>OX422209.1:64542634-65005134 GCA_949130495.1 Sambucus nigra | reverse complement strand
TTAGGACTTAGTGTGATTTCCCTTGCTACGTAATATTGGGGAATATTCGAGTGTAGGCCTAGCGTTGCGACTTGTTTCCCCGGGTAACGATAGTGACCCGATATGATTTATTGTGTGAGATATTATGCTTATGTTTTAAAGTTAATATCCCTAATCGATACACTTGATATTATATATGAAGGAAATATTTTGATATGTTAAATACTGAAATGAGATTAATATTAATTCATCACGATACGATATGAATTACACGTTACTCAGGTTTGGGTTGGGTAGTCACGATAAATGAGCATTGATTGGGTAATTCAACGACTTAATTACTGGAGACAGGTTGTGTTGAGTATGCGATCATCATACGTACATCTTATAGTGTATATATTTTCTTGTTGTTGATGCCCATTTCTATGTCTCCTCTCCCCTCTCCTATATATATGTATTATATAGGTCCTCGCCCTGCTGGATAGTATACTGTGGAGCTGGACAACCTCGTATCTATTCTTAGGATCCTGTAGTGGTGGACGCTGGTCCTTATCTTATTTTTGTCACTCTTCTTTAGAGTGTGGTATCAGAGATTTCCCATTGTTAGAGATTTAAGAGTGTTACTATACTGAATTTATTTTTCGGACCGTATGTTTGGGCATTTTAGATTCAATATTGATATTACTTGTGGATCCGATAATTGATAGGGTGTGTCTTGGTTACATGTATGTGAGTGTACATGTTTACTTTACTGCATTTACTTTGTTTTTATTTTTAGTATCAACATATTGAAAACTTGGCCTAAAGTTTAATTGGGCGTAGCTAACCAAATTAGATTCGAAAGAAGGGGTTGTCACAGTTGGTGTCAGAGCACCCGAGTTTTAGAGCCTTTAGGGATCTGAGGGCGTCTGTTACATTTTTTGTGTAATATTTCTTTGATACTTAGAGCTTTATGACTAGGTTTTGTATTCTATGACATCAAGGATGATTCCAGCCACTGATCCAACACGACCGACTGCGAGTGCCCGAGAGCATGGGAGGGGTTCCTTATTTAAATTTTGCTTGCGAGACACTCCAGGCACGAGGATTTACTTTTATCGGGAGTTAGGACTTTTGGTATGATATATAAATATATATACATCACTTTAAACCGTTACACCCGATTACATATGTGATATATGATTTGAACTTTTCCTTCTAGTTCTCATATTCTCTTCCAACGAGGAGACACAAAGATAGACTAGCGGGAGCAGTAAGATGGGTGGGGGCCGCGGAGCAACATCCCACACCCGCACATGGGACATTAGAAGGTTTGTCATCAACTCGACAGCCATAGGACACGTTTTTAGCTATAGCAGTAGCAGTCGGATTTTCGGTGCAGCCAGTGCCAACGCCAACACCCCCGCCAGTGCCAGCACCACGCGGGTACCACCAGTTGTCATCGTACCACCTTCAGTGGATCAGACGGATCTACAAGTTCTAGTAGTTATGCATCCCACCTGGGCATCTGTTGTGAGTGGGTTTGATAAGAGGCGTCCACCTTCGTTCGCCAGTGATGTGGGTTCGTTCGAGGGACTTCAGTGGAAGCGAGAAAGATGCAGACATTTGAGATTGGTTGACTGCACAGAGGTGCATAATTAGATTTTAGCTACCTTCCATCTGATTGGGGAGGCGTTGTGATGGTGGGAGTCCATTACTTCCATAACTCAGCAGGATGTTATGCCTATTGTTGACTTTTGGGCTTGTTTCGAGGCAAAGTTTGTGCCTCCCGCGCTACGTGTGGCTTTGAGGAGGAGGTTTGATACCTTAAAGTACACTGGTTCAGTTTTTGAGTATGAGCGAGAGTTTACCTCATCTGTAGAGTTCTCTCCCGAGGTGCAGGCGGATGAGGATTTGAAGACTCAGAAGTTGATTGAGGCCCTATCTTAGCCAATTTAGGGGGTTGCTAGAGAATCCATCTTTCGACAATTATGAGGTAACGGTGAATGCCGCATTACATCACTATAATGATTGTTCTGAGCATATGGAAGGCAAGAAAGGGGCGACATGCCAGTAGGGTAGGCCCCAGGAGGTCACAATTGCGGGACCACGGGGAGGCCAATAGTTAGGAGGCCATCAGGCCAAGAGATTCAGAGGATGTCACCATGGGCAACAGACCCATGGCTAGCAGGGTCAGGCCATTCAGGCTCATCAGTTCAGACCATTCTAGGTTAGGGTCAGCCACAGTAGGGCCAACAGGGTTGGGCCACAGGGGTCAGGGTGCAAGAGATCAACATTGGGCTAATCGGCCCAACATCAGAGCTTTGGTGTAACAAGCATGAGATGGGGGTCCCATTGTTTGCTTCCAATGTGGGGAGACTGGACACATGAGGAGGGCTTATCCCCGAGAGCAGGCATAGGTAGATAGAGTACAACGGCAACAGGTGATCCCACCACCACTATTTCTGACATTGCCAGTAGCACCAGTGATGTCACTTCAGCTACAGTTGTACTATGGGCATGTATATCCAATAAAACAAACTATCAAGGTGCAATTTATGAACTCACATGTAAACTATCGAGTTACAATTTTCTTTATTTAGTATAGACACTAAATTAAATTAATATATTAATTAAAGAAAACACTTTATTAAACCATTTATTTTATTTTTAAGTAAATAATAATATTTTTAACAAGATATCTTTGTTTTAAATAAGAAGATATTTTTTTTCTCTTTTTTGGTCCAATTTTGATTTATTAAAAATAAGACAGACAAAAAATTGTTCTTTTTTGCATTTAGTTTTTTCTATTTATTAACAAAAGAGAAAATGTGTCCTTTTAGTCCCTTCTTTGTTTATTAAAATAAATAAAAGATTGTTTTCTCTCTTTTCGTTCCAGTTTTCATATATAAAAAAAACTAATTTTTTCTTTTTTCCCTAGTTTTATTTATTAAAAAAATAAAAGTTGCTTTTGGTCCTATTTTTCTCCCATTCTTATTTATTAAGAAAACAAAAAAAATATTAATTGTTCTTTTTTTCATTCGAGTTTTTATTTATAATTTTTTTTGCCTTCGAGTTTTTATTTATTAAAAAAATAAAATAAAATATTTGTTGTTCTCTTTTTTGTCCAAATATTTACATATTAAATAAAAAACACTTCTTTTTTGTTCTTTATTTTCTTCCTCGTTTTTATTTATTAGAAAATGGATAAACTATTTCTTTTGTTCTTTTTTTCATCCCCGAAATTATTTATTACAAAATTGTTCTTTGTTTCCTTCCATTTTTTTATTACAATAACAAAATTATTTTTTCTTTACATATAGCTCTAATAGAGAGAGAGAGAGAGAGAGAGAGAGAGAGAGAGAGAGAGTATGTTTCTTATTGTACATTATTAAAACCCTATTATTAAATGAGTGAAAGCAAAAAATCCCTTCCTTATTATTAAAACCCCGTATCCACAAAAATCATGCACTAAGTTAGTGATAGTTTTCACTGGTCATCCCAAAATTATCTAATGAGGAAAATAATAATATTTTGATGCGATTAGTCATTCCCCTTGATAACAAACATTTAGAACATCTAATCCCAGGTCAAAACATGCTTAATGAGAATGACAAAATTTCTTAAACTAGACCACAATACCCTTCACCATCATAAACCCACCATGAATCAATTTCCTCTATCTAACTAAACTTCCTCTAGATCTCCGGTGAACTGCCAGTGATGCGTTTCCATCGACACCCCGGTAGCACCATTATGACTATGATTACACTCCGGCAACCGTTGTGTGGCACTCTCGTGATGTCAATGACCCTACAACGAGTTTCCTGCAACATTCCATAATTCCAACAAGTCTTCGGTGGTCCTCGCCGAAAATTACAAAATATTTCAAACTTCACATAAAAATCCTTCATGTTCTCTTTTAATAGATCTCTTCGAGATTTTTCCAATTATATAAATTTCATCTTGAACGAACTTGTATATTAGGATATATTTAATTCATAAGACGACAAAATAAAGATCAAGGACAAATCTTTCCCACAGAAAATGGTTTGGGATTCTCAATAAAAAAGTTGTGTCCGGACTTATTAATCTACATGTTTTACACCAGGTATTTTTTAATCAATCTTTCTAATATTTTAACAAGTGATTAATTTGATGGAGTAACTCATAGATGCAAGTTTTATCAAGGATTGGAATAGTATTCTTTTCAATGTAGCCAAGAGTTTTTTCCTGGGGCCTCCATAACGAATAGTTTTTTTCTCTTGGAAATTAGTTTATGTAATTTTGCAAATAAGATCCTTGTAAAAATTTGACTATTTGGAACATTTTTCCTTAATGAAGTTAAGTCATCGTTATAGGTGGAGTTTGTGAAAAATCTTAACAAGTGTTTTCATTGTTAAGTCACCGTTATAGGTGGAGTTTATGGAAAATCTTAACAACTGTTTTCATTGTTAAGTCGTCGTTATAGGTGGAGTTTACGCTATAGGGGAGTTTGCAAAAATTATTCGACAAAAATACAGAGAATTAGAAAATACCTCAGTCACGGCAGGAGCCAGAACGGGAGTACCTATGGCAGCAGTAGAGATATGAACCGTTGGGGGTGGGTTCGTTACCTAAGAGGCTACAATGGGATCCCCGGTTACAGAAGCCTCAATGACAGGCAAAACTCCCTCACCAACATAAGGGACCAAAGCCAGCATGGACGGTTCACAAGAAGAAGACGATGGACTCCCAAATGAGGCCCCAAATGGGGTGGGTGCAGAAAAACCACCACGAGGGGTAAAAGCACCAACCTTGGCCTTATATGCAGGCAGACCATCAAGAGAAGATGGAGCAAGGCTGGAAGAAAGCTGCAACATGAAGCTAAGTGTTAAAAAGGAGGAATAAGTACAAAAAAAGGGAGAAATACTTTTGGGTGTTACTTACCTCGGTTATGGCACTGAAAAGGGGAATGGCGGTCAGAGGTCTCGCCAGCATCGTTGGAAGAGGAACGTTAACTAACAACGAGGACACTTTAACCCAGGGCACCCAAGGTTCAGCATGATAAATAAATAAAGGAGTGAGACTGAAAGGACGTTATACCAAATAAATTATAGAGGAAATCGTACCTCGGGCTCATTTTCTTTAGCCAGAACAATGGGCAGAAGAAGCTCGGATGGAGAGGATAAACTAGAAGGGATGGGGAGAGTTGTATCTGGTCGCGAAGAGATTCCCATAGAGTCAACACCACCATCACCCATGGAAACATCTCTTGTACGTTGAGAGGATGAACGAAGGGTATAGGTAAGCCCGATCATGGGCGAACGAGGAGAAGTCACAACGGGTGGCGAAGCACCGAAACGTCCCCCCACGAAAGGGCTCACGGGATGGCTAGGGGGATTGACATTTTCTTCTTCGACCTCCTGCGCCAAAGTTACCAAAATGCATAAGAAAATGCAATTTTTTCCTTAAGCAAATGGGAAATGTTAATAGAACAAGTATACATATCTCATATCTAACATGCGAGGAGGCAGGAGATAAGTGCACTTCAGAAGTTTGTTTCCTCTAGGACTTGGTACCCGGAGTTTTCTTCCTCGTTCCTGGTACACCGAGGCCACTACCTCGAAGAACGCTTGATCTTTTTCTCCTCTTCGCCGTGGGCTCAATAATGATTATGGGTAAGGTTCCCGGTGGAGGAACAGCTGGAGCGCAACGTTGGAACTCAGCGTTTATGCGTGCGACCTAAACTTGCACTTTCCTTCTCAACTCCTCAGCTATCTCTGCAGGCATAGGAGGAGGAACGGAGGCAATGGGGAATTCCTCCTTAGGAGCTTGAGATTTAGTCTGAGACTTGGTATTGGACTTGGAAGACGTCCCACTCTTTGCCTTCTGACCTGAGGGTTCATCGGTAGTAACTTTGGTCGAGGGGACAGCTTTCTTAGAGGCTGCAGCACTCTTGGGTTTGTGCGTAATAGTGAGAATCATGGAACAAATAGGAGGAAGCTCAGTGGGACATGCTTTGGGGGTCATACTCATAGGGAACTAAACCCCAAGAATGGAGTTTCCCTTCAAACCCAGTTCCAAGGCAGAAAAGGAAAGTACTGGAGGGTACACTGGATCCCCCTCGATGAACTCCGCAATATCAGCTAACTGTTTTAGCCAGTACCGTGTAGCGAACAAAGAAGACACATTCCCTTGCCTTTTTTTGCTGGGAATGGTTACTCGCCCAGCCATCGCAGAACTTATTCCCCATGCAGCGGTAGATAAAAATAGGGAGCAGGCCTCGCTAAAAGAAAATTTGGCGTTTGATGATTGAAAAACTAGGCGAGAAGCCCCCTGATCAAAACCAAATTGACGACTGCACCGATTGGGGTTGTAGTGCTCGCTAGTATATCCCCACTCGATATAGGAGGGAAGATACCCGGGGGAGAACAGAACAACCACGGCCAGCGAAGGATCTTCAATATCCGCACCTACCTCCACTAACCTGGCTTCATGTTGGAAAAAGTCACAGTTGTGAACAAAGACATCTTTTTCGTAGGGCTTCATAACGAAGTCTTCAAAACGATCAATCACAGAGACTAACTCCTTTCGACTCAGTTTCTTATGATAAAGGAAAGAAAGTGGGGGCAGAATTTTTTCCCCAGAAGGAGGACGATTGATCTTGGTCGTTACGGGAGGGAAACGAACGTAGAGGAAGCTTGTCAGAAGGATGCAGTTGGAAAAATTTGCCAAGTTATAATGACCAAGAGATCGTTCCATGTCTAATAGGGTCATGTCGAGCCATGTATAGAGAGATCCCAGAGCGACTGCAGCCAATGGAAGCTTAGTACCTCGGGCCAAATGAAGGGATATATTTATAAGGTCCTTTCGGGGCTGATCATTGGGTTTTCCCGGTAGAAGGAAATGGGAAAGAATGACAAGGATATAAGCAGGAAGTTCCAGCGATGTACCTTGACCAGGGGCACCTCCAGAAGAACTACCTTCGACAGAGTCCTTAAAGAAATAATTAATAAGTGGGGAGAAAGTGGCCTTGTTTGATGAACCGGTGCAACTTTTGCATATTTGGTCCAACTCCAAATGATCAGCAGTCTCCTGGGCATCCAGGGCCTCATCATTATAGGGCTCGTGGCCTATTGCTTTGAGGCCCAGGAGCTCACACACATCTTCCAATGTCACCGTGAACTCACCCCACGCAGCGATGAAGGTGTGGGTAGTAACGTTCCAGCGAGACACCAGAACAGGAAGGGCAATGTTATTCTTGGATAGAGTGAACTCACCGGACCACTTGGCCCGTTTCATCCCAATCTTGGTGAGCGTTTCAGCATAGGTTCTCTGCATGTGGGAGTTCCACGCAGCAAAGTGAGCAGGAGAACCCCCGGGCACTTCAAACTCAATGTGGGACAACGGGAAGTTCCCTCGATCCAAAATGAAATCGGAGAGTCCTTTCGGGAGGAAGAAAACCTCACTCAGTAGAAGCTTCGTCCTCATCACCCAACAATAGAGGGTCAAATTTAGAAGAAAAATGGACCCTCTTACACGCACCAGCAAAATCATCACCTTCTCCAAAAATAGGTGATCGACGATAAAACCTTAGTTGTTCCTGGCGGGCAGCATCCAGGGTGGTGGCAATGGTAGAGGTAGTGGGCCGAGCACTCGCAGAAGACGCGGTGGGGTTGCTTGAGGACGCCATGGAAAATGATGATAAAGTAATGGAAAAGCTTTAAACACGAAGGGTTTGAGATCGAGAATGGAGAAACACGAGCACAAGTGGAGATAGAGATGGTAATAGAAGAAAGAAGTCAGGAGGTAAGAGCTCAAAACAACAATGGAGTTCTCACAGTTTCTTTTCTCTCTCTAAAGACAATGAAAGCTTGAAGATGATGAAAGCAAAGTAAGAGAAAATAAAGGTTAAGTGTTGGGATATGGACGTTTGAAATTTTTGAGTTCGGCGTTTAGATTTCCCCACCCTCGCACGTACGCGGCCCCCTATAATCATTTCACATGAACGCGTGGCACTTCGGGAAGTACTTGGGCAGTTGAAAAGACAACTCCACGTCATTAATGAAGTGACGCATAGAAAACAGAAAGCGTTACCTTCTTCAACAAGTTTCAGTTTTGGCGCCAAAAATTTTTGCCAGGCATATCCAATAAATTTCTAACGAAGAAGATACCACATGTCCAAACGTTATTCAAACACAACGAAGCACTACGGGGGAGAATTTCATTTACCAAGAATCCAAATGAGTATTTGAGAAGGTTACTAGGTCTTTCGGGAGAATTTCAAATATTAAAGATAGAACGGTTGAAGATCAGCACGAGGAAAAAGCAGCGACGTCCCTTCGCCCCATCCCCAATGAGAATGGCGCTTCGGCTTAGGTACATCGGGGAGAATTTTACTTTTACCAGAAAATCATATCATTGCAGTTCTAACAGGGGAAAGAAGGCCAAAAAATTTTCACGCAAAGAAGGTTCATCGGATTAAGAAGTTTCGTGCAGACATTTCTTGTTCCAACAAATATCTCCACAAAGGGGCAAATGTAGAGGGGGATTGAAGGTAATCCTGAGATTAGAGATAATTCCGTAATTGGCAAAAGTGTTTGAGATTAAACAACCGAAGCAGCTCAAGCGTGGCAACTCAAGAGCGGCAACTCGACAAGGCAGCTTGGCGTGGAAACTCATACTTTAGCTTGTTGTATTAGTCATATTGTATTTATGTTTAGGTCGATTGTAAGCTATAACGGTTATAATGTTGTAATAAGAATAATAATGAGTTTGTGTGAGGTTAAACGGTACTTGCGAGAGACCAGGCTTGGCAGGGCCTAGGAGAGCTCTCATGCTCTATCGAATAACCTCGTCGTGGGAACTTTAGAGGGACTTGGTTTGGAGGATTGAGAAGTGAGGCATCGTTGGGGCTTGTCCTGACCATCTTAGATACACCTGGTAAAACACCGAAGGACCCTGACCGTGGAACCTCGGGCGGAGCAACCTTGAGTTCCATCGGGCGTTGAGTTGGGAACCAAACAACCCTCTACTTAATGTCACATCTACTGTAGGTGATGTCACGAGCCAGCTAAACAATGTCAGACCTGCACTTGAGTAAACCACCGTGGTATTTGGGGGATGTCAGGCAGTTGGTGAGCCACCTCTGCGACAACAGCCTCCTAACACACAGTGGTTAGGCAAAAGGCATGTCTTGGCATTTAATGTTCATGACATGGAGACAACTAGTGCATCAGGCATTTAATGTTGTGACATAAAGCATGAGGGATGTCTTTCATAGTCTTTAATGACTGAGTTGCCTCGGCGGTGGTGTGGGGGGGATATTTAAGGACCCCAACCACCTTTGGAAGTTATTACTAGAGAGAAATACAGATTAGAGAGAGTTATTACAAACCAGAGAGTTTATTCACCCACCATTGTCATTTATTATGAAGATTTTAATACTTGACATGGATTCTTGAGGGTGTTTGATGTGTTTCTACCTGCCTACCAAGATGTATCTAGGGTGCTTACTTCTCTCTCCCTCTAGCTAAGTTACTTCTAAGGCTCATTACTATTTCCTGAGTTATACACGAGAGTTTTGTGAGTTTAAACGGAGTCTTGTCTTCATTGAACTTGTGCCTGGATGTTCTATTGCTAATCCAAAGCTTTAACCAATTGGCTTATTATTACCATACTCAAACAGCGGTTACGCCTCCATCTATAATCTAAAGTACCCTCCTACGGTATTTAACCAAAGATGATGGGAATAATGGTGGTGTCAACATTGGAAGACAAGTTTGATGGGTTAAAAGCCATTGATAATGTATTGGAGAAAAAAGTTAGAGCAAAAAATTGGGGGCTATGGTGTTTAATTTTTTTCTCTCAGTTTCTCTCACTACAAACTTAAAGACTCTCTATGAGGGTTCTAAATAAGATGAAAGGTTTTAAGAAATGGGCCTTATGATTTTTATTTTTTTACATCAAATTGGGAAAACGTGCAAGAAGGCAAAAAAGGTTATGACAATTCTTTCCCAAATGATGAGAGGATACTTCCCACACTAACGCGTGGGGTCTCAAAAATTAAAGAATCTCGGATGAAGGGACAGTGCATTTAATGACCCTAGGGTCCCTCAAAATTTGAAAAATGACTTTATGGCTTACAAAGCCTTTTTGTCCACCCAACATAAAAAACTTTTCACGAGGGGCGAATGTAAAAGGGTGTCTTCCCCAAAAATACTTTTTCAGATATTGAGAGGGAACCTCACCTAGGTGGCGGCAGAAGCCTATGTTGAGAGGGGCCCCCGCAAGGGTCCCTGCAGAAACTCAAGTTGAGAAGGAACCCACCTAGGTATCAGCAGAAGCCTATGTTAAGAGGGGCCCCCACAAGGGTCCCTGTAGAAACTTAAGTTGAGAGGGAACCCACCTAAGTAGCAGCAGAAGCCTGTGTTGAGAGGGGACCCCGCAAGGGTCCTTACAGAAACTCAAGTTGAGAGTGAACCCCACCTAGGTAGTAGTAGAAGACAATGTTGAGATGGGCCTATGCAAGGGTCCCTACAGAAACTCAAGTTGAGAGGGAACCCCACCTAGGTAGCAGCAGAAGCCTATGTTGAGAGAGACCCCCGCAAGGGTCCCTGCAGAAACTCAAGTTGGGAAGGAACTCCACCTAGGTAGTAGCAGAAGTCTATGTTAAAAGAGACCCCCACAAGGATCCCTCCAGAAACTCAAGTTGAGAAGGAACCGTTGTTAAGAGGGACTTCCCCCAAGGTCTCCGTAGAAACTCACGTTGAGAAGGAACCCCACCAAGGTGGCAGCAGAAGCCTATGTTGAGAGAGACCCCCGTAAGGGTCCCTGCAGAAACTCAAGTTGAGAAGGAATCGTTGTTAAGAGGGACTTCCCCCAAGGTCTTCGTAGAAACTCACATTGAGAAGGAACCCCACCAAGATGGCAACAGAAACTTATGTTGAGAGGGGCCCCCGCAAGGGTCCTGTAGAAACTAATAGCGAGAAGGAACTTCACTTAGATGGCGGCAGAAGCCCAAATTGAGATGGACTCCCCTCTATGGTCCCTGCAAAAATGAAATTTGAGAAGGAACCCCCCAAGGCTTCCTCAATGGAAAAAATGATGTATGAGAAGTAACCCCCCACTAGGGTTCCTCAACAGTAGAAACTTACATGGGAGGAGGAACCTGCAAGGTCCTCCCCCCTTTAGCTTCCAGAAAACCAAGTTAGGATGATGGGGTGTCTACTATAAGCAACCCCTCATCATGAAAAAAAGAACAGAAGTACTAACACTTATTTTCTTGTACAGGTTGCCTAGTTGAGAAAGCAGGGCTCTAGTAGGCCAGTTGGGATCTCTTAGCAGTTTTGGCTTGGTGGCTGAGGGACAAGGTATGTTGAGCAAGATCAACCACTTAGCACTATAAGATTGAGAGAATACTAGTAGGAAGACCCATAAGTCACTCAAGACTACACACACTTCACACTTGTTCACAAGTAAAGTTAGCAGCCAAAGAGTTAGCTGCTTACAAGGAATAAACTTTTTACAAAAAATGACTTTTTCAAAAGAGGGGGTCCTCGAGGTCCCTCTCAAGAAAAATAATGATTTTAGAGGAGAGGGGTCCTTAAGGCCTCCTCTATCAAGATTTGCAAAGATTGCACCACAAGTTAACGTTTCAAAGGATATTTACCAAATCAGATATCTTGTCTTCATTGGGAGACATATTTGCTTTTTGACTTTGGTTGGCGCCAGGTGGCGCCTACAGGAGGGGACAGGCGGAGCTGCCTGCAGGTAGGGACAAATGGTACACTTCAGACATTGTCCCCCACTAACCCTCTCAATTTTAGGGCCCAAAAGTTCTAACTCCGCCCTAAGGCCCAAGTATAAATAGACCTCTGGGCAAGGTTAAAGAGACATAATTTAAATCGCACTCTTACTCTGCCAAAATCATACCAGACCTACCTAGTATTCTCTACCTGCTCATTCTCTTATTGTTGAGTGCCTTGTTCTTTCACTTCCCACTGATAACCATCATTCTCAGGTGTTTCCCTTGAGAAAATTACTATTTTTGCTGTGAAAGTTCATCTTCTTACAGGGAGTAATTTGAAGTTGAGTTCCATTGTTACCAAAAGGAGAAGGTTTCTTGAGAAGTTGCACCAGAAGACCTTGAAAACCTTGCAGGCAGTGTCTGTTGCAGTGGGTCACGCCTCACCCTTTCCAGATATTCATAGACCTCATTCTCATTACCCTCCTACACAAAATAAATAAATTCAGACCTGGAACTTTGATTAACCAAACATAAGAAAGATGTAAAATGAAAAACTAGGTTTGAATAACAAACCTAGCGTTTAGAACACAACACCTTCGCGAATCTGACTGAAATTCGATAGGGATAAAGTTATTTAATGTATACGTAGGGATGCCTTATTTTGGATCTTTAAAAACATTATTGAACCATGTGTATGCTAGGATCTTCTCATGTGCGGACCTTCCCAAAATTAGGTAAGTGCGTGGACATCTTTTGAGATGAAAATCTTTACTAAAACGTGAGATATGGTGGTCTCTCCTTAGCCTCCATTGAATACGTGAATAATGTTTTCTCCCACATCTCTCAGATGATCATGCTTGTGATTAATGATTAAAAACCATTCCCACACATTTTATATACAGGTATAAAAGGTGGGCTTGGGTTAATCTGGTTTTCTTGAGAATATGGTCCTGATTGTTTGAGTATTTCGACTACACCAAGGACCCAAAACAAATAATTAAATTATCACCAAATAAATACTCGTAAATCCTAAATTAACTTTACCATAACTTTATTTCCTTTCTTTATTTAATAATAATTAATTCTAATAAATAATTATGATTGCACTCTAATTTAATTATCTTATGAGGCATTTATTTGCAAAGTCAATAATGGTAAATAATGTGATTCCACGTGTCAATATTCCGATACCTGTTTGGTTAAATCAATTTTTCACAAATTGCCTTTAACCAACATCTAATCAATTCCTTAATTATCAAACTTCACTTATTTTTCTAATCTACCAAAATATAAATAATCGATTGATTAAGTTTACCGGTGAAAATAAATCTTATAAATCTATCAAGGGGTGTCCCATTCCAAAGTATCCATGGATACGTATTCCTTAGAAGATCTCAAACCTACTTATGTAATTTTCATCCAATATGCAGATAATTTGATTCAATGCAAGATTGAACCACACATATAGAAATCAAAGCAATGATCAAATAAATATTCTAATCCTCATAATTTTGGGATTAAGAGCAGCCTTTACAAATGGTGTGAGATATCCCGAATCTAACCACGACAACCCTTAGACTCTAATCTCACGGGTGGTTATTGATGATGATGGAAACATCACCACCCTTCAAGGTGTTCGTGAGCTCAATTCAATGTTAACAATGGCAGCATAAGAGTATATACACATATAGTAGAGGGAGGTGAGGAGAATAGGATTTACACCGGAATATAAGTGGTTCAGCCAATTAGGCCTATGTCCACTGCGAAGATGTGTGGTTGATATCACTATATGAGGGCTCTAATGGCCATGGGTACAAACTCTCAAGCTTTCTCTCTCTTCTGTATAATTTGACAGAGTTTCAGCTAGGGTTGTATTTTTTGATCCCTCTCCAAGAAGGAGAAGACAAGTATATATAGTATGTAGAGGGTGTAATGCACCCCCTACGCATGCAATTAGCATGTGTGTGTGTTGAGATATCCAGTACAAGGGTAACACCTGGATGATCTTAACTAAGTAATGATGACCTCAATATTCCCTCACGTGGGGGGAATGATTCAGTTATAATAGACTCATCCACATGTTCCCATCCACACACATGCGCATAAGAGCACGGCCATCTGTGATTGGTCATAACCTCGGCCTGAAACAGGACGAGGTGGTGACATTGACTTAGTGGAAGAGCCGAGGTAAGATGTGTTGAGTTGTGATGTCGGCCTGGGCCGAGGTAATGGTGGTGCAGTAGGAACATCGACTTTTCCTCAGCCGCGACTGGTTCTGGTGATGTGGACACCTCGGCCTGTTCCAAGCTGAGGTTGCAAGTCTTGGGTGCCCAGATGACGACCTGGTGCATAATCTGCCCTTGCGGATCATAAAGACCTCACTTGCTGAGGTAGCAGGAACGTCGACTGGTCCATAGCCGACCTTTCTTGGGATGAAACCACAGATATTTGATTTGGGGCCCTTCCAACCTTGTCCATCTCCATAGGCCGAGGTTGATGTCTCTGAACCGAGGGGGTACATTGAGGGCATATCAATTACCCCTAGCCCTTAGTTACCTGTTTGACCAGGTGCCTAAGGGGTATGTTTATCCGAGGTTGAGTTTCTATAGGTGTTAATACTTTTTTGACAAGTGTTAGTTACTGGAGTAGATAGCGTGCCTGATAAGTGCATTCATTGTAGTCTTTTAGGCTCCCAAGGAAATGATGGGCCTTGGGATGCATGTGGGCTATTTGAGGGTTTAACCTTTGCTTCCTTTCTCTTTCTTCCCTATTCCTTCATTCTCTCGCCTGCAACTTTTCTGCCTCTCTCTCTCTCTAGATGAGCTCTAGTTTGAAGTGCGCTTGGGTGGTCATTCCTTGCAAATCCTTCCTTGCTTCTCATCACTTTTTTTCAGGCATCATTTTCCATCCCTTCTTTTTAATTTTTTCTTCCCTGTTCTTTTTTTTGCATTTTCCGGTGATATCTATTAGTTTTCTGGTGAGTTCATGTATTTTCTGGTGAACTGTTCTTGATTATTTTTCATCCAAACCCCTAGTTTGACCTTTAATTCCATTTGCCAATCCTGTTTGTTATTTAGGAGTCATAAGTCTAGCGTCTGCCTCATATGCTCAGACCCCTTTACCAACTCTTAGAGGAGTTCCCCTCTCTTAGGGAGAAGGCCTTAGAAAAAATAAGACAAGTCGAAAGAGCCCAAGAGAAAGCTCGTAGGGCAGAGGCATTACCCCTTAGGCCTATTTTTCCACAACCTTTGAAGGTTATATACCCTGAACCTTCCGAACCAGTTAACCAAGCAGAGGTCCCAACTGAACCCCACCAATGTCTGAGTCTGAGTCATCCACCTCAGACCCTATGTCTGTGGACTCTTTTCAAGAGGCCATAGATTTCTCAATTCAATAAGATTAGGTCCCTGATCAGGCAGAGGTTTCCAGCCGGGCCTCGTCTCATAAAAGTTCAAGTACATCAACCTCTTCCTTAGAGGTTGAAATTATTGGACCAAGTGTGGTTGTTCTATGAATTCTTGAAGCCATTCCCCTGTCGGCCGTCAAAGGAGCTGAGTTCGCTCAGAGGTTTCCAACTGCTGCCCCGTCGTCTGCTCAGGCTGACGTTGAGTTAGATGATGATGATGGTGCTAATAGTGATGTCGACACCTCTGAGGCGACCGAGATTGAGAGTACAATCAGTGAGGTTGACCTCATGTCCTTTAGATACCTATATTCCATAATCCCCTCTATAAAACTCAAGATACCTCTGAGGGAAGAGAGGGCTTATGATGGCCGAGATGGTGAGATCTGCCTATATGAACAGATGTTCAAGTTAGGATTTTGTCTGCCCATCCATCCCATCATTAGGTCTATATTGGCTTATATCAACTTGGCTCCTTCCCAATTGTCACCCAATGCTTGGAGGGTGATAATTGGAGCCATTGTCTTATGGAGGGTTGTCCATCACTTAGACCTTCCCGTCTAAGTCTTTACAGGGTGCTATGTCCCTTCATCTGCCAGAAATCACCCTAGTTATTATCATTTTTTAGCTCAGAAGTCCAATAAAAAGATGCTTCAGATTACCCAAATCTCAAATCATAACTGGAAGCCACGTTACTTCTTTGCATCAGGGACATGGGAATTTGGCCCATGTGCCCCCTCTTCCTCATTAGAGCTGAGAATACCCCTGAGATGGGGAAAGTTTACAATGGCTGCTAGGGCCGACCCAGGGCTAAGCTAACACAATCTTCATAAGGTCAAAGACCTTCAGGATCAGGGAGAGCATAGTCCGCTTGTCAAATTCGAGCACCTGATGACCCCCTATTACCTCTTTGAGACTGGTTTAGGGGGAAGTCCTCTGACAGAGCTTCATAAGTGTTTTTTATTTCAACAAGTTATACCTCTGAATTTATGTATATCTGATTCCCTAACTCAGACCTTTCCATCTTACAGAGCGCCCAAAAGGAGTATCTGATGAGTTATGGGAGATGGAAGCTCCAAGTCTAATGAAGCTTGTCAAAAAAGCAGGTGTGAATGCTCCTCCTCCCCATCCTTCTACCTCGAGGGTTGAGGCCACCAAGAAGAGGAAGGTTGCCAACCCTGTCCCTGAGGATCATAGGCAGAAGAAGAAAGGGGGGATCGTGCCATCCCTATTTCTTCTGAGGATGCCTTGATTGCTCATCTTGAGCAATTAAATATTGGTGATAGTGTCACTGCCCAAAGTCTGAAAGGCCTTGGATGCTATCGGCGGTGTCATGACCGAGTCTGACAAGCACTTCTGTTGGTCCCTGGATAAGCCTCTCCTAGCTGAATTCTCTCTTCGCCATTCTATCCAGGTAAGACCTTTAACTTTTGCTTCTGAGTTTATTTGAACTATATTAGACCTTAGACTGACATCTTTGCATATGTTCTGCAGGGTCTTCTCACTATGTATCATTATGTTAACTAGAACTTAGGGAAGTTTCCTCTGATAGATAAGGGACAAGAGGTCGAGAAGACTGGAGCCATTTTGAACGCTGAAGTGGAACATCTGAAGGCTGCACTAAAGAAGGATAAGAGAAAGGTGAATGGACTGCAAAAGGATATGGACAAGCAGAGGGAGGACCATAATGCTGCCATGAAGACTCAGGCTGACTCTCTCAAGTATAAAGTCGATGTGGCTATCAAGGCTGCCTTAGATGATGCCTCCGAGAAGATCTTGGAGGAGTACAAGGTCTTTGACGAGTTTGTCAGCTTCGGCTTTGAATATCTGGAGAGAGGGGTTAAGGCCACTGGAAAATGGGCTTCCATGAAGGAGAAGGAGTCAGGAAGACTTGTAGTTGCTGACTTCATCGGCCTGGGTTATGCCGACACCAAGTTTGCTCAGGCCCTACAGGAGGTTAAAGAGGAGGGAGGTGTTGTACCCACCGAGACTGCCCCCCAAGGAGACACCATGACTGAAGATGTTGGTGCTCAAGACGATGGGGTGGAAGTAGACACCCTCAGCCAAGGAAATGCAGACGTGGCCACTAACCCTGAGGCTGCAAACACTTAAATTTTTATGAATCTTTAAGCAATCTTTTGTAAGTCTTGATTTATTGTAACCTCTGATAAACATTGTTACTTTATATCTTTGCATTTTGTAACTTAATTTGTCAACCTCTGAGGAGGGCTTTTATTTCTTCTCTTGCTGAATTATTTATTGGATGATTTTCTTTGCCATGCAATGTGTGTTCAGCTCTGAAGTCTTGGTATAATGATGTCTTTATTAAACCAAATCAACGATGTTAAGGGTCTGAGGTCATTCAAGCATGAGGTCTTACCTCAGACCTTGTCACCAAACTCTGATGTTATAAGGTCTGAGGTCATCTACTAAGATGTTGTCCTCAAATAATTTCACTAAATTAATGATGTTAAGGGTTTGAGGTCATCCAAGTACGATGTCTTACCTGAGACCTTGTCACCATATTATGATGTTATAAGGTCGGGTCATCAACTAAGATGTTATCCTCAAATAATTTCACCAAATTAATGATGTTAAGGGTCTGAGGTCATCCAAGTATGATGTCTTATCTCAGACCTTGTCACCATATTATGATGTTATAAGGTCTGAGGTCATCAAGTAAGATGTCATCCTCAAATAATTTCACCAAATTAATGATGTTACGAGTCTGAGGTCATCCAAGTATGAAGTCTTACCTCAGACCTTGTCGCCATATTATAATGTTATAAGGTCTGAGATCATCAATTAAGATGTTATCCTCATAGATAATTTCACCAAATTAATGATGTTAAGGGTCTGAGTTCATCCAAGTATGATGTCTTACCTCAGACCTTGTCACCATATTATGATGGTATAAGGTCTGAGGTCATCTACTAAGATGTTATCCTCATAGGTAATTTCATCAAATTAATGATGTTATAAGGTCTGAGGTCATCAACTAAGATGTTATCCTCAAATAATTTCACCAAATTAATGATGTTAAGTGTCGGAGGTCATCCAAGTATGATGTCTTACCTCAGACCTTGTCACCATATTATGATGTTATAAGGTCTGAGGTCATCTACTAAGATGTTATCCTCATAGGTAATTTCACCAAATTAATGATGTTATAAGGTCTGAGGTCATTAACTAAAATGTTATCCTCAAATAATTTCACCAAATTAATGATGTTAAGGGTCTGAGGTCATCCAAGTATGATGTCTTACCTCAGACCTTGTCACCATATTATGATGTTATAAGGTCTGAGGTCATCTACTAAGATGTTATCCTCATAGGTAATTTCACCAAATTAATGATGTTATAAGGTCTGAAGTCATCAACTAAGATGTTATCCTCAAATAATTTCACCAAATTAATGATGTTAAGGGTTTGAGGTCATCCAAGTATGATGTCTTACCTCAAACCTTATCACCATATTATGATGTTATAAGGTCTCAAGTCATCAATTAAGATATTATCCTCAAATAATTTCACCAAATTAATGATGTTAAGGGTCTGAGGTCATTTAAGTATGATGTCTTACCTCAGACCTTGTCACCACATTATGATGTTATAAGGTCTAAAGTCATTAACTAGGATGTTATCCTCATACATTCTACCACTAGAGCACAATGAACCAAGAATTGACATGGAAACTGATCTTCCCATTAATAATCTCTTCATAAGATGATATATTTATACAAACTCTTGCAACATCATATGTAATACTTCTTTAGATGATCAACATTCCAGGGATTGGAAAAAGGTTCCCCCTCGAGGTTTTCTAGTCTATAGGTCCCAGGTACAAACTCTTCAATTACTTTATGACGACCGTGCCAATTGGGGTGAAGCTTGTTTGCCTTCTGTAATGTCTTCTTCGGTACTAAGTCTCCCACGGCTATGGGTCTTGATTTCACCCTTTGATTGTAGAACTTTGTTGCTCTCTGCTGGTAAGCTGCTTGTCTGATTTCTGCATCTTCCCTTCTCTCTTTAATCAGATTTAGGTCGAGTCTTCTCCCATCCCCATTCTTATCAGGGTCATAGGTCTGAACCCTATGAGTAGGGAGTCCCACTTCTGTTGGTATAACGGCCTCTGAGCCGTATGCTAGCATGAATGAGGTTTCTCCTGTCGACGTCCTTGTCGTTGTTCTGTAGGCCCATAGCACAACATAAACCTCTTCATTCCATCTTCCCTTAGCTTCTTCTAACCTCTTCTTGATTCCGTCGAGGATTGTTTTGTTTGTGACTTTGGTCTGACCGTTTGCCTGAGCTCGGCCAGGAGAAGAGAAAAACTATTTTATCCCAACCCTTTCGCAATATTTCTCTAAGGAAGAGTTCTTGAACTGGGTTCCATTGTCTGAGATGAGAGTGTTTGGGAGGTCGTGTCTGCATATGATGTTCCTCCATATAAATTAGAAGGTCTTCTGTTCTGTAATCGTTATCATCGACTCTGCCTCTACCCATTTTGAGAAGTAATCAATGGAAACTATTAAAAATCGGTAATTATTTGTAGCTCTTGGCAGGGGTCCTACTAAGTCAATTCCCCATACTACAAATGGACAAGGGGAACTGATTGACGTCATAGGCCGATGAGGTTGATGGGGAATAGTGTAAAATCTCTGACATTTATCTCACCTCTTCACGTAGGCTGCAGCATCCTTAATCAAGGTCGGCCACCAGTATCCTTGTGTAATAATCCTCTTGGCTAGAAGCCTATCCCCATGTGACTGGATAAAGAACCCTCATGCACTTCCTATAAGATATGGGGAACTTCTGTGGGATGAACACATCTGAGGATGGGTAATAGTAAACCCTTCTTATATAGGACGTCTCCTATTATGGAGAATTTCGCAGCTCGATATCTTAATTTCCTCCTCTCTAGCTTTGATTCCGGTAGCTCTCCCTCTCTGATATATCTGATAAGGGGATCCATCCATGAGTCCCCTAGGTTCAAATTGAGGCAAGGGTTACTAACCTCTTCTTCTTCAATGGTCGCCTTTGGCACGACCTCGACTGGAACTGTCCTTCTTATATTTGTCTTCGTTGCTGAAGCCAACCTTACCAGTGCATCTGCGTGGCTATTATTTTGCCTAGGTACTCTCTTCAATTTTGCCTCTTTGAAAAATTCCAATATCATTCTCACCCTCTTCAGGTATTTGGCCATCCTTTCGTCTTTGGCCTCATAAACCCCCAACACTTGATTAACAACTAACCTTGAGTCACTATGAAGTAGAAGTCGTCTTACTCCCACAGTCTTTGCCAATGAGAGACCTGCTATCATGGCCTCATATTCTGACTCGTTGTTTGATGCCTTGAAGTTGAACCTCAAAGCGTATTCGATGTTGGTACCATCTGGAGCTGAAAGTATCAGCCCTGCACCACTTTCGCTATTGTAAGAAGACCCGTCAATGAAGCGGTTCCAGTATGATGAAAAGCCCCCTTCTGATATGATTCCTTGCTTTAAGGGGTATCGATCTTCCTCATTCTCAGCTATTTCGTTCCTGGTCCTCTGGGATACAACCTCTTCCGGATATCGAAAGATATTTACGTTTGACCCCTCTGCAGTCTCTGAGTTATTCTCCATTTTAGTCTTTTTAGTCACGAGCTCTTCCAGATCTCAGAAGACGTTTACGTTTGACCCCTCTGTAGTCTCTGAGTTAGTCTCTTCCCATGTGAACTCAGCAACGAAGTCTGCAAGGACCTGCCCTTTGATGACCACCCTAGGTTGATAAGTAAGGTCATACTCTCCCAATTCAATGGCCCATGTCATCAATCTACTCGACTTCTCAGGTTTATGGAGGACCTGTCTTAGCGGGGAGTCGGTGAGGATGACCATGGAATGGGCTTGAAAGTAGGGCTTCATCTTCTTCAAACCTTGTATCAAAGCGTAGTCTAATTTTTCCATTCGAGGATAATTCTGTTCAGACCCTTGAAGGGCTTTACTATTAAAGTACACGGGCCTTTGGATCCCAATGTCTTCCTGCACTATGGCTGTACTTATAGCTGATTCAGAGACTACTAGATAAACATATAGTTTCTCTCCTACTATAGGACGAGATAAAAGCAAGGGAGACCCGAGGTAGGACTTGAGCTGGTTAAAAGCCTCGTCACACTCTTCATCCCATTGGAAGGCCTTTCTGATCACTTTAAAGAACGGAAGGCACTTGTTCGTTTCTCTGGAAACAAACCTATTGAGTGCGGCCACTCTCCCCGTGAGCCTTTGGACTTCTATGATACTCTTTAGCGTCGTCATGTCAAGCAAGGCCTTGATTTTCTCAGGGTTTGCTTCTATTCCTCTTCGATTGACGATGAATCTAAGGAACTTCCCAACTCCTACCCCGAAGACACACTTCGTTGGGTTGAGTTTCATTCTATAAAGGTCCATGGTATCGAAAGTCTTTTCTAGGTCTACCACATGAGTGCAGGCCTTTAAGCTCTTCGTCAACATATCATCTACATACACCTATATAGTTTTACCTATCTGGTCTTCGAACATCTTATTTACAAGACGTTGATATATTGCCCCTGCATTTTTTAAACCGAAGGGCATCACCTTGTAGCAATATGTCCCTTTGTCGATAATGAAGGTTGTCTTCTCTGAGTCTTCAGCGTCCATAAAGATCTGATTGTAGCCTGAATACACGTCCATGAAACTCATGAGCTCATGCCCTACAGTAGCATCTACCATCTGATCTATCCGAGGTAAGGGGTAGCTGTCCTTTGGGCAAGACTTGTTTAGGTCAGTAAAATCTACGCACATTCTCCATTTTCCATTGGCTTTGGTCACAATGACTGCGTTCGATAACCACTCTGGATATACGATTTCCCTAATGAACTTAGCCTCTTTCAGTTTTTTAACCTCTTCCTGGATGACATCGTACTTCTCCCTGGAGTAAACTCTTCGTCTTTGTTCGATTATCCTAGCATCTTTAGTCACGTTGAGTTTGTGACACATAACCTCATGGTTGATGCCAGGCATGTCTGCGTGACTCCAAGCGAAGACACTCTGTCTCTTCCTCAAGAAGTTTATCGGCTCTTCCTTGATTTCTGCTTTTAAGGCTTTACCAATCTGGATGGTTTTTTTCGGTTCGTCCTCATTGAGGACGATGGATTCTACCTCTTCCGCGGCCTCTCCCTTATTCAGCTTTATTTCATCTCTTGGGTCAAGTGTATCAATGTTGGGACTTGTTAATGGCGATTTGGAAAAGTTAAATGGAAGAATTCCGTAGGTAAATAATTGAAGAATCTGGACAAGAACTGCCCGATCGATTGATCGACTCGAGAATGACGATCGATCGACTGGATCGATTGATCGACCCCTTTTCATCGATCGATCGACTCCTCTTGGAAACTTAAACTTTCTCCCCCTTTAATGTTAATCCGATTCAAATGTGTGAGGACCCTTAGACCTAGTTTAAATATCATAATGGGACATGGGAAGGACCAGTTGGGTATAAGTAGGGTCTGGGTCATGCGATTTTATATGAGATTTAACTGTGGGAATCGTGCGTACAATGAATTAAGCTTTGTGAGAATCAATAAGGACTTAAACCAGTAGGGTACTGAGTGCACTCCTACTGATATTATAGTTAATCAAGATGAAACATTTCAAGAGACGAGAAGTACTTAGAATGTGGCGGTAATTGAGAATAAAAAAGAAGGGTTTAATTAAACGTAGGACTCGGGAGTTATCTGCGATGTGTGATGAGAATATTATTAGTATGAGTCGTGGACGTACCTAAATGAACAATGTGAATATGTATATATAACTTAGTACATATATATATATATATATATATATATATATATATATATATATATATATATATATATATATATATATGTAATATGTGAATGTATGTGTATAATCATACCCGCGCTACTTGTTATCACGAGAGTTTCCGCGCCGGGATAGTCTTATCTCGATTGGACCTTTATGGGGGATATTGACTCGTACCCTAGAACATAGTTTCCTTGGTACAGGCTATCTGAGAATGATAGTCAGATGGTCCTGAGAGACGTGAGGGTATGTGATGACCTCTTAGTGACTTGGAACTATGCTTCACCTCCAATATGTGTGTTTTATGTTAATATGGTTCGAGAGTGGATCCGAGCTAGTATTTCCCTTATTGTACGAGAGGTAGAGGGACTGGGTAGCAGAGTATGCTAGCACCATAGATTTATGTGGGGTCCTCTATTGTATATATATTGTGTGTGATAAATATATGTACCTGTGATTCTTCTAATGTGCGCGTAAGTAGATAAAATTAAATAGTGCTCCTAAATAAATTAAGTGTGTGATCCCAACCAAACTTTAGGAACATTATATAAACACTTATAGATGCTTTCTAACGTAAAACTTTCATTAATTAATCAATAACCGTCATCAGATGAATTAATTCAAGAAATTATCATTTAACCCTAGTTTATTTTATTTCACAAGAATTCCATTAATATTCAGATTTCTATGTCTATTGAGCATCCAATTTCGTGTTCACCAATCTACATACAATAAGGGAGTCATCCAAACATGATTTCTCTTATAAAATTCCACATAATTTTCCCGGGCATCATTTAATTTTCATGGAAACATAAATAATTTTCTCCTACACTAGCATGGAGGTGATATTAGATAAATAATAGCCTCCTCCGTCTACTATATGTGTATATACTCTTATGCTGACGTTGTTAACATTGAATTGAGCTCACGAACACCTTGAAGGGTGGTGCTGTTTTCAGTATCATCATTTTGGCGTCGTCTGTGAGAATTAGAAGCTGTCCCTTCCTCTTTTTCTGCTTTACCTCACCGGAGACTCTGGTGGTGAACCAGGCACCACCCTTTGCGTGGAGCTGCTTCACCATTGAAAGAGGTCCTTTAAGGTATTAAGCTCATCTGGTACTCAAGCTCTTTAGTATTAACATATGGCACTGGAATTAACATCACCTCTTTCGCCGTCTGGTGCGGAAGCACCTAGTTCCATCCAGGCCCCACCCCAGTCAGAAATGGCGGAGGTGGTTGCAACCTTAAGGTCTTTGGCAGCAACATAACAAGCAATGAAGGAGCAATTTGCACAACTCAGTCAAAACATCATGTGACCACCTGGGGTCTCACCGCAGATGATTACTCCGACGGCGGTTTAGCCCCATCCTGAAGCCAGGGGACCACCCCAGGCACCACGAAAAGATCAACCTGCACCCCAGCGGAGGAGGGACATTGCTGACCCTAGGCATTTACGCCTGGGGAGGCAAGGAAACCCTTGCCCTGAGGATAGGTATGACGATATGGATGCGGAATGTGTTCCAAAAGAGTGATGGGAGCCATATGAGGTTTCGAATAACACGGTGCGTCCTCTTCAGCAGAGTCGAGGTTGTGGTGGCAGAAGAGGTGAAGAAGCTCAACAACGAGGATCAGCTTTTGATCGATTGAGCAAAGGGTCGGCTTTTGAAAGGCTAGGCCCAGTAAATGACCTAAGATAGAGGTTATCAAGGTCGATAAGTGCAGCCGACTCACAAAGGGGAGATGGACAACGTCGGCCTCATCAAGGCCGACCTCAGGTAGGACGAGGTAGAGACCAGGAAGAGGTCAACAGTCGACGTTGTGCTGTGGCTAGGGAACCCTCAGTTCAACCCTTAGAGGTGGATGGGGACAACCTCGGCCTGGCCGACGTTGCAAGACCATGGAACGACTCTATTCAATGTCTTGAAGAAAAGATAGGAGACCTCATTAAAAGCCGAGACCCATTGCAAAGAGGTTTCTCGGAGGGCTCCCACTTTGTGGCCAGGATAGTTAGCTTTCCAACCCCTGCTAAGTTCAAACTGCCCATGGTCTCTCCCAAGTATGATGGTAGCACCAACCCTGTACAAAACATTGAGATGTATCAGTCAGCAACGAATATTTATTCAATACCAGATGAGATGAAGTGCCGAGCCTTCTCCGGGACTTTGACAGGTGCAACGCACATTGGGTTTACTTCTCTTCCGAGGAATTCAATTGAGAACTTCAAGGGCTTGGCTGAACGATTCATTCATAACTTCTGCTTTGGGGTAAGAGCTCAAAAGAAGACCACCCATCTATTGTATGTCAAGCAAGGGAAGAACGAGAGCCTAAGAGACTACATCGCCAGGTTCAACAAAGAAAAACTTGAGGTTGAGGACTATGAAGAAAATATAGCTATGATCGCCCTCATAAGAGGTCTTCAAAAAGGGAAATTATTGTGGAAACTTGCAGAAGACCCTCCCAGGTCCATGGCGTAGCTATTGGCTACATTAGGTAAGGTTATGAATGCTGAAGAGGCCATGGACGCCAAGTATGAGGATGAGAATGGCGGTAGCAGTGGGAAGTTCCAAAATAAAAAGGATGGAAAGAAGAGGCCACCTGACGACAAGTTCGCACACTATACCCCTCTTACGGTGAGCTTCGAGCATATCCTCAACGAGATAAAAATAATAGGTCTCTAAGATGGCCGGAGAAACTGAAGGCTCCTCCACATAAGAGGAATAAAAACTTGTGGTGAGAGTTCCACTAAGATCATGTCCATGTTATAGACAAGTGCTTCGCCTTGAAGGATGAGATCGAAAAGATGTTAAAATTTGGAAAGTTGAGGAAATATGTTGATGGTAAGGCTCCTAAAGGTGGAAGAGATGACCCCCAAAAGAATAGAAACGATAGATGTCGTGATAATATCCCAGTAAGAAGAGACGATGATTCAGATGGTGATGATGAAGACGATCTGGACCTCCCGCCAAAAGATGACAACACCCCAGTAAAGAGGGTTGGTATGATCTCCTTTGATATTAACACCATATGCGGAGGACTTGCGGGGGGTGGCTCTGAAGTGGCTGACCGGAAAGCACATGTGGCAGAGGCCAAGTCAGTGGCTAAACTTGAGGTGATAAATCTGACTTGATTAATTCATAAGAAAAGTTATCTTAAATAAATCATAGATATACGGTCACATGGATCAAATTGATGAGAGGAGAATTGGGTTAGACTAATGCATAGAGTTAATCTCACGAGTCATTATAGTAGTACGTTAGGCGTGCACACTAGTTGAGAGGTGAGGATTTTCAAGTGAGCGTCGGGGTACTAACATGGTTGTAATATCTACAAGTAAACATCTTAAATACTTGTTACACTATTTTTAAAGTTGTTTTACACTCGGGCTCTAACTCGTTTCCTGTCATTTTCCTTTCTCTTGTATATATATATATATATATATTACAGGTGCTTAGCCACAGGGGCGTCAGGCCTAGATCGTTGGACCATTGACGTGCTGCAGCTATTATGGAAGTTGCAGGACCTTGCAGTAGACGATTCCTTATTTGACTTCTGAGCTTTCTATTTAGTCTTTTTAGTTAGGGCATGTGTCGCCCATTTCCAGATTCTGGTTAGACTTGATAGAGATTTTGTACTCTTTTATTCTTTCACTATTCAGTTTTTATTTGGGATGGTTTCCTCTATTACGTTGACCTTAGATATGGATACTTGTTTGAATTGATTAATTTAATTGACTCATTTCACTTGGATGGTTTAATTTTTATCGTTAGTAGTTTTCATAAATTAGTTTATACATATAATATTTTAACAATGGAGTTTAATAAATAAAATTAAATTGTTTTGACACTTAGCTTAATTATTTATAGGGTGTTTAAAAAAGAAAATTTATTTTTCGATAGTGATGCTAAGAATGAACCAATCGATCACCTAGATTTAATTTAATAAAGGACTGATCACCCGGTATTTAACTATGTGGTGTGTCACTGGTGGTAGCAAATCCATGTTCTAAAGTCCTTTAGGATCTGTACGGCTTATTATGCATTCAGCTTAGCGTTCTTTGATATAGTGCCCTATCTTTAGGATTGTTGTACTTTTATTTATGCGATTACGTCTTCAGCAATTTGAGATTTAATAATAACTGTGGACTACTAAAATTCCTTCTCATTTTAGATGCCTCTGAGACGAGCATCCCGAGACAGAAATGCGCAGCCCGAGCAGCCAGTAGCTCAGGATCAGGGAATGATGAACTCAACTGAAGTCGCCGCTATAGTTGCTCAGGCGGTGAATGCAGCCTTAGCGGTGATGTAGCAGGCCCCACCCTAGGTTCAGGCTGTGGCACTAGTCCCAGCTCAGCTTCCCACTGTATGGGAGAGGGTCAGGGATGCCTTTCAAAGGGCACATCCCCCGAAGTTCTTGGGCAGTTCTGATATTGTCATCGCGAGCCAATGGAAAAAAGACATCCAGAGGCATGTTTGTATGTACGAGTGCACAGACGTTCAGAGACAGTTACTGGATTCCTACAAGATGGTGGGGGGCGCCTTACAGTGGTGGGAGTCCACTAACACCTTGGAGGAGAGGGATAATATAATGATTCAAAGATTTTGGGTGCAGTTCGACCGCAAATAGTTTCCTTCCTCCATATAGATTGAGATGAGGTGAAAACTGTTGAACCTCAAGTAGGAAAGTATGACTGTCCCGGAGTATGAGGAAGAGTTCATGAAGCTGATTACTATTATGCCAAATGAGGCACCTATCGAAGAGAAGAAGATTCGGGTGTTCATGGATGGCTTGACTTGCATGATTTGCCATCACCTCTTAGGTAATCTGGCATTAGGTACTTATACTGATGTGTTCAACGTCTCCCTATTGAATTGCCAGGATAACTACTTCCACCAGTAGGGAAGAAAATGAGCCAGAGAGTCTAGCCATCAGGGTCGGATAGGAGTAGTAGTGCTAATGGGGAACCAATAGCTCAGGGGTAGGTCCGTCAAGGTGAGCAGAGTTCCCATCAGGGGACCCTGCTAAGCATTCCGATCTGGCGACCCTAGGCAAGGCCAGCATCGTTATCAGATTGGCCAGCAGGGCCAACAACAGGGCCATCAGAGCCAACAATAATATCAGCAGGGCTAGCAGGGCCAGGGGAGGGGTGATAACGGCCATCAGGGTCGTGGACAGCAGGAACATAGTGGGGGAAATTTCAGGGGTAGATGCTTTGGCTGTGGCAAGAATGGCCATAGACATCAGGATTGCCCCGAGGGGGACAGGGCCCCGCAGTAAGAGGGTGGCCATCAGGTGCCACAGAGATCGATCTTCCCAGCTACCCTCCCCATACCACCTCAGATGCCAGCCTTACCATCCGTCCCAGTCCAGCAGGGATAATTACAGTATGGACGTGTTTACAACATCCACCAGTCAGTAGCATCGCAGGCACCACCCATAGTTGAGGGTAAGTTTTCTATCCATGGTACTATGGGGGGCATTTTATTTGACACTGGGGCATCACACTGCTTCATAACAACTAGTTCAACGTGGGCCACGGGGTTATTAGACTCGGTAGAGAGTACAGTGACATGTGTAGACTCACCGTTGGGTATTAGGTCATTGGTTTTCTTTATATGCCGGGGAGTATGTACAGAGATTGGGAGTCTGATTTTGCCTATAGACATGTTAGTCTTAGATATGCATGAGCATGGCGCCATTATTGGAATGGATTGGCTTGCTACTTATAGAGCCATGATAGACTGTTTCAGTAGGAGCATTATTTTTGCTATTCCGGGCCAGGAGATGTTTCTGGTGGCGATGCCTCATCCTGAGCGAGAATCGTCCACTCATTTATATTACATAGAGGATGAGACCACTAAGAAGGTAGTGATCCTCATTGATTCGATTCCCGTAGTTCATGAGTTTTCTCATGTATTCTAAGAGATATCGGGACTACTGCCTAGCCGAGAGATAAATTTCATTATAAATTTGATGGTGATGATTCGGCCGATAGCCCGAGCACCATACCGTATGGATCCAACTGAGATGAGAGAGTTGTGTGATCAGATTAAGCAGCTATTGGGATAGGGCTTCATCCGTAAGAGTACCTCACCCTGGGGTGCTCCTGTGTTGTTTGTGAAGAAAATAGATGGGTCATTAAGTTTGTGTGTGGATTATCGAGAGTTGAACAAATTCATAATACGAAATAAGTATCCGTTGCCTCGAATCAATGACTTATTCGACTAATTGAGAGGAGTTGCCTTCTTCTCAAAGATAGACTTGAGATCGGGATACCATCAGCTACAGATTATAGAGCAGGATGTGTCGAAGACTTCTTTCTTGATGAGGTATGGGTCTTATGAGTTCAGGATCATGTCGTTTGGGCTTACAAATGCACCAATTGTATTCATGGACTTGATGAACTGGGTGTTCAGAGAGTTCTTAGATCATTTTGTCGTCGTCTTCATAGATGACATACTGATTTATTCACAGACTAAGGAGGAGCATGCCGAGAACTTGAGATGGGTTCTTTAGACTCTACGAGAGCATCAGTAGTATGCCAAGTATGATAAGTGCGGATTTTAGTTACGGGAGGTACAGTTTCTGGGGCACATTGTGTCAGAATATGGGATATTATTGGACCTGAGCAAAGTGTCGGCGGTGAGGGAGTGGGGACATCCCATGGCACCGACAGAGGTGCGTAGCTTCTTGGGGTTAGCCGGGTATTACAGGCGATTCATCCAAGGGTTCTCGAATATTGCGGGATAATTGACGAATTTGACATGCAAGGGGGTACCATTCGTCTGGGATGACACTTGTCAGTTGGCTTTCGATGATCTAAAGGATAAGTTGACTTCGGCGTCGATTCTTGCTTTATCCAGGACATGAGTGGACTATCTGGTGCATACTGACGCCTCTCTACAGGGACTCGATGGATTACTTCAGCAGGAGGAGTAGGCTATATCTTATGCCTCCTGCAAGCTTAAGCCTTATGAGAGGAATTACCCCACCCACGACTTGGAGCTAGCAACGGTCGTGTTTGCCTTGCATATTTGGAGACATTACTTTTTGGGGGAGAAATAATGCGTGTTCACAGACCAAAAGTCAATGCAATACTTTTTCACTTAGTGGAAGTCGAATATACGTCAACACATGTGGTTGGAGTTTGTGAAGGATTACCATTTCAAGATACAGTACCACCCGGGGAAGGCTAGCGTAGTTGCTGATGCGTTGAGCCGTAGGCCATTAGGTGAGGTGGCGAATATATGAAAGGCGAAGTGGAAAGAATTGGGATATCAGAAGGTAGTGGCCCAATCCTTTATATCCATCATGATAGTCACCTCAGAGATTGTTTCGAGAGTGATCCGAGCCCAAGTAGATGATTCATTTTGCCAGGACAAGATTGTACAGCTTTTAGCTGAGGGCACAGAGTCCTACTTAGTGAGTTCAGATGGAGGATTGCAATTTAGTGGGAGATTGGTGGTCACGGAGGGGGAAGACTTACGTCATGCGTCTCATGGATCCCTATTTGCGGTACATCCTGGAGGGGATAAGATGTACTAGGATATGAGGCGATAGTACTGGTGGAGTGGGATAAAGAAGGACATTGCGGAGTTCATGTCCAAGTGTGCCACCTGCCAGCTGGTAAAGATGGACCATCAGAGATCGCCAGGGTAACTTTAGCCGCTAGAGATTCCAATGTGGAAATGGGAGAGCATTTCCATGGATTTCATCACTGGGTTGCTTATATCACAGTGGGGTCATGATTCTATATGAGTAGTGGTGGATCGTTTGACCAAGGTAGTGCATTTTCTATCGGTGCAGACAGACTACACTACAGGGCAGTATGCCCAGTTATTTATTACTGAGATAGTGAGGTTACATGGGGTGCCCCTGGATATCATGTCTGATAGAGACAAGATTTTTTTGTCAAGCTTCTGGGAGAGCTTTTAGGAGGCTATGGGTACCGGGTTGCGATTGAGTACGACGTATGACCCTTAGACAGATGGGCAGACTGATCGTACTAATCAGATGCTGGAGGATATTCTACACATGTGTGTCCTTGATTTTTGGAGGAGGATGGGAGCAGTACCTTCCTCTGGTGGAGTTCTCTTATAATAATTCCTACCAGTTTACGATCGTCATGGCCCCTTTTGAGGCGTTGTACGTCAAACCTTGTTGTTCGCAAACTTGTTGGCTAGAGGTGGGGGACAAGATATTACTTGGTACAAGGGTGATTCAGGAGACGTCAGCCAGGATTGAGTTGATCAAGAGTTGCATTTCGGTAGCCCAGGACAAACAGAAAAGCTACGCCGATGCAAAACTGTTCTTCAAGGAGTTTAGAGTGGGGGACAAAGTATTGCTACGAGTGCCTCCTATGAAAGGAGTAATGAGGTTTGGGAAGAAAGGAAAATTAGCTTCGAGGTATGTAGGACCATTTCCCATTATCAAGAAGATTGGACCGGTGGCATACAGGCTTGGGTTTCCGGAGCACTTGCACCGTATTTATGATGTGTTCCACATTTTGTCATTGTGGCGGTATCTTCGGGATAATTTGGCCCGCACTCATATTGTGATAAATTAGATTGATTTATAGCCCAATAGATCTTATGAAGAGAGACCAGTGGCTATCCTAGACCATAATGAGAGGAGATTGAGGTCGAAGGTAGTCCCACTTGTACGGGTCCAGTGAGAGCATCCTAATGTAGAGAAGTCCACTTGGGAATGCGAAGCAGATATGAGCCAAAAGTATTCAGAATTGTTTTTATCAGGTATGCCTTATTTTCCGAATTTCGGGACGAAATTCCGTTATTAGGGGGAAGTATGTAATACCCCGTATTTTTATGGCATTTAATTATGGGATTAATTAAATTAAATTGGGATAAATTAATTTACTATTAATCCGAATTTTAAAATAAATATTTACTAGCATGACGAGAGTTAGTAATTATTGGTAAGAATTATGTTGAATATTACTAGATGAGTAAATTAATATATGAGATTGAATTTATTAAAATTATCGCGAGTGAATAATACGATAATTACATAAATTAAGTCGGGATGCGCATGTGTCGTGTCGGGACTAAATTAATGGAATAAAAAGTAAATTAATTATAAGTCACCCGTATGGTCATTTTGAGTGCGCCAATGTGTCCGGAATGGTCGAGATAGTCAGAAAGTGTACCCATGGGTTTAGTTTGGGTCTCGAGACGTTTTTAGGCCTAACCGGTAACCCAGGAGGGCATTTTGGTAATTTTCCAATTTTGGTCTTAATTAATGATGAAAATAGAGAGTTTATATATGTGGGAAGAGAGAATCCTTGAGGGTTAAAAACTCTAGAGTTGCAAAGGGGCTAAGGAAGGGAGAAGAGATAAGGCTTCCAAGGGAGAAAACCACCTACCCAACACCATCTTCACCAATTCCACCACCAACGCGTAGATCGGGGAACGAGGAATGAAACCATACCCATCATCATCAATGATTCAGACTTCCATTTATAAGGCAAGTATCTAACTTGTTGTTATATAGTTGATATCACCTCCATGCTAGTGTAAGAGAAAATTATTTATGTTTCCATGAAAATTAAATGATGTCTTGGAAAATTATGTGGAATTTCAGAAGAGAAATCATATAAGGATGACTCCCGTGTTGTATGTATATTGGTGAACACGAAATTGGATGCTTAGTAGATATAGAAATCTGAATATCAATTGAAATCTTGTGAAATAAAATAAACTAGGGTTTAAGGATAAATTCTTGAATTAATTCGTTTGATGACGGTTCTTGATGAATTAATGAAAGTTTTACGTTAGAAAGCATCTATAAGTGTTTATATAATGTTCCTAATGTTTGGTTGGGAGTTTGGAATTTATTAATGGGGATTTGGAGAAGTTAAATGGAAGAAACACGTAGATAAAGAATTGCAGAATCTGGGCAAGAACTGCTCGATCGATCGATCAACTCAAGAATGACGATCGATCGACCGGATCGATCGATCGACCCCTTTTCATCGATCGATCGACTCCTCGTGGAAACTGAAACTTTATCCCCCTTTAATGTTAATTTCATTCAAATATGTGAGGACCCTTAGACATAATTTAAATATCATAATGGGACATGGGACGGACCAGTAGGGTATAAGTAGGATCTGGGTAATGCGATTTTATATGACATTTAACCGTGGGATTTTATGGAGTATAAATTGGAATGGAAAATTGTGCGTACATTGAATTAAGCTTTGTGAGAATCAATAAGGACTTATACCAGTAGGTTAGTGAGTGTACTCCTACTGATATTATAGTTAATCAAGATGAAAAACTTTGAGAGACGAGAAGTACTTAGAATGTGGCGGTAATTGAGAATAAAAAGGAAGGGTTTAATTATACGTAGGACTAGGGCATTATGTTCCACGTGTGATGAGAATATTTTTAGTATGGGTTGTGGGCGTACCTAAATGAACAATGTGAATATATATATATATATGTGTGTGTGTGTGTGTGTGTGAATGTATGTGTATAATCATACCCGCGCTACTTGCTATCACGGGGGTTTTCGCGTCGGGACAGTCTTATCTCGATTGGACCTTTATGGGAGATATTGACTCGTACCCTAGAACAAAGTGTCCTTGGTATAGGTTATCTGGGAATGATAGTCAGATGGTCCTAAGAGACGTGAGGGTATGTGCTGACCTCTTAGTGACTTGGAACTATGCTTCGCCTCCAATGTGTGTATTTTATGTTAATACGGTTTGAGAGTGGATCCGAGCTAGTATTTCCCTTATTGTACGAGAGGTACAGGGACTGGGTAGCAGAGTATGATAGCACCATAGATTTATGTGGGGTCCTCTATTGTATATATATTGTGTGTGATAAATATATGTACCCGTGATTCTTCTAATGTGCGCGTAAGTAGATAAAATTGAATAGTGCTCCTAAATAAATTAAGTGTGTGATCCCAAATCAGTATGAGTTATACTTAACTGACTTGATTAATTCATAAGAAAAGTTATCTTAAATCACTCATAGATATACGGTCACACGGATCAAATTGATGAGAGGAGAATTGGGTTAGACTAGTGCATAGAGTTAATCTCACGAGTCATTATAGTAGTACGTTAGGCATGCACACAAGTTGAGAGGTGAGGATTCTGAAGTGAGTGTCGAGGTACTAACATGGTTGTAATATCGACTAGTAAGCATCTTAAATACTTGCTAAACTATTTTTAAAGATGTTTTACACTCGGGCTCTGACCCGTTTCTAGTCATTTTCCTTTCTCTTGTATATATATATATATATTACTAGTGCCCAGCCACAGGGGCCTCAGGCCTAGATTGTTAGACCATTGACGTGCTGCAGCTATTGTGGAAGTTGAAGGTCCTTGCAGTAGACGATTCCTTATTTGACTTCTGAGCTTTCTATTTAGTCTTTTTAGTTAGGGCATGTGTCGCCCATTTCCAGATTCTGGTTAGACTTGATAGAGATTTTGTACTCTTTTATTGTTACAATATTCAGTTTTTATTTGGGATTGTTTCATCTATTACGTTTACCTTAGATGTGGATACTTATTTGGATTAATTAATTTAGTTGACTCATTTCACTTGGATGGTTTGATTTTTATCGTTAGTAGTATTCATAAATTGTTTTATACATATAAGATTTTAACAATGGAGTTTAATAAATATAATTAAATTGTTTTGACCCTTAGCTTAATTATTTATAGGGTGTTTAAAAAGGAAAATTTGTTTTTCGACAGTGATGCTAAGAATGAACCAACCGGTCACCTTGATTTAATTAAATAAATTTACTAATCACCCAGTATTTAATTTGGTGGGGTTTCACACCATCATATAGGTTCCCCATAGTTTGAGATAAACCACTAGGAATGCATCTCTACAATTCTAATAAGATGTCAACTCCCTATCTAGGTTGTTAACTATTCAATAGTGCTAGATCCAGAATTTCAATCTCCTTATGATCAAGATGAAGTGGACTCACTAGAACCCTACTAAGCTCTATTGACCGGCCTTAAACATGAAACAATACACTTAAACAAATATAAAACTTTCTCTTAACATTGATTCTCATTTCAAAAATAATAAAACAGTCCTTTATTAAGTAATAAAAAAATATTTTACACATAGTTTTATTAATAAACCCCATCAGATAAACCGATAGTTTGTTGAGACCATCCTTTAGAAAGAGATGTTGTGAATATAGATTATTGAGTAGATAAATATGATTGACTCAATAATATATGGTTAATCATTATACCTCATTTTAGAATCGGTTAGCTCTTTATAATCTTAATATTATGAACCCCTGTTAAATTCTATTTTGATTCAAATAGGTAATTTTGATATAATATCTAAAGTTCGTTGTTAAAAATATTGAGATTTATTATTAATGTTATTTAAAATACTCTATTATGGTGTTTATTTCTGAGAGTGCCAACAATCAATGTTCGACTTATTTAATTAAATTCCAATTTTAACCCAACATAATCTTAACTCTTGCAATTAATTGTTACAGATAAAATAAATAAATCAAACATGCAAGACGGTCACAATTTGAGGAAAAATCCCCCAAAGGGGTAAAACCTTTTTCTTGTTTCATTATAATGTATACAATCTTACAATTACAATGAAATAAAGAGTGACACATGAAATACCCACAGGTGTCGGTTCGACGTCATCAGCAAGAGATCCCGCAAGAGCTCCAAAATCAGTAGTGGAAAATCAGTCCTCTGCTCCACACAAGAACTCCAGATGAGTAGAACACTTTTCTTGGGTTTAGAAGATTCACATAAATGATTGGGAATGGTTTGTGAATCAAAACAGTGTGTAAAAGGTGAAAAACAAAGTCTGTTTGTGTGTAAAAAAACTGCAGAAACGTGAGTGCCAAAGACTTGAAAAATGTGTAGAATGGGCACTGCTTTAAATATCGAAATCAAGGCAGTGCGTCGCTCGAATGAACCTATGTTTTTCTCAAATGAGATGACGTGTCATTAGAATGACTTCACGCAACAGGAGTTGTTGTTTGAATGACAAGCTCTACCATTCGAACGATCTGAACGATGTGTATTCTTTCGCCTCTACACTTAGAAAAATTTCTTATTTCGAGATAAAAACATTTCAAACTTCAAAAATTATTTTATAAAAGATTCCCAAATATTTATACAAATATTAAAAACTCCAGTTAAATCATTTTACCACAATTATGAGTGAAGTAGTGGGAACAGATGAATGTTGAAGATGCACGTTGCACGATAGCTAGTTGATGATGCACTACGCAAGTATGAAGGTAGTGTGTGTGTGATAACTTCAGATCCAAGTCGAGGCCGTCATGGGTGAACGTGGAGATGTACCGATTGTAGCTATATCAGACATACTTGCAGTGATCTAGGATATACAGAAAACTTCCTAGATACTAAATGGACATTTATAAAATCATGTCCTTACAAATCTCTCCCTATGTCTATGCCGATACATACATAAAAACTATCCGAATTATGCTACCCAACCCAAAACAAATGACATACAATTCAATATTCCCATTAAACCCAAAAACTGGCGATACTAAATGACATGCCTTCAAACAGTCTTCAACTTCTTCAATTCTTCAACATCTTAAAACTTTCTTTGTCTTCATCAGGGTGTGCAAAAATAATCCTTAATTTTAGTACCTACACACATGAGATAAGAAACTAAACCCGTGACGCGCAATAGTTTGAAAAATAATGAAATGACTAAAGAAGTATCAGTTAAGCACAAAAAAGTCATTATAATGTCAAACATGCGAATTTCCACCATAATTCGTTCTCCCCCTTTTTATGACGTCCCCAAATAGATAAATACAAAGAACACAAATCAATGCAAATGGAGAATGTCACAAGGAAATCGAACACTCTCTTTTTGAAAATTTTCAAGGTAAAAAAAGAACACTAAAACAACTAAGTCGGTTATAGCGAAAATGAAGGGGTGTGAACAAATTCGATGGGAAAATCAATGCATACAAACATAACATATGTGGATGATGAATTTGGGATATTCCTAATGAATGGACTTAATATCATCTATAGGCGTTAAAATGGTGGGATTATAAGAAGTTGACTCAATCATATCAACAAATCAAAGCTCAAAGTGATTTCCACACCAATAACGTCCAAAACTTATGTAATGATTTTTCATGAATTTAAAGGACGCGAGTAAACTAAAACCTATTGGCCCACTTTGTGGAATATTTTTCTTTTTATTGACTTTTGAATTTTTTCGGGTTTCTTTTCAACGTCATTGGACCATGGCTTCTATTTTTTACACTTGGATTTTGGTCCTCTTTAAACGGTAGCTTAATTGTAAAGGCATAATATCTACTTTTCGTAGCCCTTCCCCGCTGTACAAAATCACACAAACTCACCGCAACGGCTATTACATGCACTACTGTTCAGTCAAGTTTTATCACATTTGGGTCGTTGTATATATAAAATTGAGATGAAAACACTCAAGCCGACATGTTACAAATAAATACAAAACTCCAATAAAACCGTGCACGTGTGCAGTAAAGGAGATAAGAAGCCAAACATGCCGAAAGTATCACTAATTTCATCTCAATGACACCGCACATTATAAATCACATGAATGAAATGATGTAGCATCTCAAAGCACTATCAAACAGTCACGTGAATAATGAAATGAAGCGATGACTATGGCACTCTTAAATGTTCATTCATATAAGGTGTTGAATAGAATACAAAAATCTTTTTGCATTCTTCAAAAAAAATTTGAAAAAAGAAAATATTTTTGGACCTTTTTAAATTAAAAAAAAATGAAAATCTTTTGGGATTTTTAGAAAAATAACAAACTAAAGCAAAAACGATGATACAATTTAGAGATGGGAATCACAGGAAATGGTCATGGTTCCCTGTGCTTATAAAGTATACATTTTATACCCCGAATAGACGTATTTTAGTTGCTAATTCTCAAAAATTTGGGTCTTATGCGCGTAAATGTTTAATATGCAAGCTTGATTGCAGTTGCGGTGTTAAAAGCATTATTTTGAGGCAATTTTCAATCAAATGGAGCTAATTTCCTCCCCCGTAACCTTACCCGAGCCTAAACCGAACTAAACCTACCCCGCACCCCATGTGTGTTTAGTTTGTGCTTTTTTTATATTCTTTTAGATTTTTAGTTTGAGTCGTTTTTATTTTTAGGGTTTATTTTAGATTTATTTAGAATTTATAGGTTTTATTTTCTATTTTTAAATTTTATTTTGATTTTGATTAGTTTTTAGTTTTTTATTAGGATTAGTTTTTTTTATGATTTCATTTATTTTTTAGTTTATTAGATTTTACTTTTTCGGATTTTAGTTTTAATAGACTTTTATTTTTATTTCTTTTTTAATTTGTGTCTTTTAATTTTTTAGAGTAGGATTTTAATTTTTAGATTTTATTTTAAATTTATTTATAATTTTTTTTAGGAATTAGTTAGTGTCATTTTTAGGGTCACAACTAACATACACACCCCCTATATACCCACACACACTTATCCTAAGCCTAATTAACCTATTCTACACCCTAAGCCACACACACCATCCCCTACACCTCACCCCCACACAACCCCTCCCACTTCTTCTTCAACCTCTCACCTTCTCTCTCTTCTCTCTCACACCCACCTTCATTAATTCATCCACCAGACATTAACCAACCATCATCCACCTCACATCTCAACCCATTAACCCCATCAACCAGTCCACCCAAACCGGACCCCCACCTGAACCCGTCGCTGGCGACCTCTCCGGGCAAGACCCGCAAACCCAGTGACGCAACCCGTCTACAGCCTGTTAAACCCGCCACAGTGCCTGCTCCGTACAGCCCAATCTGGACCTCCGAACCCACAAATCCAACACCAGGCCCCTCAACCCGTCACCTTACCCGACCTCAAAAACCCGGCGACCTCCATCTCTCCACACCTGACCCGCGACGTCGACCCTTGTCCACCTTATACCCGTCGCCAGCGACTCGCCCATGCCCGAAAAACCCGAAACCATCGACCCTTACCCACCTGCGCAAACCAATCCGATAAACCCCTGCCACCCTCGCCTAAATCCGACCCGTAAACCCGAGTTCAAAGCCCGGAACTCTTCTCCCTTATACCTCCCTGCTATCCTACCCTCAACCCATTTCCACCAAAAAAAAATGCCTTATTCGATTTTCTACCTATTAACACACACCAAGCCAAAACCAAAGACAAAAAATAAACCCACATGTTAATTAAACCCTTTACCTATTTTATCCCCAACTACCACTTTTACCCTAATGCCCAAAATACCCTCAATTGCAAATCTATTTTTTCTCTCACCTCATACACCCCATAACCACGTGCTCACCCCTAACCTATTTCCACATATGCCATTAGCTCCATTGCCCACTATAAATGAAGATTCAAGACCATTTGAAAATCAATTTGTAGAGAGAATTCTAGAGAGAGATAGTTTAGTGTAGAAAATAAATTAGGACAAACATCATTTTGTAAATAGTTTTACTTTATTATTTTTATTTTTATTTTTAGATCTTTGCGAGGTTAAATTTTGTAAGAGATTTAATTGAGGGGATATTTAATTGCAAATCACTTGTACGCTCAATTAGAGGGATTGTATGGTTCAAATTGGAAGAGTGGAGTTCAAGTTTCTCAAAGAAATTTGGTTTGATTCTTCTATTCTCCTCTATTTTATTTTAGTAGCCTTGATTATCTGTTCATCATGTTTGATATCATGTTAGGCTAAATCCTCTTTCAAAGGGTGGGATGAACCCTTATTTGATGATTATTTTAATTTGATTAGTTTGATTACTTGAAAATACCTTTGAATATTCATTTTGATCCCCCACCCTTAATTTACGCCTTGAGAGAGGGTAAATGATTTTCGAAAGAAAATCGAAATTCTAAGTTATAATACCCATTTTAGATTCGAACTAGAGATAGGGGTTTCTTAAGTGCGGTATTATTCCTTGAATTTCAACACTGAAATTCATTTTCTATGATTTATACAAATTTTAATCGATCGATCTTAGCGGGTGATTAATTAAAAAGAGTGTAGACCTATTTTCTAGAGTTGTTGGGGGGGGGGGGGGGGGTAAACCTAATTTTCTAAAATATTACTATTAAAATTATACTTGCAACGAGAGTTGATTTGTAATTTTGATATTAATTTGGGAAAATTCAAATAATTAAATTAATTAGTTAGAATAACTAAAATTTGTGGTGTAGTCTCACTCCTTGATTGTTCTCATTATTATTTACCTCACTTTATCTCTTATTTTTGTGTTGGACTTTATTTTTCATTTTAGTCACTTTTTAATTTATCATTTGATCTCTCATTTTAGTTTAGTGTTATTTCACTTCTTCTCACCCAAAAATTGTTTTAATATTTGAAAGGCTAAAAAAATAGAAAAAGTAAAAAAGCCCAAAAAGAAAATAAAAATTGAATTACAATTGAGTTTGTCTCTAGCTTACTCCCTTGATGTGGATTGACATCCTTACTTACCGCTCTACACTAGTTTTGAAATAATTTTGTAGGAATTTTAAGGTTTTGACTAACTTGGCTTCAAACAACGACATCCACACAAAAGTCAAAGTTATCAAATGGCGCCGTTGTCGGGTACATCAAAATATACATATTTTGATTTTTAAATATACATATTTTTTTGAAAGAAACGAATAATCCTGTAGCAACTGCTTCATCCACAGTATTTGCGTGCAACAACTCCCGATGACGATGTACTCAGCCTCTGCATTGGACAAAGAGATGGAGTTTTTCTTCTTTCTCAACCAAGAGACAAGAGGAAAACCAAATAATAAACACACAACAGAAGTGCTCCTACATCATCTACATCCCCTACCCAATCGACATCCGAATAGGCGGACAAACTGTCATCGGTATCAAATGAATACCAAATTCCAAAAGATAGAGTCCCACTAACATACTTGATAATACGTTTAAGAGCGTGTAAGTGTGACTCTTTTGGGGATGCCTGGTATCGCGCACAGACTCCAACGTTAAAGGCTATGTTGGGATGACGGGCAGTCAAGTAGAGAAGACTACTATCATACTCCGATACAAGGTTTTTTTACGTCCTTGCCTTAAGTGTCCTTGCTATGCTTTGTTGAGGTACTCATCGGTGTACGTGCATGCTTAGCGGAGTCTAGACCAAATTTCTTCACAAGCTCTCTAGCATACTTGGATTGGGAGATGAATATCCCATCCTCTAACTGACAAACCTGGAGAACAAGGAAGAATGTAATCTCACCAACCATGCTCATCTCAAACTCACTTTTCATCTCCTCTACAAAGTGGTGAGCATGTAGGGAGCACGTGGACCCAAAGACTATGTCGTCCACATAGACCTGGGAAACCAAAATAGCCCCATCTCCTCTTCGAACAAACAACATCTTATCAACTCCCCCTCTCGTACCAATCATGGGGTACTTACTTCAAACCATATACGACTTTCTTTAGAAAATAGACGTGATCAGGTTTTTAGGGTCTTGATACCCTTTTGGTTGTTAAACGTAAACTTCCTCCTGTAGAATGTCATTAAGAAAGGCACTCTTAACATCCATTTGGAATAACTGGAAGCGCAGATGACATGCGATGGTGAGTAATAAGCAGACAGACTCAAGCCTCGTAACAGGAATGAATGTCTCGCCAAAGCCTATACCCTCTATCTATGAGTAGCCTTGAGCGACCAACCTAGACTTATTTCAAATAATAACACCATTCTCATCCATCTTATTCATGTAGATCCACTTAGTACCAATTATATTCTTCTCACTAAATCGGGGGACTAAATCCCAGACATCATTTTTCTTAAACTGAAGCAACTCATCTAGCATTGAAGATATCCAATATTCATCCTTGAGTGCTTCTTTAACGTTCTTGGGCTCGACTTTAGACATGTAGCAGACAAAGCTAACCACGTACTCCAGCTGAGCACAAGTCTTGACACCTAGGGTGAGATCACCTAGAATAGTAGTAGGGTCATGAATCTTACGAACCTAAGAAGGTGTGTGCCCGGTGACACGAGTAGGGTCCACCCTGGGTGTGGGAGGAGTAATGGTATCATTAGAGGAAGCGCATCATCCTCACACAAAAGGTTAGAATCAACAAACACAGTCGGTTCGTCATCTTGCACAATGACATTTATTGACTCCATAACCTTAGAGATACTCAAGGTAAAAACCCGATAAGCTCTACTAGATGATGAATAACCTAACAATATCCCCTCATCGCTCCAAGAGTCAAACTTTCCTAATTTCTCTCTATACCGTAAGACGTAGCACTTGCTCCCCAAAACACGAAAATATGAAAGGTTGGGTTCCATTCCATTCCACAACTCATAGAGTGTCTTAAGTGTGTGTGGATGAAGGTAAATCCTATTCACCGTATGGCATGCGGTAGACACCGCTGTGACACCCCGCTTATTAAAATAAGAGGTGGCCAGCTCGCTACTCCAATAAAACAGGAATCTTAAATGGTCCATTCCTAGCATCACTGTCGCATAAAAGATAATATAATACGACCACCCAACATTACAAAAACGGATGTAAAAATATTTTCCAATTTAAAATGAATTATTTCAGTCATCTACTTTCGTAACAAAAGGGTTAATATACAACTAACAGTTTGATAGCATTTACAAAACATAACCGAATAATTTTTCGACTAACAGAGTGATACAAAAAGGTCACACCAAATATAATAGTAGATATGAGATATAAACTTGGGCAACATACCCAAAAATCACTGACGAATCATAACTAGAATATCCAAAAAGTGTTTGATGCGTCTAACACAAAAATCCTACAACATCCACAATATGTCGTAGCTCCTTAACACTAAAAGAGAATGTCAGAACGGGCGCCCTTGTGGCGGGACACCTGAACATAAAAAATAACTACACCAAGAGACAAAATATAAACGGGTCAGGGCCCGATTTGATATGATTTAAAAGTGAATAAAATGCATAACAGTTATGAATGCCAGGTTTCATAAACAGGTTAAATTCGCTCTTCACTTGAAGAATTATACTCACCTCTCTTTGAAAGTGCACATCCTAACGCGTACAATTCAATTTTAAGTTAAGCTACCAGAATACTTAATAGGAATAACCTAACTCTATCCAATATGCCTAGTTTACCAATTTATCCAATATGCCTCGTTTACCAATTTTAGCTGGTTTACCAATTTAACATTTATCCTCACAAGTCAATTAATCATTAATGATCACATATAATCAGAGTTGATTCATAATTTCATTTAATCATTTGCGTTAAAACACGATTTGAATGAGAACAGTTATATTCATACAATAACATTTCTAAGACCATCCTTCTGGGAATTACCCCACCGGATGCATTCCTTAATTGCTATCATCTTTCAAGGCCTAGTTTCATGACCACCGGGCTACCCTAAATCACAACGCATGTGAAGTCGCCATATACCTTAGATGGTGAAGTATAACCATACCCGAAATTACTTCACTTCGAATAAATAATCACACAATGTAATAACTAGTGCTATGGCCTAAGGACTATACTCTCCCTGCATTCATTAATCAGGGAGATTCACCTCTTTCGCGTAACTTCCCTTACGATAGCATTTAGAGAGGTACGTGCATATATGCCAAAATAACAAAATGTATGTATAATGAATTAAAACGACAATTTTTATACCCAAAAGCATATATGTATAATAAATTAAGACTATAGTGTTTAAACACTTCCATATTAGCCCTCGAAAGCCAAAACAACAAAGTCCTACTATACATTAGTCCCACTATCATTTTCTTAACCAATTGAGGTATTATACTATCGTTTCTAATCCCCAAAATAGGCCCGAATGCCCCTTTATCATCCCAGGGTATTTAATCTTCTCATATAAGATCACATTTATCTATAATACATCCTATAATGAGGTTCCAAATCTTTAGACCCAAGAGAAAAGGAGTTAAAACAAAGTTAGAAATTTTTTGTAAAACAAAATTATTTTCGAATCGATTTGCCCTGGCTGAATCGATCCGCCCCAGTCGAATCCACTCGGTTGAGAGAACCAAACTTTTTGCTAACTTGACGAATCGATTCGGCCTACCCGAATCGATTTGCTAACTCAGACATGTAGCCTATCATTTTACTGAATCGATTCTCCAGGGGCGAATCGACAACATAATATTACACTAACATAATATTACCATAATCGTCGCTTTAATGCGTAATGATGCAACATAACATAATATTACACTATTTACATTCATGTAACAGTAAATATGCAATACTCATAAATAGTAACTCTTAAATCACACAATTTAATATAAAAATAAATACTCAAAAGTAAGGGGTATTACATACTCCCCCCTTACAAGGAAATTTTGTCCTCAAAATTTAGACGTACCTGGTAAAAAGAGGTATGGGTACTTTTCTCGAATATCATCCTCTCGTTCCCAAGCTGATTCCTCGGCATTGTGGTTACCCCATTGGACTTAAACCAAGGGCACCACTTTCGACCTTAGTCTACGCTCACCATGGTCTAATATGGCAATCGGATGTTCCTCATATGAAATGTCGGGCTGCAACTCAATATCGTCCAATGGAACATGCCAATGAGCTTCCTCGCATCTTTTATACTCTTTTAAAGATAAAACATAGAATACATCATGAATTCGTTGTAGGTGTTCCGGCAAAGCAAGTCGATATGCCACGGGGCCTATCCTTTCAATAATGAGAAAAAGCCTTACATATCTTGGCGTAAGTTTTCCTTTCTTCCTGAATTGCATAACACCTTTCATTGGAAACACCCGCAATAAAACTTGATCCCCCACTTCCAAATCCACATGCCTCCAATTTGCGTCGGCATAGTTTTTTGGCGATCCTATGCAATCCTTATGCGATTTCGAATAAGATCAATCTTTGATGATGTATCTTGGATCATTTCAGGTCCAAGGATCTTATTGTCTCCTACTTTTAACCAACAAGTAGGCGATCGACATGGTCGGCCATACAATGCCTCATACGGTGCGATACCTATCATGAATTGGTACAAATTATTGTATGCAAATTAGACCAATGGAAGGTATTGCTCCCATCCTCTTTTAAAATCAAGTATGCACATTCAAAGCATAACCTCCAACATTTGGTTGACTCTCTTTGTTTGCCCGTCGGTTTGCGGATGGTATGATGTACTCAACCGCAATTCGGTTTCCATCGCCTCTTGGAAGCTTCGCCAAAAATGGGATACAAAAATTTTATCTCGGTCGGATACTATATTGATCGGCACCCTGTGAAGTCTCACAAGCTATGCTCTGAAAAGCTGAGCATAACGTGTCGTACTGTAATCCGTCTGCACCGGTAGGAAGTGTGACGATTTGGTCAGGCGATCGACAATGACCCAAATAGAATTATCCCCACTTTGAGTTATCGGCAATCCTGTGATAAAATCCATTAAACACTCTCCCATTTCCACACTGGTATTTCCAATGGTTGAAACATTCCAGTAGGTCGCTGGTGGTCCACCTTTACTAACTGACAAGTGGCGCATTGGGAGATAAACTCAGAAATGTCCTTTTTCAATCCTGCCCACTAATATTGATGACACATATCTTGGTATTTTGTCCCCGCCAGGATGTACTACAAATCTCGAACCATGGGATTCTGTCATAACAGCACGTCTCAAGTCTCCGTCATCTGGGACTATAAGTCTTCCATGGAAATGTAACCCACCCTCAGAACTAATAGAGTATGACTCTGCTCCCTCAGTCAATAGTTGTCGTACCCGGTCTTGACAGTCTTTATCCCCTGCTTGTGATTTTACTACTCGCATAATTATATCAGGCGTAATGGTTATCACCGATATGCACGCTCTAACTACAGTATCATCTTGGTGAAGTTCCTTCCACTTAGCTTTCCACACTTCCGCTAATTGCCCCACGAGCCTTCGACTCAGCGCGTCAGCTACCACATTTACCTTGCCTGGGTAGTAGTGAATATCAAATTGGTAGTCCTTCACAAACTCTAACCATCGACGTTGCCGCATATTTAGGTCTTTATGTGTGAACAAATATTGCAATGACTTGTGGTCCGTAAAGAGGCCAAATTTCTCACCCAGAAGGTAATGCCTCCATATCTTTAAGGCAAACACTACTTCGAAAAGGTCTAAATCATGTACGGGATAATTCTTCTCATGGGGTTTAAGCTTGTGAGATGATTATGTAATGGTCCTATGCTCCTGTTGTAACACACCCCCTAATCCCTGTAGAGATGCATCAATAAAGACTAAATAATCTATTCCTTATCTTGGCAATGCGAGTATAGGGGTAGAAGTCAATTTGTCTTTTAGATCCTCAAAAGCTAGCTGACAGGAGTCATCCCAAACAAATCGCACTTCCTTTCGAGTCAAGTTCGTTAAAGGAAATATTCGAAAAAACCCATAATGAAATGGCGATAATATCCTGCCAAACCCAGAAAGCTACGGATCTCAGTTGGCGTCGTGGGATGACCCCATTCCCTCACCGCTGCAACCTTATTTGGGTCTATGGAAATACCCTCAGTCGTCACGATATGACCTAAAAGTTGCACTTCCTGTAAGCAGAAACCATACTTATCAAAATTTACATATAGCTAGATGATCCCATAGTGTTTGCAGGACCAATCTTAAGTGTTCAGCATGATCAACTTCAGTTCGAGAATATACTAAAATGTCATCGATGAACACTACCACAAACTGGTCTAAAAAGTCTCAAAATATTCGATTCATAAGGTCCATAAATATCGCAGGAGCATTGGTTAGCCCAAAGGGCATAACCAGAAACTTATAGGACCCATACTTGGTCAAGAATGCGATTTTGGACACGTCCTGCTTCCGAATTCACAGCTGAAGATACCCAGTCCTCAGATCTATTTTAGAGAAGTACGACGCTCCTCTCAATTGATCAAATAAATCATCTATTCGAGGTAACAGATATTTACTTCGGATGATTACCTTATTTAATTCTAGATAGTCAATACATAACTGGTGGGAACCATCTCTTTTCCTCACGAATAATACAGGGGCACCTTATGGCGATGTACTACGCCAAATGAACCCTTGCCCCAATAGTTGCTGAATTTGATGGCGTAACTCCCACATTTCTAAAGGAGCCATGCGGTATGGAGTTCGCGCAATCGACCTAGTCCCAGACGCTAAGTCAATTACGAACTCAATCTCATGACTTGGAGGTAAGCCAGCAATTTCCTGAAAGATATCCTTAAATTTAACAACAGGAATCAAGTCTAAGGAAATAACTATACCTTGTGAAGTCTCCTCCTCAATACAGTATATGTGAATGCTAGAACCTTTTTTCGGAAGAGGCATGGCTACTAAGAACATTTCCTGCCCCAGAATGGCAAACACTATACTCCTCCCATAACAATTCACCATGGCCCAGTACTTCACTAACTAATCTATGCCCAGAATAACATCATAACTGACCATATCCAGGACAAGCAAGTCGGCTTGAAAGAAAAATCTACCAAGGTCTATTCCCAACCCTTTACAAATAAAAAATATAAGTGAGTCATCGCCCATAAGAGAATCTACAATCATAAGAGTACTATCGGCAGACTTTAACAATCCCGTCGAATGAGAAAAGTACATAGTTATACATGAGTGTGTTGCACCCGTGTCAAATAACACTTTACCCACAACACCATGGATGGGAAACTTACCCTTGATAGCTGGTGGTGCTGGAGGAAACAAAGCATTTTGGACAATATACATACGCCCAAACTGAAGTTGTCCCTTTTGTAGTGGGACTGCTGGAATAGGTGCTGGAGGTTGTAAAGGTGCCTGCTGATTCTGAGGGCCTCCAGGCAGTTGCCCCTTGTTCAACTGTGGACAGACTCTCTTCATGTGACCCGTCTCACCGCAATGAAAACAACAGTCTGCATAATTCTCCAGATGTCGCCCCCAATTGTTATTTCGAAACTGCCCCGCACCTTGGCCTTGTTGGCCTCAACCTATATTATTCCCTCGATCGGCTTGGCCCTGTGGGACTATGCTGCTGCTGCTGCTAGACTCCCTGATTTTGCCTAAAACCACCCCCGCCAAAATAGAAACCCCCAAAGCGTTATTTTTTAGTCGAATCCCCTACTGAAGGTCCCGCTCTTTCTGTTTACTCCCCGACTGCTGTGGTGGTTATAGTGCTCCACCGACACCATTTCCTCCTGGTTTACTAGATTGTCCAGAATCCCCTATTTTCTTACTCCCCTTCAAATGAAGGCAGAGATCTGGCAATGAAGTAAAGATGCATTCATCATGTCGCCAAAAGTTTATAGGTCAGGGTTCCCCAATATGTGTTGCCTTATCCTCCAATTCAAACCCTTGACAAATTTGGAGATTCTCTTCTCTTCCGTACTTACCTCGTCTAGCATAAAACTTTCCAAATAAGTAAATTCCTCTTCATACTCCACCACTGTTCGCTCCCCTTGAGTAACACCCTGAAGCTTCCTCCTCATCTCCTTATGGACTACTGGAGGAAAATACTTTCGTTCAAACAGAATCCAGATCTCTGAGATAGTCATAGTATCCCTTTATTTTGGAGTTATCACCAAATCCGACCATTGGAGAGCTGCTTCCACTAATTTAAAAGTGGCGATAATATGTTTCCTCTCCTTACTACATTCCACCATTCGAAGATGGCGTTGAATATCCTTCCTCCATTGATTTTCCAAGATCACATCAGCGCCACCCTAAAATTTTGGAAGGTGACCTTTCTGGAAGGATTCTCTAACTCTTTCCCACGTGGAGGGTTCCCTACGGGCCTGAGCAACCGGTACTGTCGGTTATTAATCTTGTGGAGGCTGTTGTGCCATAGCGGTCATTGCAGCATTGACCATCTGGGCAATAATATTAGCCACCTCCTTCACATTCGTAGTTCCCTACGGTGGTGGGGGATCCACATCATCTGCAACTAGATTTACCTTTACCGAACGACCTCGTTTAGGCGGTATCTGAGATTAAAAAAAATGACTGAGTCAATATATAGTTAAAATAATTTATCCATGCGAAAGATTGCAAATACGCATAAACAAAACAGTCATAATAATAGCTCTCTATATCAAAGAATGCTACGGTAACGCGACAAGTCTGCACAGATCCTAAATACTCTAGAACTTGATGCTCTGATACCATCCATGACACGCCTCTTATTAAAGTAAGAGGTGGCCAGCCCGCTACTCCAATAAAATAGGAATCTTAAATAGTCCATTCTTAGTATCACTGTCGCATAAAAGATAATATGATACGACCACCCAACATTTTAAAAACATATGTCAAAATATTTTCCAATTTAAAATGAACTATTTCAGTCATCTACTTCCGTAACAAAAGGGTTAATATACAACTAGCAGTTTGATATCATCTATAAAACATAACGGAATAAGTTGTTGGTTAATAGACTGATACAAAAAGGTCACACTAAATATAACAGTAGCCATGAGATATAAACTTAGGCAACATGCCTGAAAACCACTGACGAATCCTAACTGGAATATCCAAAAAGAGTTTGATGCGTCTAATGCAAAAATCCTACAACATCCTCAATATGTCATAGCTCCATAACACTAGAAGAGAAGGTCGGAACGGGCGCCTTTGCGGCGGGACACCTGAACATAAATAATAACCACACCAAGAGACAAAATATAAATAGGTCAGGGCCCGGTTTGATATAATTTAGAAGTTAATAAAATGCATAACAGTTATGAATGCCAGTTTTCATAAACTGGTTAGATTCTCTCTTCACTTGAAGAATTATACTCACCTCTCTTCTAAAGTGCACATCCTAACGCGTACAATTAATTTTTTAGTTAAGCACTTGGGCTCATATAAGGTCACATTTATCTATAACACATCCAATAATAAGGTTCCAAATCATTAAACCTGAGAGAAAAGGAGTTAAAACAAACTTAGAAATTTTTTGTAAAACAACACTATTTTCGAATCGACTCGCCCTTGGAAGCGAATCGATTCACCCCTGCCGAATCGATTAGGTCAAGAGAGCCAAACTTTTTGCTAACTTGACGAATCGATTCAGCCTACCCAAATTGATTCTCTAACTCAGACCTGTAGCCTATCATTTTACCGAATTGACTCGCTAGGGGCGAATCGATTCGCCTGGGTCAGACAACCCAGTTTTGGCTACGGGTTTATATGAACCCTAAATCCCAAAACCCTTTTTCTTCCATATAATCCCAACATCATCTAAAAATCATTCCTATATAATAACCCACCATTATGAACCCCCCAGATCATGTTTATATCATATACATAAGGGTTTAAACATCAAAATCACCAAAATACCCAAATGGTTTAAACTCAAAGAACACTAACAATTTATACAATTTATTCACACACAATCATACATTTATGCAAGTTATAAAACTTTCCTCAAGATTGAAGTCTTGGATTTCTCCTTGTTGATACGATTCCAAGCTCAAATCTCTTCCTTCTCTTCTTTCTCTTAAGCTCTTCTCTTTTCTCTCTCTCTCTCTCTCTGTTGGTTAAACACAAATGAGATCTAATTGCTCTTTCTAGACTAAATATCCAAAATATCTCAAATACATTTAAGTCTAACATTAATTTCTACTACATACTTAAAATGTCTCGTAACATCATATTTAAGTCGTAACTAGCCAAAAGTACCCCGGAACCCAAAAACACACCCGACACTTATTTTGACTATCTCACCCGTTCCCGGACTAATCGTGCCCTCTAAAATAACATCTCAGATATAATTTATAATTTCCTATCCCAACGTCATATTACCTTTCTTAAATAATCTGAATGGGGTATAAGCCATAACTGTCGCTTTAATGCGCAACGACGCAACATAACATAGTATTACACTATTTACATTCATGTAACAGTAAATATGTAATACTCATAAATATTAACTCTTAAATCACACAATTTCATATAAAAATAAATACTCAAAAGTAAGGGGTATTATAACCACCTCTGCCCAAAATCTCCTAGCAACTTTACGACCTAAAAGCATAGATCTAGCCATCTCCTTAATCGTCCGATTTTTTTTCTCAATAATCCCATCTTGCTGTGGAGTCGTAACGATCGAAAATTCATGTTTGATCCCGAGCTATCACAAAAAAGATTTACCTTAGCTTCTTTAAACTCACTGTCGTTGTCACTATGTATTCTCTTGATAGTGACTCCGTGTTGATTTTACAGGACACGGCACATAGTCATAAGAAAATCCACAACATCGGATTTCTCTCTTAAAAAATATACAATCAAATAGTGAGAGAAATCATCTACCATCAACGAGAATGTACCTCTTACCACCCAAATTCCCAGTACGAGTAGGACCCATAAGATCCATATGTATCAACTTAAGCACTCGCGAGGTGGTAATGGAATTCAACTTCCTATGGGGGGATAAGTATTTGCTTTCCCAATTGACTAGGTCCACAAACAGAGAAAGTTGGTTTTCCAAGTTATGGAAAACCACATGCTAAGTCCTTTTTGACTAATTTCTCCAAATCTCAAAAAATTACATGGCCTAGACATTGATGCCACATATCCATAGGAGTGATCGTGGCGCTGTTACAGAAAAATGAGGACTTGGGCACGATCCCATATAAATTAGCTTCTGTCCTTAGCCCTTGCAATAGAAGTTTGTCGGCTTGATCATAGACATTTCATTTGTTCCAGTCAAACTTTTCTTCAAAGTCAGCGTCGTACAACTGGCTAATGCTGAGTAGGTTTGCTCTTAAAACTTTGACGTACAAAACATCCTCTAGTGTAGGAAATCTTGGTATCTCTATTGTACCCCGTCATATAATGCTAGACTTGATCCCTTCTCCAAGCGCCACTTTACTTTCCTTTCTATCCTCTAGATGGGTAAAGAAGGACACATCACCAGTCATGTATTTGGAGCAGCCACTGTCAAAGTACCACTTTGAAATATTATGTGCTTTAAGAGCAACATGAACAAAAAGGGATTTTGCATTGTGCTTAGGTACCCAAGTTGTGGTAACCTTCTGCTTGCCCTTGTCATTGTTGACTCTAGTCAGGATTTTAGAAGTGTCCACTAACGACATAGAAATTCGTAGGAACTCTTCCATTAAACTCTAAGATGTGGCGACTAGAAGCTCAACTTGCTCTCTAAGACTCGAAAGATTGCTATTGGCACGTGGCAGAGAAAAAGTACATCATGCTCGACCCAAACTATAGCAAAACTCACGAAGATGGCCTTTTATTTTGCAATAAGTATAAAAATACACAGTCTTATGCCGACCTTGGTTTGATATTCTTGGCCAAACTCTCTTTTGGGGTTTTGGTGGGTGGCCGTATGGATTTGTAGTAAACTCAGGAACTTGTTTCGATGTCGTATGGGACATGGAAGCGCCATCAAAACCTATTCCCTGCCTCTCACCAAAACCTAAATGGTTCTTTTCCACAGATAATGGAAGCGCAACAACATGGAGTGACATTTGTATGGAGCTTATAAAGTAGTACAAATATAATGACAAACTAGAACTTACTCGTCGATATATAGAGACGATGAAAAAGGGAATCAATGTGCACCTGGGAACTTGCATTGCTCATTGGAGGAATAAATCTTCTAATATGGTAAAACGACCTTCAAAAGAGGAGTGGGTGACCATTGTAAAGAAGAATTTGACTTAACCATATCAGGATCAATTTAAAATGTAGTATTTACCCCCACTTCAAAGCTCCAATGGATGTGGCAGGCTAATTGGAAGATGAGCTCATCAACCAACAACCAAAGGTTGAGCCTGAAATTGGAAGAAATGTTCCTCCCTACCCGAATAGAAGAGCCGCCAAGCCAAATACGGTTGTTGTTAATGTTATTCAATCACCGACCCCCACACTCGTACCCTAGAATACTGAAAGAGTTCAATGGACATTCCACCCTCTATATGCTCCTATAGGTATAATATGTAATTCCTTAATAAGAAGGGGCTTTTAAAGCCCCGAGATTACAAACCATTACCTAATCCTCCACTAAAAGTCTTCAGGAATGACATATACTATGAGTTTCATCAGATAATGGGGAACAACTTAGAAGGATATTGAGCTTTGAGATACGTTGTCTAAGACACAACTGATACGTGAAAGATTATAGTACCTACCAAACCGATTCTAATGTTAATAGTAACCCCCTACTCGACCACAGCTCAAGGGTGAATGACCTTACTATAGAAGGCGAGTATGAATACTTATCTCTCTTGATCAAGTTTATCAACTGAATAAAAGGAGTAGAATGACCAAGATTTGAAAGTATCCTCAATAGACATCTAAGTTATGTGGTACCCACACAAACCCACATGGATCTAATAGTTCAGGTTCTTGGAGCTTTGAAAGTTTCTAGTCGAGATCCTTTGGAGGTCTGCTTATATGAGTTAATGTAGCTGGTGTTTTGAGAAAATTCAGATCTCCTTTTATCAGACACCATTCATAAGTATGAGAACCTCTTTGAGCACTAGGAAGTGATGTATAGTAAGGCATAAAAAGTTGTAGGTTAAATATGAGGAATAAAAAGTTGAGAAATCATCTCTATTGGGCGGGGATAATAATTTTAAACAGAGGACAGCCAAGGCTCATGGGCATGAGCATCACCAAATGATTCAATAGCCAAAAAATCATGTGAAGAAAACTTGATATTCCACTTAGATGATCTTATTACTTCCCATCTTTGAGGAGTTGATGTATATACATTTGTAGTCAACCATGTCGCATGGGAAGATGAGGATATTCCACTTCACAACAAAATATTAGTGTAATTTCTCACCCCTGATTAGGAGTCTGTAGTAGTCAACCATTTCTCTAGGTCTGGGAGATTATATAAAGACTTGGTCCTTAACCCTATTTCTTTCGGGGAAAATGACATAAACAAAGGCAAAGAAGTGCTTGAATAATACCTATTGGTTGAAGATAATGGAATTTTATATTAGCTGAAGAAGAGATAAGACGACATCTATATATTGGGGCTCTTCATGTTCTCCCATCCACGTAGATATTTCATTTTGAAACACTTCTCCCAAAACGTGGCGTTAATCTTTTCCAGCCCCGATGAGCTCATGGAGATAGTTGTAAGCTTGAATTTTGCAAAGAGCATATCATTCTTCAATAATGAATAACCCAAGATAGAACCATGTCACAATATGTCCCTAATCATTAAAGTGAATATCTAAAGGCAAAGAATCCCCATGGTTCTCATTGATAACGGATCTAACTTAAACATCCGTCCATTGAGAACAACCAAATTATTAGGATTCAAGCATGCATACCCACCACTCAAGTTGAGAGGGCCCATGAAAACACTCGAAGAGATTAATGGATTATATCAAACTTTGTCTTGGGATCGTCCCACTAGACAAACTCATTGAGTTCTAAGTAACATACCGATTTATTTCAATTTGATTTTGGGACGTCAATTCATGATATTGGAGATGTTTCTTCGTTCCTACATCTAAAACTAAAATTATTCCACGGAGAAAATTTGATGACCATATTCGTAGATTTAATTTGCTCAAATGGGAGGGATCCAACACCTCAGGCCATAGAATGCCATTAACTTGAGAAAATGTTACCATTATGTTTAAGTTATCTTTAGTTATATGGTTATACAAACAAATGTTCAAGTTAAATTAATAATATAACGACATAATCGTGACTTTAATATCATTGATGTGTGGGTTCTCAATAAAAATGTTCATGCTCTCAATAAAAAAATCCATTATGAACTAACCTCCTCAGAATAGGTAGGGCACCATGACTTTTGACTTGGGTTGCTTAATACTCGACTTTTTAAGTTATTCTACCTCAATGGTTCTCTTTATACCATTACTAGTGGTTGAGGATAAAGGGACAAAATCATAATCGTGGTCATCGTAGTTCCTTAGTTATTGTTACATAGTTACCAACCCAAAAGACTTGAGTAAGTTTCCTACTTTGTCGGTAGGCTGAAATTCTACGATATCGTGCTTCATACTCTCTGTTTATCTTATCCTTTCGTATTTCATATTCTTATTATATTCTTAGAAGTCCATTCAGACTACTTCTTCGGTTATTGATCCTTGCGTTGTAAGAATGACTATATCGACTCATGATCTCCTTTAATTATAATCAAGATAAACAAATAACTTCCACTTGGACAACTAATTTTGAAAGAAAAACATATTATTTCCACGAAGATGAACATTGGACATCTCAAGCATCAGGTTAGCCTTGGAAGATTTCTTGTTCTTAACATCCTAAAAGTTTGACTATGAAATTAACCAAGACATGTCACTTTATGCTATTAACAAAAAATATATTTTTACACAACCCCCACTTTAATATGATATTTTACTCAACCCCCACTTTGTTAATCTCTTTCATATACCCCTTGTATGGGGAAGGGGGTAATCTCATAATATTGTATAAAAATATGAGGTTCGGTCTAAGGATTTTTTTACTTTGCCACCGATTTATAATGTTAAAATAGGCTTGCCCCTTATGTTGGAGTCAAAGTCAAAGGATTATAAAAATAAGGGTGTAAGTCAAACTAGTCATTAAAATTTGTGGGTTAAGTCAAATTGACCCTTAATAGTAAGAGTTTGGTGTTAGAATGCAAATAAATTAATAGTCATACTTTCGATTTTATTGCGTCCCAAATTAATAGTCATGTTTTCTTAAACTAATAGTGCCTTCGTCACACATTAAGCATCCATGTTTCTATTTTGTATAGGTTTTCAATCAGTGACCAACATAGACTATGGTTCACAATTATAAAACATGATCCGTTGATTATGTGCAAAAAGGAAATTGAACTCTTAATTAGGGACAACATAAAAAGGAATAGTGATCTCTTAATTTAGGATGGAGGGAGTACATAAAATTATGTGAGATTAAAAAGTTACCCATTCGAATAATACAATAAAATAACAATGATCGAAGTGCAAGTCTTAATATTTATCATTTATCATTTTCAATCGAACCAATGTGTATGGGGTTAATTGTAGTTACAATAATTAAAAGGGGAAGCATTATTTAATTAAAAATTTATCACTCTATAGTATAGGGAAACAACTCTAAACTACTATGACATTCATTTGTTCTTCAAACACCTTGTTCCGACTTGTGAGGAGGAGTAACCAACACAAACCTAAAGTTTTCTATTACTTATTTGCAATAAATATTGTCTTTGCCAAATCCTAGGACAGTTTCACCTCAGCGTTCGATAATTTTCTATAATAGATATTTAAACCATAATAAATCCACTTTTTCAAAACAAGTGTTTGTTAATTTAATGGCCCTCGTGGTAGCCTCTCCATTTCTCCCTTGAACTTAGTTTGTATGCAACTTGGTTTTTATATATTTGATGAATGGTCTAAGTTATACTATTATGGAGCATCGTTCTATCTATTGAAATCGATGGCTTCATATATGTATTATTGACACCCCAAGATAACTTCTACCCCTATAACAACTTAGTGGTTAAAAATGGACACTTTTATGCTTCCACTATCTCACATATACATTACATCAATTTAAGAACATAATTTATTTGCCTATCAATACAATTTATAGGGCTTTATTGTATTCATCCATTCACTTCGTTTTACACAAATAAAGAAACACTAATGAGTATAGATTATGCTAATTAGTCTTGTTTACATACACAGTCGACTATATGTACGTTTGTCAGAGAAGAAATGGCGACGAACTCTATGTCCCAGAACGCGCAAAAATGGGACAAAATTTTATATTGTAACCTCATCTCTCTGCTCGAGATATGTTCTGGTAAATTATCCTTTCTTATTCTATTTTAAATCCCTACGCGTGAGTTCTTGTATTCATTTTGTCACCCTTGTAACACCTTCTAACTATACACCTATAATAAGGTGTTTACTATGTGCCCAAAATCACACCTATGTCAATGGAAACATCATGACATGTCTCATTTCATTAATTATTTTTTTGGGATATAGTCTCATAATAATTTTGTATGAATAATATTTTTTAAAATACTACATGAAATTGAAATAACATATCATAATCATGTCGTGTTAGTGTCAGTAACTTTTTGTCATGTAGTCATACTATATTCCTACAAAAAAAAAAGAGGCATGTATGGACCACAAATCACATAAATATACCAAAAGGCTGAATACAAATAACAAATAACAAAAAATCCATTATGATTTTGAGCTATGCACACGCCATAAATTTAAGAAATTTATTAACAATGACCATCATAATTGATTACACTTCATCCATTGACAATCTACAAATTTAGTAAACACAAATCGCATTACCTAATCAGTCTCACCTCGGTACATTGATAATTTTCAAAAATACAAACATAAATTAAAATTTTCTTTCCAAACCATAAATCAATGTGTTCTCTTGAAAACATTATAGATCAATATATACAAACAAACAAACAAACAAACAAACAAACAAACAAACCATTCTCTTATCAGTAACACACATTGATTTCAAAACATATGTGTTTCTTTGGTTATAATGTAAATGTTTTCTATAATAAAATGCTCTGGTAGTTAAAATGAATTGAGAAGACAATTATTCATACCAATACAATTATATAAAATTCCATAAGAAAGTATATTTGAAAGAAGATTTTAGCCCTGCCGAATGCGCAAGCTATTTGTAGAGGTTATTATAACGTATTTTCAATTGCGTGAAATACCATGCTTATGGTCATGGGATTGCATGTCTGAAGGGTAGGTGTAGAAGACGAAATATCTCAATACATGTTTTTAGGAAGGCATTAACGCTCAGAGGAATGGTTCATGTGACATCTCAACAAAGCTATTTCTTTTTGGTTTGTCCTTAACTTGAGTTGCATATGTTCTTCGTCATGCAAGTCATTGACTGGTGTTAAGCCTTAAAAGCTAAAAATATCTACAGGTGTCTTTGGGTATTTATATTCTACTGTGACAAAAAACAATCACATAAATGCATGGAAAAGTTGGGTATATTTTAAAAATTATTTAGTAAATCAAATGTATATAAATAGATTTTAAAAACAATTTATTTCTGTTTGTGTAAAGTTTTTTCGAAACTACCCTAATATAAGAGCATGGTCGAGCAATTACAGTCTCTTCAATAATGTTTAACAATTTATATTACCATAGTATAAATATCATAAATATTCTAACAATATACATTACTCCATATTTCTATAAATTCAAAATTTAAAGAATTAACGATGCATTTTATGCACTTATTAAGAATATTATTGGACTGAATCAGAACAAAAAATCACATGACTTTTTTCAAACCTATACATCTTATATTCAGGATTATACTTGATTTGAATTGAATGGATATATTTCAAACCAAATCTCAAAAGAGAAAGTTGAGAATCGACACAAATCTTGACCCATTCTCATCCCTACATAAACATATTCAACTATATCTATTCGAACAAAAGAAAATATAATATATAAAAATGAATAAACCTTATTTATAAGATAGTGAAACATCATTGTTTCTTTTCCATTATCATTAATACATGGAAATATTTATTTTAGATTGTGGTAAATAAACAACCTCGAGATCAGAACTTTATGAAAGATAACACAAATTGTATCACCATGTTACACAAATTATCTTTAATGATAACTTTGTCTAGTGTTAATCTTGATGACCCAAAATCTTTGATAACGGAATATCTCTCACAATTGCCTCACAATATACATTAAAGAATATACTTTTAGCCTTCACATCCCTAGAAATTTTACAAACTCCAAACTTTCATTTTAATGAATGATAAGCAATAAAATATAAGGATAATTACAACATCAATATGATTAATTGATCTGTTACGAATGGTAGAAATTATAACTGAACTTCTTTAAAAATATTCGTATGTTTATGAGTTTCACAACATTCATTACGAAAAAATTTCCACAGAGATATTGTTAATCTTGCACAAAGATATTGAAGGCAATAAAATACAAAAAGTACAAATAAAAAAAACATATGAACTTATTCTTTAATTAAATGATAACCTTTGTATATAACATTACAATCTTCCAAATGTAATGCTGCAACAATGTGCAGTTGCAGTATGAGTCAGGACCTATTGTGCATAGTAATCATACAGTAGATTGTGTGTTTGTGTTTATTAACAACTAGGAGGATTTAGAGACAAGATCTTCTTCCTAAGAGATTTATTCTACCATTTGACTTCAAATATTAGATTTTGAAGAAAAAAATATTTTTAATAATAACAAACAACAAGACATAAGCAACCAGATTAAGTCGATAAAGGCAACATTATAAATGCACCTGGACATTTCGTTCCTATACAAATGGACATGTTTATGTTCAAACTTTTTTTGCTTAGTTCATCGAAATATTTGTTAACTATAAAATGGACATGTATTGCACATGACGATATAAGTTGGATGTATTTCAATAACACGGTTTTAATAACTATAAAATCATTCGAATAACGAAAAAATTGTAAAACCTTATACCACTGTTCTAAAAAAAACCCTAGGCTCCGCCTAGGCTTAAGGCTTAGGTGAAACGCCTCGCCTTACGCTTTTCACGCCTTATTCTTGGTAAAACCCTTACGGCGCACTTTTTCTTAAAACAACAATGCCTTAGTGAAACGATGTCGCCTTTTAAAGAATTTGTTTACAAACCGAACCATTATCTTATCCAAAATAATCAGATAGTATTTTAATTTGCATATATTCAGACATATTTTTATGATATGTGCAATTTTTGTATTTTAATAGCCTTGTTATGTTTAAAAAATATTAAAATATATTAAGAAGGCCTAAACGCCTTTTCACGCATTTTTACGCCTAGGCTCGCCTAGGTTTCTAAGGCTTAAGGCTTGGCCTCCACGCCTCAATCACGCCCCGCGTTTTTTAGAACCTTGCCTTATACACATTATGATTGATACCCATAGTTTACATTTCAAATGCCCAAATGGTCCAACAATGACTTTAATATCAGGATCACCTAGCGAGTTAAAAATTACAAGCCGCATCCGCTGACCCTGTCAAAACTCAAACACAACAACTGAAATTTTGAAATTATTGTCAGCACAGTACTAATGAATCTGTCAACAACACTATTGAGTTTGTGCCAACAATAAATTATCCAGAGATTACGGAGGATACCTTTCCTCCGCAGTAGATCTGACAAAAAAAGACACGACACAAACCGACACGAAGTTATAAGTTAATGGGTGGGTCTTTAACGATTTCGGATCATATCAGTGTCAACTCGATAAGGCACAATAGTTAACGGGTTGGATTAGTATTGACCTTCTTCACCTGTTAATACCCAATAAAATTTATTAATTTGAATAACTAAAATATATTATTGGGACTTACAAGAAGTTTATATAGTTTGATGTTAATTTAATCATAACGAATATTACTAAATGAGAGAGTTAGTAATGATAATAAATTAATAGGTCTAAATGTGTTTAAAAATAAGTTAATATGTCAACTGGTGTACAATTCAAAATAATGCATTATATTAATGAGTAATAACGGGTGAACACGGCACTACAGGTTAAGATAACGGGTCGGGTTTGAATATGATTTTTTCACACGATAAAAAAGTCACCCGTTTAGACATGAAAACGATAAAACCTGAATACGATAAAAGCCGACACGAACACGACTCAATATGACCCATTGACAGGTCTACTCCACCGTACCTACGCTTAAATACTTTTGGTTAGGAACTGTTCATTCCTTAAATGAAAAATACATTCATCCAATTCATACTATTAGGAAATGTTAGTTTACATGTCCAAACCTCCGAATTATTTTGCACAATATTCAAAAAGATGGCTATAAGCCAAGTGAAAAATATTCAAAACCAATATAGAGTAAACCTGAATGACAAGAAGTTCAAACAAAAGTCGAAACAATGAAAAACACTCGGTCGGGATTTTTTTCAACCACTACCTATAAATTTTCACATTCAAATTATTTAGAATTTCATGACAAAAATCCTCACCATGAACACAAACTCTAAAAATGGAGTAAAAATACCCAAGATTACTTTAACACAACCCCCCCCAAAAAAATGCCAGTTAATTTCATGTAATTTTAGAAGCAATTGCAGCATTGATATGATCAAATGATCTGATTGAAAAATACCTGAATGGGGAAATATATGTCTTGGTCGTTGAAACGTGAAAATAAAGTTAAAATAATATCAATCAATTGAAAATTGAAATTTAGTAAGGGAATCTACATATTTTAGTATCATAACTGAATGAAAATAGCAAAAGTGATAAGGAGAGGGTGTATATATTGTGTAACTAAGAAAAACAGACCCAAATAGTCAGATCATTAGCACATAAAGATAACAAGATCTCAAGCAATAATAAGTGAAGGAGTCGTAGGCGATTTTGAACACATACACATCGTCTTCAAATAAAAATGGAACATATAAAACTCCATTAACCTGAAACTTCAACAAAACATATATTAAAAACCAAATACCAAAAATCATATTAAAAACACAAAGATGAATCAAATAGAGAAAAAGTGAAGAAAATAAATCAGAACTGGGATGATTATTAATCATAACTGCATAAATGAAATTGTACAACATTGGATTTTATAATAAGAATGAAAATAAAACTCGACATTCTTACCATTCTGAACTATTCCCGTGATTATGTTCCCCAAACTCATAAACCCCAAAATGACGGATATACATATATACATCTAAGACAAATGCTTAGGTAACCATTTTCACGTACAACGGTACATTATTTTCGATGAGTAACATTCATCGCAAATAGATGTTTATATAAATTACTCACTCCGTTTTAAATTAAGAATTCATATTCATTTTTTGCATATATTAAGATTACACTTAATCAATGGTCAAGATCAACCCTTATTCATTATCATGAAATTTGGTTTGTTGATTATGTCCAAAAAGAAAAGCGGACACTTAATTTGGGACAACACAAAATAGAATGGTAAAATCTTAATTTGGAACAAATGGAGTGTTTCACTAATTTTATATCATCTTTATAATTTCACCCATATTCCTAGGTAAGTTAACCTATTTTAGATAACAAGTCATGCAAATGGGTCTAACCCTAAAGGTAAAGAATAACCATGAAACTTAAAACAAATGTTTATCCACAACTAATTAAGCACACAACATATTTTTAATGGAAGAACAGTAAAAATTGAATACCTAGTGTCTACAAATTAATGGTGTTGCATCATAACAATCATTAAAAAAGTAAAACTTTTAAGGAACCCAAATCAATCAACAAAGCCTAGTATTAATTATATAATATAACTATGAGCTCTACTACAGAGAGGTATATAATGCGCCCAATGCTATTTTCTAGATTCATCCAACTTGAACCCAAATTGATATGTGATACATCTATAATGTATTCAATCAAAATGTTCAAGAAATACCAGATCATTAGATAAAAGTTCTACCAATGACCATTAATATTAGCAAGAGACTCAATAAAAAAATATCAGATCAAACTTTCTTCTAAATCACCAAAAATAGAACTTGTGAGATATGGTAGGAATCCAAAAGGAAATAATGGGGTCTTACCCCTCTCACCCTTCCCATTATCATGAATTATCTTACATCGTAGCATTAAAATGGCATCTTCTATAACGTAATCTCAACATGAATAACATATAATTAGCATAACAAAGTTCTTGGTCTCGTGAAACTCGTCAATGAACTTCAATAAATTAAGCACTACCTTAAATACAATTTAATTTTATTTGTAGTGTGCATTAGAATATACAAGAAAACGGACTCCGGTGTCAATTTGTTTGTTGTATCCATGAATGCACAAAATATCCCAACTAATATAAGCTTCAAAACTCTATAATCTTTATAAAAATAGAGAAGTACACCATTCAACCAAATTATCGTAAGACAAATTTAACCTCATAATTTCTTCAATCTTCTAGTAAAAAAAAATCTTAATAATTCAATAAAAACTATCATTAAAATTTTTACAATCATATTATATGCTACATTCATATTATATGCTACATTTTATAAATCAATTATTATTAATAAGCTCACTTTTATCGAAATCTAATTAAAAATATGTCAAAGCATCCCCAAACCACTTATCCAGTAGACAAATTTTAACATTTTGATAACTATCAAAACATAAAACATACTCACGAGAACTATGTGGATAAATATGTTGTATCAAATGACACAACAACAAAAGAAAAATATGATCACCATAGAGGTTGAAAACCTGCAAAATATAGGACTAATTTTAAATGTGAAACAGATAATGGTAGCTTAAAAGAACAAATTTCCACAATGCAATTGGAAATTATTAAGCAAAGTTAATCCAAGAAAAACTTATTAGAACATTAAGAAATGATATAACTGGTACATATTGTTAGTGTAAATTGTATTATTGTACTACACTTGCACTATTGTATTACACATGTACTATTATACTACACTTGTACCATTGTACTATACATGTACTACAGTGCTATCATACTCCTAGTTTAGCTATATATAAGTCATGTATCTCCTTGTATAAACACACAATTCAATTAAACATATCTCCTTTCGTCAAATTTTCTCTCTCTCTCTCTCTCTCTCTCTCACTCTCTCTCTCTAGTATCGTAATATGGTATCGGAGCTATAATGTTCATGTTGGCCTTCCACCTACAGTGCTCAAGTCACCATCACGAAACCTCCGTTTGTGGGATTTTTGCACCTATCACAAGTATTTTCTCCTCTCACTGCCACCATCACTCGCGATTGACAACATTCTCTTTTGGGGCTCGATATCCAACCCGTTCCTCGACCTTCGAACTAATCCAAATCTGACCCACTTTCTTTTGGGGGGGTCTATGTGAGTTTATTTAGGTTTCTAGCCCATTTTTACCCTGTTTTCTTCATTCCGAATTCATTTTCGAGTTTTTCGGACGTCATGAATCCATTTTCGGCCTTTTTTCTGTAAATCATAACATTAATTTCACTTTTCTCCTTTTTCAGCAGTATGGACCAGCAAGACATCACTCAACCCATCTATATCACTCTCGATGGTACCAACTACATCCCCTGGTCTCAGACAATGTCGAGTTTTCTCAAGGGATAAAAACTATGGCGTTGTATCACCGGAAGTGCCACTGAACCCACACGGGCCACTAGGGAAGATGGCGATAAATTTGAAAATCTTCTTGGGTAGTGGGAGTGAAAAAACCATCAGGTAATCACGTGGTTCTGTAATTCCTTTTCACCCTCAATTAGCCTCCAACTTAGCAGATTTACCACCACCAAATCTCTTTGGGACTTTCTTCAAAAGAGATATGGACTCAGTAATCAATATCAACTTATAAGAATCCTTCATTGCATGAAATAGTAACCCGGACAAACCATTAACAATTTTCATTTCGAGATGCACTATGTCTGGGATCAATTGAACCCTTCGGAACCCAGATGAAAGGATTCTACAGATGCTACTAATTTTATCGACTATCAAGATCGTCAATAATTGGTTATCTTTCTGATGGGTCTTCATGATATATTTGAGAAGGTTCGTGCATCTCTCCTTTATATATATCCTCTTTTTCCACCGCAGCAAGCTCTTTCAGAACTTCTCTTAAAGGAAACTCAACTTGCTACTCATTTGACCTCCTCTCCTAAAGTTGTTCTTGCTACTCCCAGAGGTCCACCCTTAAAATGTGCCGGTAAAATAGTGGAATTATTTCAAGACATGCAACTATTGTAAACTAACAGATCATCTTCTTGTTGATTTCCCTACTCGAGTGTGGAATTTCTGTCATGTGATGGGAAATGGTCACTTCCATCGAGATTGCCCGAAATTCCCATATCAGTGAGGGGGTCCCTCTAAATTCATTGCTTATACTGCCGAAAGTTTATCTCCCATTGCCTCAGTTGATAGGATTGATCATCTTGAGGATCTCCTCAAACAAGTTCTTTCCTATTATAGTAATACTCCATATACTGTCTTGTCATCATTTCAGGTATTTCTTTATGATTCTTTTATTCTGCCTGCTGCAATCACATGACTTCTGATCTTACTCCATTCTCCACTACTAATTTTGCTCATCACACACTAATTATTCACACTACTGACGGTTCAGATATGTCAGTCACTCACATTAGAACAATCTCCACAATAAATACATCTTTTTCGGGACTTATTTGAATCCTAAACATACATTAAATCTTATATATATTGGTCAACTTTTTGATCTTGGTCTGGCCATCACTTTTTCTTCTTCTGGTTATTGTGTGTAGGATCCAAAGACGGGACAGACTCTTGGGAAATCCCATAAGGTTGGCCGCCTCTTTGAGCTCATTAACCTTTATATTCCACAAGCACTCACCACCTTGGGTCTTAGAGTAGCCTCTCTATCCTCCACACCTTCTCTTAGCTTGTGGCATGATCGTCTGGGCTATGCTTCTATTGGCAGTCTTATATCTTTACTTTCTCGTGATCACTTGGGGTTTGTTAATAATACGAAATTTGACTGTCTTCCTTGTAAATTTGCAAAACAATCGGCTTTGTCTTTTAATAAAAGTGATTGTTTCACATGCTCCTTTTAACTTAATACATTGTGATGTATAGGGCCCATCTCTTATTGCTACCATGGAAAATCCAGACATTTTGTTATTTTTTAGATGATTATTCACGTTATACCTAGTTATTCCTTATGAAAAATAGTTGAGAACTTCCTCAACTTTACATAAATTTTTCTATTATGGTCAATACCCAATTTTCGTGTAAAATTATGGTATTTCATGCTGACAATGATACTGAATATACCGATTCTCGTGTCATCACTTTTTTACACAAATAGTGTACCATTCCTCGTCGATCATGTTCCGACACTTTACAAGAAAATGGGTGTGTCAAATGCGAAAATCGCATATCTTAAACACTATTTGTGCTCTACTCATCTTCGTCTTATGTTTGAACCTTTTTAGGGAGAAACTGCTCACTGTCGTCTGCATCATAAAACCGTGTCCCCTTTTACACTACTAAAATTTTGATCCCCTTTGAGTGCCTTCATGGCGACCCCCTAACTATAATAACCTCATAATTTTTAGTAGTGCTTGTTTCGTTCTTCTCTATCCCCACGAACGCACAAAATTAGAGTCTAAATCTCGATTGTGTTGCTTCTTGGGCTATAGGGTAGAACATAAAGGATACAGGTGTTGGGATCCTTACTCTAAACGTTTTCCTGTATCCATGCATGTTATCTTCTGGGAACACAAAATATTTTCCTCACTTACATCCTTGACACACACACCTTTATTCTTTACTAATCCCTCAGTAAACTTATTTCTCGATTCATCTGAACTCGATCCCTCATCAGATTTTACAACACCACCACCATGATACTCTCTCAAATACCTGATACAGTCTCCTCATCTGACCTGATTTCCAATATGCCACTGATACCTCTAATTTTCTGATCTGATGCTCCACCCGAGTTACTTTTCGAGGACTCTCCCTAGTCGTCTGCTTCGCCAGATGGATCTGTACTAGTCTCTGATCCGAATTCCCTCCATAAAAGTGTAAGACCTAAAACCACACTTGTTCTTCTTTGGGATTTTCATGTGTATTTTACTATTATTTCTCATCATTAGCCTCGCTCTTATCGTGAGGCCAGTTCTAACCCCTTTTAGCAAAAGGCAATGGATGATGAACTATAGTCACTTAAACAGAATCTTACCTGGGATTTAGTGGATCTACCAAGTGGTAAGAATTCAATGGGATGTAAATGGGTTTATAAAATTAAAACTCAATTCTATGTATATATTTGTCATTACAAGACACACCTTATCGCAAAGGGGTTTACTCAGGAATACGGGATTGATTATGAGGAGACTTTTGCTCTAGTGACAGGACTCACCTCTATTCGCAGTCTTATTTCAGCTGCTGCAGTTTGTCGTTGGGAATTTTTTCCGATGGATATGAAAAAGGCCTTCCTCAGAGGTGAATTATCTGAGGAAGTTTACATGCGACCACCTCCGGGCTATCCTCATAACACTCATCAGGGCGATAAACTACGGTGTGCCCTTTATGGTCTCAAACAGGATCCTCGTGCTTGGTTTGCCAAGTTTAGTACCATTGCTACTGGTTTTGGGTTTACTTCCAGTCCTCATGACTCCACACTTTTTACTTGCAAATCTGACCATGGCACTATTCTTCTCCTTCTCTATGTGGATGATATGATTATTAACAATGACGATCACTCTGGTATATCCGATCTCAAAGTCTTTCTAAGTCAACATGTTGAAATGAAAGATCTTGGAAAGATAAATTATTTTCTTGATATTGTGATCTCTTCTAAATCCGATGGATATTATCTCTCTCAAGCGAAATATGCTTCAAACCTTTTCACTCATGCAAGACTCGTCGATAGCAAGACTGCTACCACTCCTCTTCAACTGAATTCTAAGCTCACTCCTATGGACGGTACTCTTCTTGATAATTCAAATTTGTATTTATAGTTAGTGGGGAGTTTTATCTACCTTACTGCCACATGCCCAGATATTTCATATATGGTTCATATTACTAATCAGTTTCTCTTTGCTCCCCGTTCGCCTCATTATGCTGCTATTCTTCACATTCTCAAATAAATTAAGGGGATTATGGTCAGCGGGCTTCACTTATCTACTCATTCCTCCCTACATCTTCGTGCCTACTCTAATACAAATTGGGTAAGGGACCCCACCGACCGTCATTCTACCATAAAATATTGTTTCTTTCTTGGCGATTCTTTTATCTCGCAACGTAGGAAAAATCAAACCGTTGTTTCTCGATCCAGTGCAGAAGCCGAATACCATGCTCTTACGGATGCCACCTAGGAACTCCTTTGGCTACGCTAGATATATATTGGCATAGGTGTTATCCATTCCAAGACCAGTATCATTCATTGTGACAATCAGAGTTCTATCCAGATTGATCATAATTCTGTTTTTCATGAACGAATGAAGCATATTTATCATAATTTACATCTTCTCTATGGAACCAGTGCACTTAAATTTGTTTCAACCATCGATGAGACATCTAATGTTTTCACGAAGGCTCATCCTCTAAGTTATCTTCAGGATTTAACATCCAAACTCAAGTTGGTTTCCATCTTAACACCTGGAGTTTGAGGGGGGTTGTTAGTGTACTTAATGCAAATTATATTATTGTACTACACTTATACTATCATACTCCTAGTTTAGCAATATATATGTCATGTATCTCCTTGTACAAACACATAATTTACTCTCTCTCTCTCTCTCTCTCTCTCTCTCTCTCTCTCTAATACCGTAACACATGATATAATAAACAACAACAAATACAAATTATCCTAAAGCAATGGCAAGTGCCATAATTTGACTATTTCAAACCAAGAAAAAATAATGCGATTAACAATAATTGAATTACATAATAACGAAAAGGAGAAAGGAAGGTACATTAATATTTTCTACGAATAGTTACTGGGTAATCCTTTGTTTGATATCGTAATGAAGAAAAGGGATAATAGAGATTAAAACCTGCATCCACCTTAGAGACCACCAAACCTACCGAACAACCATAAAGCCGCAGTAGATCTAAATAATAAAAGACTCATCAATGCTTCAATGATGAGCATAGGGGAGATAGAAAGATTAAACCTGAGGTACTTAATATTGAACTTTCTAATTAGATCTGCAAAAAAAACAAAAAAAACATTTAGAAATGTAAAACAAATCCAACAAAGAACACAATAGAACCCAAAATCGAACAAAGAAAAACTCACTGAGCCCAATCGCCCTATTTTGAAACTTGAGTCCCACCCATTTTGGATATCAGAAACCTTATTTTGAAACCTAACCTCCCACACATTTTGAATCAATAATCCAAAGAAATAAAACCAAATGGTCTTCTCCTTCCTCATTTACATAAGCTCCACCCCAAATTTCTCTCTCCTCCATTTTCTTTTCTCGATTTTCTTTCTCCTCTCCATCTCATTGCTTTTTTTTATTTTCTACAAAACGACGACCCTCCAACTTTATACTTACCAGCGATCGGTACATAAGTGTATGGTCGAAGGTGGAAGAAAGAGTGAGAGCATTGAAAGGTGAGAGAATAATTGAGAGTGTGGAGAGGTGACAGAAAGAGTGAGAATGTGGAGGGGTGAGAGAGAGAGTGAGAACTGCAAGAAAGAAAGTGTGTTTTGAATTAAATAATGGTTTCTAAAATTTAGGTGGGGCTTTCATTTCATCAATTGGATGACTGATCTGCTGGAGTTAGGGGTGTTCAAAAAAACCGTCCGACCCGAAAACCGAATCGAACCGAACCGAACCGAACCGAAATCGTCGGTTTTTTTTAGCCCGGTTTGGCCTACGGTTTACGGATATAAAAAACCGACCATGTCGGTTCGGTTGTCGGTTTATACGTGGGAAAAACCGACTCAAACCGAACCGACCCGAACCAATAAATATATTAAAAAAAAAACTAAATAACTTATATTTTTATATTTACCCGCCTTTAAAAACCGACCCAAACCGAAAGCCGCCCTTAAAAAACCCGGCCCAAACATGAAACCGTCGAAAACCGACCCGAAACCGAACCGAACCGAAACCGACGTGAATCGAAACCGACGGGTTTTTTCATAGTCGGTTCGGTTTCGGTCTAACCTTTTCCAAAACCGAACCGATCGGTTCGGTTTGAACTAGGGTCCAAAACCGACCCGAACCGACCCGTGAACACCCCTAGCTGGAGTATATGGGACTCTTAGATTATTACGTTTATAAGTGGGGAACAGTAAAGCATCACATGTATGTGATATGATTCTTTTGTAACGTTTTTAGAATGATTATAAACTTGTCGTACTTTATTGTCTTGTCTAGCTTGTTTTATAAGTTTTCTAGAAGAGTGTTGATAGGGAGACCCACTTTTGGGACCCAATTTTGAAACCCACACATAAGATAAAAATGAGTACAAATTTTTAATGCACATTTTGATGCTCTGGCGGGACCCACAACAATAAGGTATAAGTTTTTAATGCAGTGGATTTCAAAATTGGGTTTTTTTTCTGAGTCTCCCTAGATTTAATCTTTCTAGATTAATTAAAAGCTTCAGTACTTCTTTTACTAAGTTTAACCTTTATTTCTTATTTTTTTGGTAGTGGCCCTTTTCAGTTCAACCTTTCCAACTGTGACTTGAATTTTTATCCTTATTTAATTGTCAAATTTATGATGTATATTTTTTAATTCGTGAAAATTGATAAATGAAATTTTGTTATAGTTGGTGAGTGAAAAATTATTTCTATCTATATATAAGGAATCATATATTATATTCCTTATATATTTTTCTTATCGCACCCCTATCCTAGTTTTCTAAGAATTTTGAATCTCTTGGATTTTAAGGTAAAAATTCACTTTAATCCAACATATCATATTAACTTACACAATAACAGGTGTCTTGTAAAAGATAATAAAATAAAACCTAATCAAAATGGATAACAAATACAATAATTAATTAGTCTGAGATTGGACAACGTGTTATTTATACAATTGGATAATATACATCATAACACTTTCTTTTTATGTTAATATACATTTTATGTGATGATAGCATATTATTTATTATATAACATCATTCTTGAATCATAAACAGGCAGAGCACGAGAGCGATATCATAGTATATGTGTCCTTATTAATCAAGCTACGTTGAAAGGTGACTGGGATGCTGCTAAAGGTTTGATAAAAGTTTATCCCATAGTGTTGGCATCTTTTATCACTATGAGGTTGAAACTACACTTCACATTGTAGCAATATCTAGTCATACTGACTTTGTGGAGGAGTTATTGAAATTGATGAATACAAAGTACTTGGAAATTCAAAATAAAAATGGGAATATCGATCTCTATTTTGCAGTTGCATCTAGAACCCTATAATTTGCTGAGCTTATGGTGAAAAAGAATGAAAAACTACCAATGATCTGCAGTTATCATGGAATGTCACCACTCTATGTTGCCTCTATGTTAGGACATATCGACATTTTTTGGTATCTCTAAAGGAATACTAACAAATCCTTTTTTGTAGCCAATAATCTAATCAAGATTCTCAACACTTGTATAAATAGTAATTTCTATGGTAATAAATATTTAAACTCTCTCTCTCAAGTCTATAAAAATTCCTCTAACTCAAACTTTCGTTTGCATGTGTTATATGATGCATATATGGCCTTGGTATTATTAGATAATAATGAAACTCTAGTTATGGCACGAGATGACAATCGTGAGACAACATTGCATGTATTCACTAGAAATCCTTCTACATTTTATAAGGGATATCATGTCGGAATATTGGAAAGAATTAAGTGCTCAAGTTAGTTTTCTCGCCCTTTATGTTTATTATCCGTATTATATAAGTTTTTTTTATCTTGGATTGATCTGTTAATGACATGTGAGTGGTATGGGAATATATAGTCCTATATTGTTTATGTAAATAGAATAAGAAATGTTTCTTTAAGAATTAATTAATTAGTTTGAGGATTATTAGGGCATGGAGACAAAGTTCGAGAGTCCTTTAAATATGATACATGGCTTCCCTTTGCACCGAACTACCAAGATTATGAATCTATCAATGCAAATGAGATAGAGAAACCCCATTGTTATTATTATTATAATATTATTATTATTGTTGTTGTTGTTGTATATAGGAGGAAGTGTAAGGGTTAGGGTTTCAATCTCAATCATTATCGTAAAGTTGTAATATGGAATAAAACATTGGAGATCTCTTGAAGGTATATAAAGACTAAGGAATCCCACACTACTTAAACAAAAGATTTTTTTATCAAAAATAAAAGAGATTTTAGTTATGAAAATATAGAATGATAGATGGAGGAATAGCAGTCCTAGAAAATATATACTATACAAGGATAAATGTACAAAATTTAAAAACGTAGTATAAAAGTAGAAGCAATGGGGAAGATGCAACTTCCACTTGAAAAATCAATATTCAGACCCCTTTGTAAGCATCAACGACAAGAATATTTAGCACTGTAACCTACCCAACAAAGACTTCTGTTATTAAAAAACAACATACTCATATGTTGAACGTGAGACAGGGCCAGAATGAACCGCTGAGAGATTTCATATCTCAATTCAATAAAGAGAATTTGGAAGATTAAGATAATGATGAAAGAATTTTGACGATAACCTTTATTACCAAGCCTCAATCGGGAGAACTCTATTGGAACCTCTCTAAAGATCCTCCAAAAAGAACTTTTGGCTAAGGCAAGAAGAATCATGAACGCAGAGTAGGCTATGGTGGCCAAGAGGGAACACCAAAAGGAGTTAGGTAGCAGCAAGTCTGGACAAAGCCAAGACAAATCTAAGGATAAAGATAATAAGCATACAAAGGATGACAAGATTGAAAAGTACACCCATCTCACTGTTAGACTTGTTCTAGTATTGAACGAAATCAAGGATGATATGGTTTTTAACTGGCCAGAGAAATTGAGGCCCTTACCCACAAAAGAGATAAGAATAAGTGATATGATTTCCACTAGGATCACAACCACACGATAGACAAGGGTTATGCTCGAAAAGATAAGATTAAGAAGCTACTAAAGTAGGGAAAGCGGAGAAAGTACATTGGTAAAGGCAAAAACTAAGACAATAGCCAAAAGAAGTATTCCTCATTAAGGGATGACAGGGGAAGGGAGTTCAAGTTGATCAAAATGATAAAGAGTCAGACAATGAGGAGGAGGAGGACCCAGATCTCCCAGCTAAACCCGAGGAAAATAAAGGCAATCTCTACATGATCTCATTTTATGTTAAATAATCACATGAGGTATAACAGGTTGAGAAACATAACTAGACGACAGAAAAGGCCATGTTGTTGAAGCTAAAGTCGGGTTAAAGACAATGGATGTTAAACTGGCAAAGTCTGAGTGGAAACCATGAAATCTAAAGAAGGTGGACATTGAGAGTCTCGTGGTGGGGTTCTCTCAGCTGGATTTCAAAGGGATCTTATCCCTGCAAGACAACCCACTAGTTATTAGCACAAGAATGCATGGTTGCAATATGTCTCATATTTTGGGAGACAAAGCAAGCTCAACAGATGTTATTTTTTGGGACTGCTTCAAATGTCTAAATCTCAATAAGAGAAGACTTATCTCGTACTATCACCTTCTGATCAGATTTAGTAGTAAGACGTTGGGAATATTTTATATGTATGTCCTCATGGGAACATGGCCGAGATGTTTGACAAGAAGAATATTTTTTTATGATGGGAGAGAATGTTCTCTAGACATACAATATCATTTTGGGAAGGGTAACTCTAATAGAGTTAGAAGTTGTGCCTTCCAATATACATCAGATGATGAGAATCCCATCTCCTTATGGAGTAGGGGAAGTAAGTGGTGATTAAGTGGAAGCACGAGACTGCTATTTCACCTCAGCTAAAGAGAGAGAAGCCCATAAAAGTAAAACCACCTCTTACAGTATTGATACCCTTGGTCCGAGAGATGAGAAAAAGTCGAAAAGGGGAGAGCCAACGGAAGAGGTAGAATCCATTATCCTTTAGCGATTTCACAAGTCATGATACGACGTAATTCATCCGGTGTAACCGCACTAAATAAAGGGTTCAAGCCTCAGGAATTAAAATTGGCTAACTTTAGTTCGTTCTCACTCTAACGCTCAGTGGGTTTAGGAACATGCTCATTTTCTACCAAACATGTGGGTGGGGACAACCAGTTAACAACTGACAACCAAACCCTCTCATCTAAAGACTTTAGTGTCGATTTCGTACGCGCTTCCCAATAAGTGTAATTGGAACTATCGAAAACAGGAAATTTTGAAAATGGAAAAATTTTTATTTTAACAAAAAAATTCTGAAAAGGACCTTAACGTAATAAATTAGCGCTCCGGCTCTGATACCAATTTGAGAAAATGTTGGAACCCCCAATTTTAAGTATCGCATTTCAATTAAATATAAATTTTCTTAAAGTGCGGAATAGGATGGTTCAAAACGACATACACAAACAACAAATTTTAATTTCTTTCAAATTAAAATTAAACTAAAAGTGACATACAATTAATCAACAAATTAATTTTCATACAAACAACTTAATTCAACTCAAGTCCAGAAGATTTGCCTAAAATGATTAATTTATTTTTCTATATAGGCCAAACCAAATTTTATCAAATTAAATTATCTAGACTTGAATTAAATTAAATTAAACTTCACCCAAACTAATTTTAAGCACCAAATTATATTAGTGTAATAATTAAACCAAATTTATCTTGAATTATCCTAAGCATACGTTCTAAGTGATTTTTGCAAGATGAAGTTAAACCATCACTACACACCGATGTACGATGAAAACTGAAATAGGAAAAACCTCGAACGACCCTAGCCTTAAGTCCACTAAGTATGCTTTTATGATTACAAGATATATGACTTACTACACACGAGTTGACTCCGTCCAATCCTTGACGCGTCTTCTTATAACTACCTCCGCCTAGTCAACAACCATGAACTCCTCCACGGTCTCGAATTCCACCGATGAGGCTTTTGGTCTCTGTCACCCTCACGCGAAGCCTTTCTTCGAGTGGGAATATCACAGCAACAAATCTTCTTCTTTATGGGATATAGAAGCAAACCCAAATAAACTCTTCAAATGATAGAGTAAAACCCGGTGCCGAACACTCCAAGTAATAATTATATATATGAAGATACTTGGATTTAAACTAAAACATATTGGGTGTAAAACATATGTGTTTTGGAAGTATTTAACAATATGAAAATCAAACACATAAACATATACTTTTCTTGGAAGATTTTATCTCTCTAAGATCTCTTGAAAAGTGAAAAGTTCTCTACAAAAATTCTTCCCAATAAATGGTTAAAAGTAGGTACAAAAAGTGGGTTAGTGGGTGGTTACCAAAAACTGCTAGAAAATTAGCTTTCCCGCCAAAGTCTTTCTAACGACTTTCCCAGGTCGTTCGAATGACATCGTTTGAATGAGACTTGAAAGGAAAAATAGGCCAAAATATCATTGGAAAAACTCGTTCGAACGAGTTCGTTAGAATGAAACTTCGAACGAAAAAATAGAGAACAAATGGCAATCTCGCTGGCAAACTTGTTTGAACGAAAATCTCGTTCGAACGAAAAAATAGAAAATCCCATTTTTTCAATATTTAGCCCAAAAACGTTTAAACAAAGTTCTAAAATATTTTCTGAAAAGTAAAAGTCATTTTAAATTAAAATTACACCAATAAAAAATTCCAAGCCTCCTATATATATTAAATGCATTCATACATTTGGGAGACATTGAAATCCTCAACTTGATGACATAGAAACGAGGCACTATAAACTCAATAATGATGAATCTCTAAAATATGGGCCGCTATGTCTTCAACAAACTCGTCATAGGCTTGGATGGATACACTTTACACTCTATCCTATGACTCAAATTTTTTTGTCCGAAATTGAGCCAACAGTACATAAGACTCAATTGAAAATTTATGTCCTTACAATTTATATCGTAGTCCCATGTACGACGAGATAGTTTAGAGAACAGTTGTCGCATCGGCGAGGGTGAGGGAATTATTTCATGATTGCATTCTTGTGATTACGAGTATAGGTCCTTATTCTGCGGTACCTAAGTCGGGTTCACTACCAAGTACAAATGGAGAATGCTTATTGTCTTGCTATATATAAAGTAGTACACCATAGTTTGAACTGTATCATCTTCGTCTATGTCAGATGGAATGTAGTTCATTTCGACGGGAGTCAGTATTTCAGGCCGCCGATAAGTGATCCTAATATCACTCATTGCACAGTCCACTGCCATGACACATCGTACCTTCCTCAACAACTTTTCATATGTGGATGTTGGGGTCAAGCTCATAGGTTTGAATGTTCGACCCTTGTAGCTTCTTCCACTGTTTCGTCAATACAAATTCTCCTACACTAATAACACATAAACATCAGACATTTATTTTCCGTTTACTACATTAAACATGGAAGTAAATAGGTTGATGAAGATTACGCACTTTAACTACCGTTGAATACAAATTATAACTTGTCAACTTATCATAGGTGCTATTATTCGTGCAATTATGAGACTTATATAGCAAAATGTTTATATTATTGGGTGCAAGTCACTACTAGTGTGGATTATTATGCTGCGTAATTTATGGTAATCAAATTATACGTGTTTGAATAGTGTGGTATGAATTACTAATTAATCTTAAATGTGTTAACCTCGAAAAATGTAATCAGTGTAAATGATGTTCTATTTCACTATAAATTACCAACAATAACATTTTTTCTTTAGATTAACATACTTTAACTGTCTTTTATTTTAAATAATTCTTGTTTTAAATTATCTTTTTTTTATAAGAAACTGTTTTTTACTCCTCTTAATTAACATTTCTTAGCTTCTTAAACTTTTTAGGTCGATTAAAGGAGGTTTTATTGTATAAAAATAGTCTTTATTTTAAATAAACCATTTATAATAAGTTTTTTATTTTATTTTTAAACTATTTAGTAATTCTAAATTGTATTGATTTCTTTAAAACTATTGAGTAATTCTAAAACTATATAAAAACATTTAAACTATCTTTCGAAATATAAAAACCATATTATTAAAACAATATTTTTAAAAATATATTTTTTATTTTCAATTAAATTTTTAACTATTTTTTATATAACAATTTATTTCAATTAGTTGTTAATTTCATTTAACTTTAATATATAAAAAAATATTGCAAAATATTTTTAAATTATTTTTCTAATTATGAAAACCGTCTTATTAAAAAATGTTTAAAAAAATATACTTTATATTTCGAGTTAAATTTTTAACTCTTTATTAAAATTAACTATTTTTTATATGATTATTTAATTCAATTAAATGTTTATAACATTTAACTGTACTATATAAAAAATAATTAATTGAAAATATCTTTAAACTATCTTTTTAAACATGCAACAGTATTATTAAAAAATATTTTATAAATATACTTTGTATTTTCAATTAAGTTGTTAATTGTTTATTAAAATTAAATAATTATTTTTATATAGCAATTTATTTCAATTTCTTTTTTTATTTCATTTAGCTGTAATATATAAAAAAATTAACTTAACTAATAAATTTAGAAATAATTTAATAAAAAATATTTCAAATTAATTTTATTAGAAGAAGTATATTAAATTTCATAATTTTGTTTGCAGATTTAACCACTACAGATTTTTACAACGAATGGATGTCGTTTATAGATTTAACCATTAAAATTTATTACATTACATAATTTGACCTTTGCAGTTTTTTTACAAAATTTTACAAACATACATACGTATGTTTTTATGACAGAAAAAAAATTGTACAAAAAAATTTAAAAGCACAAATACAAATGTATCAAAAATTCATACAGAGCATTTGTATCAACATATACACTACAATAATATACCACTTTTCATGTTGACAAACAGTATATCAAGAAAAAAAAACTTAAAACACACATTGATACCCAAATGAATACACACTTTCGTAGTAAAAAATGAGTAGAAAACATAAATCGAATTGCGAATGTATACACAAAAATTTGCGATGATATAGACCAAATTCTATAAATAAATAGCAAATATACAGTAATTTCGACAACTAACTATTGACGGAGCAAGGAAAGGATGGATATGATATTTATGGGTCGCCGAAATTTGTAAAAGGAAGCCATAGTGGTTGATTTTGAGTTCGAAGGTCTGATCTCCGGTACAATGCTCTGAGTTTTTTTATCATAAAAACTGATAATGATCTTAGGAAACATGATCGGACTCCTTTTAATCAATTGAAAGTTTCAACCGACCGAATCTCAGATCACTGTTTTCAAGTCAATCAGAGTCGTTCTTTGATCGGAGCTCAATCCGATTTGGTTTCTCAACTCAGTCATATCGGAACTCAAACACTCAATTGGGAGCTCAAAATTCAGATCGGACCCAGTCAATGGCGGAGTCAGGATCACCGGAAGGGGTGGGCTAACATGTAACTAAAATTTCATAATAAAAAAGAAATTGCTAAAAAAAGACAAAACAAATACATGACAAAATGTAGTTCAATATTAAAATTCATCTATAAAAAATAAATTATACTAAAATTCTATTTCACTAATATTTAAAGACACGAATTAATCAATTAAAAAAATCCACAAACATTGTGCCTGGCGAGTATTCAACGATTGAAGTTCATCAATTATAAAATTTAAATCAATATTAAAAAAATAGATTATGTACTTTTAGGGCTTCTAATAATATTGATTGTGAATATAGGACACCAAACATTTCGTTTTCATTTTTAGTCCCTATTTTCAAATTAAAGGGATACGTGACATGCTGTGATTGGTTGACGTTTTATGAAAATGGGTCCGCCGGCATTATTCAAAAATAGGGACTAAAACTATAAATAAAATGTTTGTTGTCCTATTTCCAAAATACATATTACAATAGATCCTAAATTTATAAAGCTCCTAAAAAAAGGCCCTTTTAATGAAGAGAGACGTGCAATCCGCAAGAAGTGTCAAATTTCACCCTACAAATTAACAAATAATACACATAAGAAGTTTTAATTAACTTAATCATCAATAAATAGATTGATAAAAAAATTAAATCCTATAAATGAAATTAGATTCATAAATGGGAAAAAATGTAAAAATAATAGTATTTATAATTATTGTTTCAATCTACATAATATTGGGCTCGAAGTCAATGTAAATGCATTAACATATGAAAACAAATTGAAATATTATGTTATAACACATCAATTCAAAAAATTATGAAGCATTTTATACCTTAGAAAAATACACTAGCCTTTTTATGAAGATGGTTAGTAACCAATGGGTCAAAGACTATATTATGTTAATTAAGGAGTCCGATTAATGATTCTGAAAGTGATTTATTTGATTAAAAAAAGTTCAACATTGCATTTTTTGGGATTCATAACTTAAGATTCATAACAGTATATTAGGTCTAAAAGTGTTTTTTTTTTGGGTAATGATACTCTTACCGGTACTTAGTACCGGTTTAGTACCAAATGCGCTTTAATTGATTGTACATTGGTAGGACCCACAGTATTTCCTGGCGGGACCCACACCATAGTACAAACAAATAAAGCACAATCGGTACTAACTCGGTGCTAACACCCGGTGTATATAACATTTTCCTTTTTTTTTTCCTTTTGAAACTTATGTGTTCTCTCTCACGGTTGTAGAATTTTTTGTTTTTTACTTTCTTTTCAACAGTAAGTTGTACGCTTTCATTCGGCACTCGGGGTGGGCTACAGTCCAGATTTTGGGTGGGCTCACTTCCTAGATGTTTTGGGCTTCATCTTAGCTAACATATTTTATTTTTTGCACTAGGCTGCATCACTGCTAAGCCCGGGCCCAAATCTTCCCTTGGACCCTAGTTAAACCCAGTTGTTGTTGTTGTTGAACATCACCTCATGCTTGCTAATATCTAAAACCCAATTTTTATACTTTACATCTTTTGTTGTTGAACGCAGTTGATTCGGTGAACTCATTGAGTAGAACATTAAAATACTAATAATGAAAATGTTGGTTTTTTTTATTGTAATAATGAAAATGTTCATCTACATTGTTAATAACTTTTTTCTTTATTGTAATTTGTTTTGGAATGGGCTATCCCCACAATCTTTGGGTGACAAATGACATTTGTGCCCTTATGTTCCCCCTCTCATCTTATCCCACATCCTTTGCGTGATAAAAGACATTTGTGCCCTTATATTTATATAATTTAAATGTTATATTTATCCACTTCCAATTATAACAAATACATTTAATAAAAACAAATAATTATATTTTCAATAAAAAAATCTGTTTTTTTATAAAAAGAAAAATTGTTAAACGTAAAATCTTATCTATTTTTTTATTAAAAAACTGTTTATAAAACTTAAAATTTGTTTTCTTAAAAAAGTGTTTTTTTTAAAAATTTTATTTTTGACTAAAAACTGTTTTTTTACTTTTTTTTAAATGATCTTTAAAATAGACAGTTTAAAAACTGTTTTGATTATGAAAAAACTGTTTTGATTAAAATAGTTTTTTTTTATTAAAACTGTTTTGATTATAAAAAATGTTTTAATAAACAGTTAATTTATACATTTAAAAAAAAACAGTTTTCTTTAATAAACAGTTAAAAAAATTGTTTATTAAAGAAAACTGTTTTTTTTAAATTGTATAAATTAATTGTTTATTAAAAAAACTCTTTTTTATAACTGTTTTAAAAAATCAAAAAACAATTTCCGCTGTCTAACTATTTTTAAAAATTGTTTATAAAAACTAAAATAATGTTTATATAATATAAAAGACAATTTTATTACAAAAATAAATTATTTTAGTTGTTAAAATAGTCTTTTATATATAAATTGTTTTAAAAATAATCTTTTTACTATTTAAAAAAAATGCTCCCCGCCAACTGTATGTATAAGCAATTTGATCACCTATACATAATGCTGGCGCGGACCAACATATTAAAAAAAATGGTCTGCACCAACGGTATGTATAAGTGGTTTGACCGCCTATACATAACGCTGTCGCGGACCATATTTTTTTTAAGTAGTTAAGATTATTTTTAAAATTGTACAAAAAAACAGTTTTTAACCAAAAATAAAATTTGTAAAGAAAAAAAAACAGATTTTTAAGAAAACCAATTTTACGTTTTATAAACACTTTTTTAATAATAAAAAATAGATAAGATTTTACGTATTATAAGCAGCTTTTTTTTAATAAAAACAGCTTTTTTATTTAAAATATAATTATTTATTTTTATTAAATATATTTATTTTAATTGGAGGTGAAAAATTGAACATTTAAATTATATAAACATAAGCGCACAAATGTCATTTGTCACCCAAAGGGTGTGGGGAAAGATGAAAGGGATGAACATAGGGGCACAAATATCATTTATCACCCAAAGGGTGTGGGAGAAGATGGGAGGGTGTGGGGATAGCCCCTCCCTTTTCTTTTTTAAGAAAAAATGATTTTTTATTTAAAATATAATTATTTATTTTTATTAAATATATTTATTTTAATTGGAGGTGAAAAAATTGTACATTTAAATTATATAAACACAAGGGCACAAATGTCATTTGTCACCCAAAGGGGGTGGAGAAAGATGAAAGGGATGAACATAGGGGCACAAATGTCATTTGTCATTCAAAGGATGTGGGGAAAAATGAAAAGGGTGTGAGGATAGCCCCTCCCTTTGTTTTTATATATTTTAATTTTTTTACCACAAAAATGTTGCATCTGTTTTCTTGGAACAACTGACTTTTTATTATAATCTGAAAAACTAATTTTTTTTAAATACTTTATTTTAAAAAGTGATTAGAACCGAGAACCGATCCGAACCAGCCCAAGAACCATTGGTTCGGTTCAGGTCCAAGAAAAATCGGTTCCGGTTCCAAAATTCTGGAACCAAACAATTCCGGTTCTAGTTCTGGTTTAATAGTGAAACAAAACCAATCCGAACCGTGTGTGCCCCCAATTGAAACCGCAGTTGGTAACTGCGTATTATATTGAAAATTATTAAATGAATATGCGGTTAACAACTACGATTTCACGTTAATTAAATCAATGAGAGTAAATTAATGACCTTCTTAATCCAACTCAAATTTGTGGTCACCAACCGCGAATTGAGATAAAAAAATACTCGGTTCCCAATCTCGAATTTAAGAAATTCAATATTTTATAAATATGTACAAAAGTTCATTATTTTTTACAATATTTAAATAAAAACTCCTTTGACCGCTTGCTACCTTATTAGGTTTGCTTTGTGTTCACAAAAAAAGACAAATAAGCTTTAAAAAATCAAAATTCTTAATGATACATACATTAATACGTGAGAGTCTTTTTTTTAATTTTATTTTAGTCGGTTTTTTTTATAATGAATCAAACTTTGTGAACTATATTCAAAAATCTGTTTTAATTTATTGGACATCACATAGTGAATTTAAATTTCAAAAATTATGGAAATAAATAGTTTGCAATTAACAACTAATTTTAAATTATATATTTAATTCTTTTGTTAACAATACATTTATAAAGGGCTAACAAATCGTATGCTAGGATCGTGTTTTGAAACGACACGACAATACTCGGTATAATAGGAGCACAACTTTATATATTTAAGGCTCGTTCTCGTCATTCTATGATGTTGTTTTTTAAACTTGTCACACTTAGCATTTGTGTCATATTCACAATATTATCCAAAGATTAATGAAATTTATAATTAGCTCCACTTTTTATTATATATTATGCTTTTTTCTTTACTTATTCATATACTAGTTTAGGAAAAGATTTTATAGAATTGTGTCTAAAACAAGTTAGTATGTTGTGAGTTGCAATGATTTTTGTTTATATTGTGAACATTTTTCCAAACACTTTTGGCTATGAAATTTTAAAACTATTCAAATGTCTAATATATTTTTTTTAACATTTTGAGAGCATTTATATTTTTCATTTTTATGAATATCTAATCTGCAAGTTTGTTATGTTACATAATATGTTGTAAAAAGTGAATGTGTTGTTTTATAATAAATAAATAATAAGGGTGGTGGTCCAAGTAATAGGCATTCGGATTTAGACATTAAATTTGCAAACAAATAACATATATACAAATGTTTCATTCAAAAACAAACAAACAAACTTTTCAAATTTATATTTCAAGACTTCAAATTCAAATAAAAAAGTGCAAGCTTAGTCCATGTTTAATGATATTTGTTCCATGTGTTTATTCGCATACTTATAGGGCCTTAATTTTTTCCATCATTATTTGTTTGAATCTATTTTATCCTGTCTCGATGATAATAAATTATACCAAATATGCAATATACAGTATCAAAACCATATCATCATGACTTGTGGAATCTATTGTTATGGTTAATATTTGTTAAGGTATGACAGAATAATATATATTTACTATTTTCAAATTCTAATGAGATCATTAATATCCACATTTTAAGGGCCATGAAGAGATGAAAGGTATGAGATAATTAATATTCACTATTTTAAAAGGGACTTTGTAGGATCTATTGTAATATGTATTTTGAAAATAGGACAACGAACATTTTATATATAGTTTTAGTCCCTATTTTTGAATAAAGTCGTTGGCGCGGACCCATATTCATAAAACATCAATCAATCACAACATGTCACGTGTCCCTTCAATTTGAAAATAGAAACTAAAATTGAAAACGAAATATTTATTGTCCTATATCCATAATCAATATTATTTTAACCCTTAAAAGTACATAATCTAATTTTAAAATTCTATTAAGAACCACGTGATTCCGTGTCTGCAGTACTGCTAGAATTAACACATTAGGATTGCGGCGTGATAATTTTTGTAAGTTCCTTAGACTATCGATTTGTTATATATACCGTGGGATTGTCTTTAGTTTGCACTACAATATGTGCAACAATAATAGAACATGAGACCGGAATCCACCCCTATACCTCATTTTCTAGATTAAGTTAACAAGGACCTGGCAATTCGTAGTGTCGTATCATATTGGGTTCAAATAAAGGGCTAATGTCAAAACAATACTTGTACGACATATTTTTGCCTAATAAATTCACCTCCCAAAAATGTACCAAATAAATCCACAGATTAAGCTCGATTTGAAAAATATTTTACATTCTCCCTTATGTGCACACTAGGGTATATTCGTGCGTGAAGACACGTCGAAAATTTCAAAATTACTTAATCGCAAAATAACAAAAAAAATTAAAATACGTAATTTAAAATTGAAAAAAATTTCGATCCCCAACAAAACAATGTATAATTTTGAAAATTATAAAGTTTTACATAATGTAATTAATAATTTTTTTATATACTATAAGTTTAAATAAATTAAAAAACTTATTCTTAATTTCTTTTATTAGTAGGACCATCCATCGTATCAAAAAAAATATACTCAAATAACACTAATAGTCCTTTTGGAACCTCGTATAAACAACAGGAATTTAACCAAAGGCACGATATATCGATTATATTTGGTCACACTAAACTAATAAACATAATTATCATCTAAAACAAAATTGTAGTCAAAATAAATTGACACAAAGGTTGCATCAGATTTTTTTTGCAAATACTAATGTCTATTTGGGGTTCAAATACGAACGGAAAAAAACAGCTCCGATTGAGTGAAAATACCGATCTTAGGCATATTCCATCACCTAGATGTTGAACCTAGATATTGGGGCCTAATAGCAAAGCCAACAGATGTGACCCTCCAGCTGAATCACAAAACCTTTAACCTATCATATCAACAGATCACACTCCTGACTTATTCAATGAGATCTCTACAAAATCTTCTCACGCTAGGAATCCTTGCGTAGGAGCTTGAGTTTGCATGTGATACAGTCTTAATATGTTCAATGAATTATCATTTTCACATCCAGTACGCAAATAGTTTTCAAAATTTTTAGAAGTCGATGAATCTTATCTGTGCTTCTCTAATATTGTTAGATATTCTAATTTTGTTATATATATTCATGTTCTATGCATTCCCGAAAGTTTGCTTAGGATATTCTATGATTGTTCGGGAGAAATGTTATTTTATAGCATCTTCTTTTCAAAAGATTGGGTGGATTGATTTTTTAAAAGCTAATGAAACATGGAGCCTATTTATTTTGTGAGGTTACTGGAGGTCCTCTTCATGGTGCATCTTTCATGTGCATGCTTGTAGGAGTAATGATGTGGAATCCTCGGGAGTTACTCATTTTTTGTAGTGGTCTTCACTTCGGACATTTGTTTATTGAACGCTATTGCACAGTGCAACTCATAACTTGTTGGGAGATTCTTGAATTTTGCTATAGTTGCATTACATAATTTATATGTTGAGTTTTGCTATATTTGTATTTGGGAAAATTCGTGTTTGTAATTGTTTATCAATGCTAGTAAAGACAGAAATAAATTTCAGCAAGTGTTTGCAAATTTAGTATTTATAAAAAAAAAATGGGGTAATTTTGACACTACATTTTTAAATGGGAATATAACAAATAGTTCCTCGAACTTTTTTTAATACACGTTTAGTCCAAGCCTTGCACCAAAAAGTCCTTCACCATGCCAAAAAAGCGTTACCATGCTGCTGACGCGGATTTTTAAAGATAAGAGAATAAGATACTTTTTGGTGCAAAATAAAAGGCTTGGATTAAGTGTGTATTAAAAAATATTAGAGGGACTTTTTTATATTTGATCCATTTTTAAATTGAAGGATGCAATTACCTCCGCAAAATGCATATTAGAGAAAAAAAATCGCCCCATTGTATTTTATGATTTAAGTTTTTATAAACATTTTTTCAAACAGTTTTTTTTTGTTGTTTATTTACTTTACACACACGCCTAAACATTTTAAATCATATATATATAATCTATTTATTTTTTGCCGAATGTTTTTTCATTGAATTCTATACATTTTTTTGGTTCTTTTTACCAGAAAAGTTTTTATAAGTTATGTTATAAATATATACACACACTAAGGTATGCTCATGCCTGAAGGCACGTCGAAAATTTCAAAAGTAAGTAATCGCAAAATGGCAAAAAAATTTAAAATACGTAGTTTAAAAATGGAAAAAATTTAGATCCCCAACAAAACAATGTATAATTTTGAAAATTATAAAGTTTTACACATTGTAATTAATAATTTTTTTATATACTATAAGTTTAAATAAATTAAAAAAATTATTCTTAGTTTCTTTTATTAGTAGGACCATCCATCGTGTCAAAAAAAAATATACTCCAATAACACTAATAGTCTTTTTGGGACCTCATATAAACAACACGAATTTAACCAAAGGCACGATATATCGATTATATGTGGTCACACTTAAACTAATAAAGATAATTATCATCTAAAACAAAATTGTAGTCAAAATAAATTGGCACAAAGGTTACATCAGATTTTCTTTGCAAATACCAAGGTTCTAAAAAACGCGGGGTGTGATTGAGGCGTGGAGGCCAAGCCTTAAGCCTAGGCGGGCCTATGCGTAAAAAGGCGTGAAAAGGCGTTTAGACCTTCTTAATATATTTTAATATTTTTTAACCATAACAAGGCTATTAAAATACAAAAATTGCACATATCATAAAAATATGTCTGAATATATGGAAATTAAAATACTATTTGATTATTTTGGATGAGATAATGGTCCGGTTTGTAAAACAAATCTTTAAAAGGCGATATCGTTTCACTAAAGCATTGTTGTTTTTAGAAAAAAAAGTGTGCCTTAAGGGTTTTACCAAGAATAAGGCGTGAAAAGCGTAAGGCGAGGCGTTTCTTCCAAGCCTTAAGCCTAGGCGTGCCTAGGCGGAGCTTAGGCGGGTTTTTTAGAACAGTGGCAAATACTAATGTCAATTAATGGTAATAATAGAAAAAATATTTGGGGTTTAAATACGAACGGAAAAAAACAGCTCCGATTCAGTGAAAATACCGATCTTAGGCCTATTCCATCACCTAGCTGTTGAACCTAGATATTGGGGCCTAATAGCAAAGCCAACAGATGTGACCCTACAACTGAATCACAAAACCTTTAACCTATCAACCGACCACACTCCTGACTTATTCAATGAGATCTCTACAAAATCTTCTCAGGCTAGGAATCCTTGCGTAGGAGCTTGAGTTTGCATGTGATAGAGTCTTAATATGTTCAACGAATTATCATTTTCACATCCTGTACGCAAATAGTTTTCAAGATTTTTAGAAGTCGATGAATCTTATCTGTGCTTCTCTAATATTGTTAGATATTCTAATTTGGTTAGATATATTCATGTTCTATGCATTCCCGAAAGTTTGCTTAGGATATTCTGTGATTGTTCGGGAGAAATGTTATTTTATAGAATCTTATTTTCAAAAGATTGGGTGGATTGATTTTTTAAAAGCTAATGAAACATGGAGCCTATTTATTTTGTGAGGTTACTCGAGGTCCTCTTCATGGTGCATCTTTCATGTGCATGCAAGGTATGTTGTAGGAGTAATGATGTGGAATCCTCGGGAGTTACTCATTTTTTGTAGTGGTTTTCACTTCGGACATTTGCTTATTGAACGCTATTGCACAGTGCAATTGACAACTTGTTGGGAGATTCTTGAATTTTGCTATAGTTGCATTACATAATTTATCTGTTGAGTTTTGCTATAGTTGTATTTGGGAAAATTCGTGTTTGTAATTGTTTATCAATGCTGGCAAAGACAGAAATAAATTTTAGCAAGTGTTTGCAAATTTAGTATTTATAAAGAAAATGGGGTAATTTTGACACTACATTTTTAAAGGGGCATATTACAAATAGTTCCTCGAACTTTTTTTAATACACGTTTAGTCCAAGCCTTGCACCAAAAAGTCCTTCACCATGTCAAAAAAGCGTTACCATGCTGCTGGCGCGGATTTTTAAAGATAAGAGAATAAGAGTCTTTTTGGTAAAAAATAAAAGGCTTGAATTAAGTGTGTATTAAAAAATATTTGAGGGACTTTTTGATATTTGATCCATTTTTAAATTGAAGGATGCAATTACCTCGGCAAAATGCATATTAGAGAAAAAAAAATAGTCCCATTGTAATTTATGATTTAAATTTTTATAAACATTTTTCAAACAGTTTTTTTGGTTGTATATTTACTTTACACACGCCTAAACGTTTTAAATCATATATATATATATATATATATATATAATCTATTTATTTTTTGCCGAATGTTTTTTCATTGGATTCTATACATTTTTTTTGGTTCTTTTTACCATAAATGTTTTTATAAGTTATGTTATATATATATACACACACTAGGGTATGCCCGTGCCTGAAGGCACGTCGAAAATTTCAAAAGTAAGTAATCGCAAAATGGCAAAAAAATTTAAAATACATAATTTAAAAATGGAAAAAATTTAGATCCCCAACAAAACAATGTATAATTTTGAAAATTATAAAGTTTTACATATTATAATTAATAATTTTTGTATATACTATAACTTTACATAAATTAGAAAAATTATTCTTTGTTTCTTTTATTAGTAGGACCATCCATCGTGTCAAAAAAAATATACTCCAATAACACTAATAGTCCTTCTGGGACCTCGTATAAACAACACGAATTTAACCAAAGGCACGATATATCGATTATATTTGGTCACACTTAAACTAATAAAGATAATTATCATCTAAAACAAAATTGTAGTCAAAATAAATTGATACACAGGTTGCATCAGATTTTTTTTGCAAATACTAATGTCAATTAATGGTAATAATAGAAAAAATATTTGGGGTTTAAATACGAACGGGAAAAAATAGCTCCGATTGAGTGAAAATACCGATCTTAGGCCTATTCCATCACCTAGCTGTTGAACCTAGATATTGGGGCCTAATAGCAAACCCTACAGAAGTGACCCTACAGCTGAATCACAAAACCTTTAACCTATCAACCGACCACACTCCATACTTATTCAATGAGATCTCTACAAAATCTTCTCAGCCTAGGAATCCTTGCGTAGGAGCTCGAGTTTGCATGTGATACAGCCTTAATATGTTCAATGAATTATGATTTTCACATCCAGTACGCAAATAGTTTTCAAGATTTTTAGAAGTCGATGAATCTTATCTGTGCTTCTCTAATATTGTTAGATATTCTAATTTTGTTAGATATATTCATGTTCTATGCATTCCCGAAAGTTTGCTTAGGATATTCTGTGATTGTTCGGGAGAAATGTTATTTTATAGAATCTTCTTTTCAAAAGATTGGGTGGATTAGTTTTTTAAAAGCTAATGAAACATGGAGCCTATTTATTTTGTGAGGTTACTGGAGGTCCTCTTCATGGTGCATCTTTCACGTGCATGCAAGGTATGTTGTAGGAGTAATGATGTGGAATCCTGGGGAGTTACTCCTTTTTTGTAGTGGTTTTCACTTCGGACATTTGTTTATTGAAGGCTATTGCACAGTGCAATTGACAACTTGTTGGGAGATTCTTGAATTTTGCTATAGTTGCATTACATAATTTATCTGTTGAGTTTTGCTATAGTTGTATTTGGAAAAATTCGTGTTTGTAATTGTTTATCAATGCTGGCAAAGACATAAATAAATTTCAGCAGGTGTTTGCAAATTTAGTATATATAAAAAAAATGGGGTAATTTTGACACTACATTTTTAAAGGGGAATATAACAAATAGTTCCTCGAACTTTTTTTAATACACGTTTAGTCCAAGCCTTGCACCAAAAAGTCCTTCACCGTGCCAAAAAGGCATTACCATGCTGCTGGCGCGGATTTTTAAAGATAAGAGAATAAGAGACTTTTTGGTACAAAATAAAAGGCTTTGATCAAGTGTGTATTAAAAAAAATTTGAGGGACTTTTTGATATTTGATCCATTTTTAAATTGAAGGATGCAATTACCTCGGCAAAATGCATATTAGAGAAAAAAAATCGTCCCATTGTAATTTATGATTTAAGTTTTTATAAACATTTTTTTAATCAGTTTTTTTTTTGTTTATTTACTTTACACACACGCCTAAATGTTTGAAATTATATATATATATATATATATATATATATATAATCTATTTATTTTTTGCCGAATGTTTATTCATTGGATTCTATACATTTTTTTGGTTCTTTTTACCAGACAAGTTTTTATAAGTTATGTTATATAAACAATTTTTATATACATATTACTTCTTACATATCCTTGGGCCCCACGATTTGAAGTGCCTTTTATCTCTGTATCTTATCTTTGCGCAAATCTTCCAAGTCAGATAAGAGTTTGATACGTGTCTAGCTATGATCTATAGGTTTATGGACCCTAAAGATATAAAACATCTAACAGGTCAAAAAGGAATTAACATGTTTGTAACTAACCATTACACCAATGTTGTAAAAAAAATTACACTGGTCAAAACTAATTGAAGAAAAGGATAGCTAAGGTCCTAACATGTATAAAACAATACCAAAGAGACTAAAAATTCTTTTTTTTTATAAGGTATTTTTCAAGAGACTAAAAATTTCTCAAAATCTGATCCACCGACCTCATCTTTATCAACAACACCAAGAAAATATAAAAATAAAAATAAAAGAAGAGACTGGTTGCTTGTTGTTATGGGGCCCACGTGCTTGAGTTTCTTGGGGAAAAATTTCCCTGAGTCATCCGTGCTTCGATAAGACTGTGGAAGCTTGAAATTTTTTAAAACCACGGCTGAAATACTAGGTTCGAGGAAGAGACCAGTAGGTTTGGAAAGCCTGTCGATCCATCCTGATTCATTTACGCTATTTCTGACTAGAGAGAGGACTTAAATCGGAGAGGAGTGTCTCTTTTCTTTTTAACAGAAAGCTGTGATGAATGGGGCGAAGCATCAGATGGATATCTGATGGTGGGGGATGAGGGAGATGGTAGGAATATCTCACCTTGAATGAAGATAGGTTTTTAAGAGAGAGAGAGAGAGAGAGAGATCCCCTTTCATTTTATGTGTGTTTCGAGAGAGGATGTAAGACTGACTGTGGGATATGTCCTCAAATCTCAAAAAAAGGACAAAGATAAGAGAGAGTCAGACATTTGAGAGGCTCGAGGAGTGGTGGGAAGATATTGAGTGCTTTAAGTGTGGAGGATAGGGGTTTTGGTGGGGGTATGGTAGAGACATACATGAGAGAGATAGAGATGTACATGAGATAATGTAAAAAGTTGTAAGTAAATGGATTCCATCTCATTGCTTAATCTGAAACATTATCAGCCATTAGATTGAAACTCTCCACATTTAATCTCAGCCATCAATTCACAACCCCCAAAAGTTCTCCTCCTTTAACATATCGATGACATCATCAATCAAACTTATGACATACATAAGTTTCCTACTTTCAGGCTTGAAACTTATGACATACATAAGTTTCCTACTTTCAAGAAAATCTAGGTTTTCTTATGACATACAACAACAAGCAACCATTCATAAGTTTTATTATGACTTGAAAGTTTCCTACTTTTAGGCTTGAAACTTATGACATACAACAACAAGCAACGAGTCTCTTCTTTTATTTTTATTTTCATATTGGCTTGGTGTTGTTGATAAAGATGAGGCCGGTGGATCAGATTTTGAGAAATTTTTAGTCTCCTGAAAAATACCTTGTCAAAAAAAATTAGTCTCTTTGGTATTGTTTTATACCGGTTAGGACCTTAGCTGTCCTTTTCTTCAATTAGTTTTGACCGGTGTAATTTTTTTTTACAACATCGGTGTAATGGTTAGTTACAAATATTTTAATTCCTTTTTGACCTGTTAGATTTTTTATATCTTTAGGGTCCATAAACCTATACATCATAGTTGTACATGTATCAAACTCTTATCTGACTTGGAAGATTTGTGCATAGATAAGATACAGAGATAAAAGGATTTGTGCAGAGATAAGATATAGAGATAAAAGGCACTTCAAATCGTGGGGCCCAAGGATATGTAAGAAGCAATATGTATATAAAAATTGTTTATATAACATAACTTATAAAAACTTTTCGAGTAAAAAGAACAAAAAAAATGTATAGAATCCAATGAAAAAACATTCGACAAAAAATAAATAGATTATATATATATGATTTAAAACGTTTAGGCGTGTGTAAAGTAAATAAACAAAAAAAAACTGATTAAAAAAATGTTTATAAAAAGTTAAATCATAAATTACAATGGGACAATTTTTTTTCTCTAATATGTATTTTGCGGAGATAATTGCATCCTTCAATTTAAAAATTGATCAAATATCAAAATGTCCCTCAAACATTTTTTAATACACACTTAATCCAAGCCTTTTATTTTGTACCAAAAAGTCTCTTATTCTCTTATCTTTAAAAATCCACGCCAGCGGCATGGTAACGCTTTTTTGGCATGATGAAGGACTTTTTGGTGCAAGGCTTGGACTAAACGTGTATTAAAAAAAAGTTCGAGGAACTATTTGTTATATGCCCCTTTAAAAATATAGTTTCAAAATTACCCCAATTTTTTTATAAATACTAAATTTGTAAACACTTGCTGAAATTCATTTCTGTCTTTGTCAGCATTGATAAACAATTACAAAAACGAATTTTCCCAAATAGAACTATAGCAAAACTCAAGAGATAAATTATGTAATGCAATTATAGCAAAAGTCAAGAAGCTCCCAACAAGTTGTCAGTTGCACTGTGCAATAGCCTTCAATAAACAAATGTCCGAAGTGAAAACCACTTCAAAAAAGGAGTAACTCCCCAGGATTCCACATCATTACTGCTACAACATACCTTGCATGCACATGAAAGACGCACCATGAAGAGGACCTCCAGTAACCTCACAAAATAAATTGGCTCCATGTTTCATTAGCTTTGAAAAAATCAATCCACCCAATCTTTTGAAAAGAAGATTCTATAAAATAACGTTTCTCCCAAACAATCACAGAATATCCTAAGCAAACTTTCGGGAATGCATAGAACATGAATATATCTAACAAAATTAGAATATCTAACAATATTAGAGAAGCACATATAAGATTCATCGACTTCTAAATATCTTGAAAACTATTTGCGTACTGGATGTGAAAATGATAATTCATTGAACATATTAAGACTGTATCACATGCAAGCTCTAGTGCCTTCGCAAGGATTCCTAGCGTGAGAAAATTTTGTGGAGCTCTCATTGAATAAGTCAGGAGTGTGGTCGGTTGATAGGTTAAAGATTTTGTGATTCAGCTGTAAGGTCATGTCTGTTGGCTTTGCTTTTAGGCCCTAATATCTAGGTTCAACAGCTAGGTGATAGAATAGGCCTAAGATCCGTATTTTCACTCAATCGGAGCTGTTTTTTTCGTTAATGTTTAAACCCCAAATATTTTTTTCTATTATTACCATTAATTGACATTAGTATTTGCAAAAAAAATCTGATGCAACCTTTGTGTCAATTTATTTTGACTACAATTTTATTTTAGATGATAATTATCTTTATTAGTTTGCGTGTGACCAAATATAATCGATATATCGTGCCTTTGGTTAAATTCGTGTTGTTTATACGAGGTCCCAGAAGGACTATTAGTGTTATTGGAGTATATTTTGTTTTGACACGATGGATGGTCCTACTAATAAAAGAAACTAATAATAATTTATTTAATTTATTTAAACTTATACTATATAAAAAAATTATTAATTACATTATGTAAAACTTTATAATTTTCAAAATTATACATTGTTTTGTTGGGGATCGAAATTTTTTCCATTTTTAAATTACGTATTTTTAAATTTTTAGCCATTTTGCGATTATGTACTTTTGAAATTTTTGATGTGCCTCAGGCACAGGCATACCCTAGTATGTATGTATATATATATATATATATATATATATATATATATATATATATATATATATATATATATACAGTGGCGGATCCAGGATTTTAGTCCAACCGGGGCTAAATTGATTCAAAAAAAAATTAACAGCACTAATAATTAATCAACTCATAAAAACCAACAATCGATAAAACATAAATACCGAATATGCCAAAATTTCATATCAATCCATCCATACATAACCAGTTTTTGCAAATACAAAGATATTGTTTACAATATTCCCCTACGTGGCTTCATATTTTGAAAATATTGAATGATATCTTCCGTATCAACATTTTTGAAGATATCCTGTTCAATGTACGTCACCAAGCAATCATTTGTAAAATCATCTCCCATTCGGTTACGTAATGTACTTTTCACGATTTTCATTGCGGAGAATGCTCTTTCCACACTTGCAGTTGCAACCGGCAATGTCAAGGCAAGTTTTATAAGCAAGTACACTAATGGAAATAACCGATCCCTCTGAGTTTCAACCATCTTTTGAGCAATATCACCAATCCCTTTCAAGTCTTTGAATTCTTCCTTATCACGCACACTATATATATAATTTTCAAGTTGTTCCCCAATGACTGTGAGTTCAATCGGATCAAAATCATTAGGATAAAACTCCGCCAATCGAACTAATCTTTCCACATCGAATTTGGAGAAGGTCATACTTGGATCAAGACATGCCATACATAAAAGTAACTCTGTATTCACCTCATTAAACCGATGGTTCAACTCCTGTAGTTGCATATCTATCACCGAATAGAACAATTCAACCCGATAGTGATGAAGATTTGTCCTCTCTTCGACGTTTCGACGTGATCTTCCATTGGCCACAAAACAATCTTCCATATTTATGATTACAATGTCGTGTGTACTACAAAATAAAGAGACTACTTTCAACAATTTATCCCATCCATGCTCCCTCATTTTTTGTAAACGCATCTTAGCTATTTTAACAAGATCCATTGCATTCACAATATCTTGATCCCTCCGTTGTAGTGATTGCGACAAGTCATTGGTAATCCCCAAAATTGCTTTCATTAACTGCAATTTGAACACAAAATCAAAGCACTGCAAATAGCTAATCAGATCATATGCTTCTATTCTCTGAGTACCTACATCACCATCAACTTGAACCACCTCAAGTACACCAATCACAGCAGAGAACAAATGATCTAAACTCAAAAGTGTAGCGTAATGTGAACCCCACCGTGTGTCCCCTGCTCGTGTGAATGCTTCTTCTTGGTTTAAACCACGACCCGTCTCCCGATCACCGGTGTATATTCCTTCAAGTATATCATCATACTGTTTTATTCGAAATATATCTCTACGCTTGCAAGATGCTCCAACAACATTCGATAAAATTGAAACTTTGAGAAAGAAAGAGCCAATTGCATTATGATTGTTTGCAACCGCTACCAATGCCAACTGTAGCTGATGAGCAAAACAATGAACGTAGTAAGCTGAGCTGTTTTCCCTTAGAATCAAACTCTTCAGCCCATTGAACTCCCCTTTCATGTTGCTCGCTCCATCATAACCTTGCCCACGAATACTTGACATACTCAACCCATGTTTCAGGAGAAGTGACTCAAGGCTTGCCTTAAGTGTTAAAGATGTAGTGTCAAGAACATGTACAATGCCAAGAAAATGTTCAACCACATAGCCTTTTTTGTTCACATAACGTAAAGTCACTGCCATTTGCTCCTTCACAGAGATGTCACGGGACTCGTCAACTAGTATGGAGAATACCTCATCCCCAATTTCTTGAATTATGACTTTAGTGGTCAAAGAGGCGGCGGCATTAATGAGCTCTTTCTGAATTGATGGAGCTATCATTTGGTGGTTTTCGGGGGCATTTTTCAAGACAACTTTGTTTATAGCTTCATTTTGCTCGGCAAGGAACTGTAAAAGTTGAAGAAAATTACCCCGGTTAGATGACCCCACAGATTCATCATGCCCTCGCATCGCTAAACCTTGGCGTAGTAAGTACTTGAGGCAATTCAAGGATGCAGTCAGACGAATACGATAATCAACTCTTGTCTTATCAGAATGGTTAGATAAAGACACTTCAATGTGTTGATCTTGTTTCATCAAGTCATCACAAGCATTCATGCATTTGTTATGAATACTTGAATGGGGGCCAACATGATCTTTAAACACTTGTTTCTTTTTCCAATTTGAAAAGCCTCGAGTAACAAATACGCCACCACCCCCTTGCCCCTCAGTATTTGGTCGGAACAAATAGCAAAACAAACAAAACGCAGCCTCCTTCGCCACACTATACTCTAACCATCCCCCAAACTCCTCAAACCATGACGGAATAAATCTACGTTTGCCTGTTCCAAATTGTACCCATGGGAAATTGTGATTTTTTGGTTGACAAGGGCCCCTAGTAAGATATGCTCGACGAACTAACTCCATTTGTTTAGAATCACCATATTCCGAAATAGATTTCCTCAAACCGGGATCCGATGGTAGTTCATCCAAATTCACCCCAATATTAGGTGAGTGTTGTGAGTGTTGGGATTGAACTTCTTGATGGATAAGATTATCGGACTCCGCAGTGGGAGATGATTGAACCTCAGCTTCGGATACGGTTTGTGGGATGTCCGATCTTTGTCGTTTAAAAAATTTCTCCATGACTTCCTATTTAAAAAAACAGATATTTTAGACTACATATTTCTATATACACAAATTTTTATATGTACCAATTTTTATATACACAAATTTCTATATAAAAATTTCTATACAAATTTCTATACATTTGTAAGAAATGTAATGTGTTTTTTGGATATCAAAGCCATGTATATAGAATAGAAATTTCTATACAAATTATTTCTATTCTATATACACATTTTGTGTATACACAAAAATCACATATAATAATCCAACCATGTATAAAAAAACCACAAATCCAACCATGTATAGAAAAACCACAAATTTCTTATAATAATCCAACCATGTATAAAAAAACCACAAATTTCTTACAAATTATTTTTATTCTATATACACATTTTGTGTATACACAAAAATCACATATAAAAAAAACACATTACATTTCTAATAATATATAAAAAAATAAACACATCACATAATTTCTAAATCACAAAAACCACAAAAATCATACTAATCATTTCATTTTAATCATCTCTCATCACAAAACCATATACAAAAAAACCATTCATATAAGAAGTTTTTACCTTAGTGGTGTTGGCAGCAGTCTGCAGAGCACGGGGGGGTGCGTGAGGCAGGGGCGGATGGGGCTTGAGACTAACCGGGGCCATCGCCCTCGTTGAGATATCCCCAAAAAAAAAAAAAAAAAAAGGGTATTTAGGTAAAAACACTCAATTTTTTAACCTATATCAATTTGGTTAATTCATTACCCAACTACAAACTCTTCTCTTCTCTCTTTTGCCTTTGCTGCTGCCGGCCACTGCATCCCACCCAAGACAAACCCCATTTCTCATCTTCTTCTTCTCCTCCCTCCCATCCCATACCCGTGTAACCCATTGCCGCCGCCCCAAGCTAGGTTCGTCCGCCCCAACTTGATCGGTCATTGCTCACGCCCCTGCTCAGCACTGCTGCCATTGAGAGGCCCTCACGCACCCCCCCCCCCCCCCCGTGCTCTGCAGACTGCTGCCAACACCACTAAGGTAAAAACTTCTTATATGAATGGTTTTTTTGTATATGGTTTTGTGATGAGAGATGATTAAAATGAAATGATTAGTATGATTTTTGTGGTTTTTGTGATTTAGAAATTATGTGATGTGTTTATTTTTTTATATATTATTAGAAATGTAATGTGTTTTTTTTATATGTGATTTTTGTGTATACACAAAATGTGTATATAGAATAAAAATAATTTGTAAGAAATTTGTGGTTTTTTTATACATGGTTGGATTATTATAAGAAATTTGTGGTTTTTTTATACATGGTTGGATTTGTGGTTTTTTTATACATGGTTGGATTTGTGGTTTTTTTATACATGGTTGGATTATTATATGTGATTTTTGTGTATACACAAAATGTGTATATAGAATAGAAATAATTTGTATAGAAATTTCTATTCTATATACATGGCTTTGATATCCAAAAAACACATTACATTTCTTACAAATGTATAGAAATTTGTATAGAAATTTTTATATAGAAATTTGTGTATATAAAAATTGGTATATATAAAAATTTGTGTATATGGAAATATGTAGTCTAAAATATCTATTTTTTTTAAATAGGAAGTCATGGAGAAATTTTTTAAACGACAAAGAGCGGACATCCCACAAACCGTATCCGAAGCTGAGGTTCAATCATCTCCCACTGCGGAGTCCGATAATCTTATCCATCAAGAAGTTCAATCCCAACACTCACAACACTCACCTAATATTGGGGTGAATTTGGATGAACTACCATCGGATCCCGGTTTGAGGAAATCTATTTCGGAATATGGTGATTCTAAACAAATGGAGTTAGTTCGTCGAGCATATCTTACTAGGGGCCCTTGTCAACCAAAAAATCACAATTTCCCATGGGTACAATTTGGAACAGGCAAACGTAGATTTATTCCGTCATGGTTTGAGGAGTTTGGGGGATGGTTAGAGTATAGTGTGGCGAAGGAGGCTGCGTTTTGTTTGTTTTGCTATTTGTTCCGACCAAATACTGGGGGGCAAGGGGGTGGTGGTGTATTTGTTACTCGAGGCTTTTCAAATTGGAAAAAGAAACAAGTGTTTAAAGATCATGTTGGCCCCCATTCAAGTATTCATAACAAATGCATGAATGCTTGTGATGACTTGATGAAACAAGATCAACACATTGAAGTGTCTTTGTCTAACCATTCTGATAAGACAAGAGTTGATTATCGTATTCGTCTGGCTGCATCCTTGAATTGCCTCAAGTACTTACTACGCCAAGGTTTAGCGATGCGAGGGCATGATGAATCTGTGGGGTCATCTAACCGGGGTAATTTTCTTCAACTTTTACAGTTCCTTGCCGAGCAAAATGAAGCTATAAACAAAGTTGTCTTGAAAAATGCCCCCGAAAACCACCAAATGATAGCTCCATCAATTCAGAAAGAGCTCATTAATGCCGCCGCCTCTTTGACCACTAAAGTTATAATTCAAGAAATTGGGGATGAGGTATTCTCCATACTAGTTGACGAGTCCCGTGACATCTCTGTGAAGGAGCAAATGGCAGTGACTTTACGTTATGTGAACAAAAAAGGCTATGTGGTTGAACATTTTCTTGGCATTGTACATGTTATTGACACTACATCTTTAACACTTAAGGCAAGCCTTGAGTCACTTCTCCTGAAACATGGGTTGAGTATGTCAAGTATTCGTGGGCAAGGTTATGATGGAGCGAGCAACATGAAAGGGGAGTTCAATGGGCTGAAGAGTTTGATTCTAAGGGAAAACAGCTCAGCTTACTACGTTCATTGTTTTGCTCATCAGCTACAGTTGGCATTGGTAGCGGTTGCAAACAATCATAATGCAATTGGCTCTTTCTTTCTCAAAGTTTCAATTTTATCGAATGTTGTTGGAGCATCTTGCAAGCGTAGAGATATATTTCGAATAAAACAGTATGATGATATACTTGAAGGAATATACACCGGTGATCGGGAGACGGGTCGTGGTTTAAACCAAGAAGAAGCATTCACACGAGCAGGGGACACACGGTGGGGTTCACATTACGCTACACTTTTGAGTTTAGATCATTTGTTCTCTGCTGTGATTGGTGTACTTGAGGTGGTTCAAGTTGATGGTGATGTAGGTACTCAGAGAATAGAAGCATATGATCTGATTAGCTATTTGCAGTGCTTTGATTTTGTGTTCAAATTGCAGTTAATGAAAGAAATTTTGGGGATTACCAATGACTTGTCGCAATCACTACAACGGAGGGATCAAGATATTGTGAATGCAATGGATCTTGTTAAAATAGCTAAGATGCGTTTACAAAAAATGAGGGAGCATGGATGGGATAAATTGTTGAAAGTAGTCTCTTTATTTTGTAGTACACACGACATTGTAATCATAAATATGGAAGATTGTTTTGTGGCCAATGGAAGATCACGTCGAAACGTCGAAGAGTGGACAAATCTTCATCACTATCGGGTTGAATTATTCTATTCGGTGATAGATATGCAACTACAGGAGTTGAACCATCGGTTTAATGAGGTGAATACAAAGTTACTTTTATGTATGGCATGTCTTGATCCAAGTATGAACTTCTCCAAATTCGATGTGGAAAGATTAGTTCGATTGGCGGAGTTTTATCCTAATGATTTTGATCCGATTGAACTCACAATCATTGGGGAACAACTTGAAAATTATATATATAGTGTGCGTGATAAGGAAGAATTCAAAGACTTGAAAGGGATTGGTGATATTGCTCAAAAGATGGTTGAAACTCAGAGGGATCGGTTATTTCCATTAGTGTACTTGCTTATAAAACTTGCCTTGACATTGCCGGTTGCAACTGCAAGTGTGGAAAGAGCATTCTCCGCAATGAAAATCGTGAAAAGTACATTACGTAACCGAATGGGAGATGATTTTACAAATGATTGCTTGGTGACGTACATTGAACAGGATATCTTCAAAAATGTTGATACGGAAGATATCATTCAATATTTTCAAAATATGAAGCCACGTAGGGGAATATTGTAAACAATCTCTTTGTATTTGCAAAAACTGGTTATGTATGGATGGATTGATATGAAATTTTGGCATATTCGGTATTTATGTTTTATCGATTGTTGGTTTTTATGAGTTGATTAATTATTCGTGCTGTTAATTTTTTTTTGAATCAATTTAGCCCCGGTTGGACTAAAATCCTGGATCCGCCACTGGCGTGAGGGCCTCTCAATGGCAGCAGTGCTGAGCAGGGGCGTGAGCAATGACCGATCAAGTTGGGGCGGACGGACCTAGCTTGGGCGGCGGCAATGGGTTACACGGGTATGGGATGGGAGGGAGGAGAAGAAGAAGATGAGAAATGGGGTTTGTCTTGGGTGGGATGCAGTGGCCGGCAGCAGCAAAGGCAAAAGAGAGAAGAGAAGAGTTTGTAGTTGGGTAATGAATTAACCAAACAGATATAGGTTAAAAAATTGAGTGTTTTTACCTAAATACCCTTTTTTTTTTCTTTTTTTTTTTGGGGGGATATCTCAACCAGGGCGATGGCCCCGGTTACTCTCAAGCCCCATCCGCCCCTGTATATATATATATATATATATATATATATATAGAGAGAGAGAGAGAGAGAGAGAGAGATGCACCTCGTAATGGCATGAAATTAAACAGTTGTCTAGGAATACAGCTCAGTTATCTAATGATAAAAAGTTGATCAGTTCCTCGTAGTTTCTTATGTGGAAACTACGAGTTGTGGCACGCTTTTCAGTCTTCTCAAATAGGTCTTTGCCACCATGCTCGATTTTAACCATTTGCCTTGCGCATTTGAGTGCAAAAAATAAAGGGCATGGATCTCAATTGGGCAATTATATATGCCCTGTTGTAAATTCGAGTCTTAACTCAATATCAACTTTATATTAGCAGTTAGAATTTGACTTCCAAGTAGCTCACACAACATGGTAAAAGTAGGTGTTGCAATTTACAATTAATTAACCAAAGTAATTATAGGATTCATGCATTCCTTTCTAATTAAGTGTCATTTTTCTAAAGATAGTATGAAATTATAATCAAGGGCAGATCTAGGATTCATCGGAAGGGTGGGCTAAAATTAATAATGGATCCAAAAAAAATTATCAATGGGGCAAAAGTCCCGATTAATGTCGGGGGTTTGGAGTGAGTTCCCAAGAGGAGAAATTTTTTAAGTTTTTGTATCTATTTATATATATTATTTCTTTATTTTTCAACAATTTTTAACCTTTACAAAATTTGAGGTTATTTTTTCAATAACATTTGAACTTCAAGTATGAATTAACTTTCCATGAATTCAGATAGTTTGTGTATTTAGATTCTTTTCCAATTTGGGAGGAGTGGGCTGCAGCGCTGTTGGGACCTCCCGTGGATCCGACCTTAATTATAATCTTATCCAGAAGCTCATACGGACTCATGCACAATTTGGTATTCGACAAGCATCTTCTATTAAAATTTGTGAATTTTAAATATTGACTTTTGATTTGGTACGGAGGTATCATGACTTATAGTAACATTTTTCTTAGAAAATTAGGAAAGCACGACAATGCCCCGTGATGATTACGCTGACAAGCAATTACGGAAACTTGTTTGACACCAAAAATTTGGGTGGCTGAACTTGTGGTCATCTAATACAAGAGTTTCCCCATAATAATCTAAGAAAAATACTGGGGGAGAAGAATATGTTATGTCTACTATTTATAAAAACAATTGTACAGAATTAATAATAATAATATAATTCGGAATTAAAACAGAATTACAGAAATGAAACACTTACTTGAATTTGCCGAAACAATAATAAAATTATAAATATAATCCGAGCCCTGTGAATCTCACAGTGTCCTTAAGACAAATTATTCCCTCCAATGTGCTTCGAGGTTGATGAATATTGTCTCCCAAGATAGAACGGATTTTTTAATTAATTATGTAGCATGACAATAATTAATTACAACGAACTCATATCTGTGGCTTTTACTCAACTCAATAACAAACAGTATAGATATGTTATGCAGGAGAAGGACAGAAATTTTCTGGGACAAAATTGACAGCAATTCTGGAAGGAGGGAAATTTTTTCAATAGTAAATTCTGTAGGGGGAATGTTTAATTTATAGCTTTTGTGTTGACTGTTGGAACAGTCAACCGAAATTAACTGTCAAAACAGTTAATCAGTTAAACGAAATTAACTGTTGACTGTTGGCAATAACTGCCAACTAATTAATTAATTTCGTAATTAATTAATAATTAAAGCCCAGAAAGTTAAATAAATTCGGCCCAAAAATGTAGGAGATTTTTACAAGCCCGAACCGAACCGAACCGAGCCGAGCCGGCCGGCCGGACGGACGCGCGCGCGCGCGCGTGTGGACTTTTGACCGAAAGTCAACCCGTGCATAGCTTAGGTCATCTCCCCTTCAAAGAGTTGGGATACCCCCAAGGCATCCAAGCCTTAGTCCATACTTGGGGTGTTATTAACTCATCAAAATTCCACTACTCTTCCAATGTGGGACAAGAGTTAAAACACACCCAATTCATTAAATTTCATTGCTTTGTGAGTCACTTTGGGGACATAATTATCATTCATTAACTTTCATTGCTTTGTGAGTCACTTTGGGGACATAATTATCATTCATAACTTATTGAAATTGGACATATGAATATACTACGTTAATCTCCTTGCGGAGATGAACGCGTTCGTATATGGTCCCACAATTTTCGTAGTGTGGGTCCCACCTAAATTTGAGCTCAAAGTTGCTCAAAAATATGTCCAGAAAAATCTGGACAGCTTTATAATACCCATTTAAGTTCCAATTTTCCAACAGAATAACCAACTCCAACTCAAATTTGTAATGACTCAATACATGGAAATATATTGAGGGTGGTGGCAATTTAACTCGAAACATACATACAGGGCACTTGCAAACTACACTACATAGAGCATAAGAGCATTTCCAACCGTAATGTAAAATTTTCGTGTAAGTTGGGGTTTGTACAAAAATTACACACGACTATACCAACATGTTTAAAGAATAAAAATTTGATAATAAGAGTCCATAAAATAATGAGAGCACAACGAATGAGTGAGAGATTACAACAATGTTGTTGTAGCAGTAATTTAAGTGCAGAAAATTAAAGGAACGAAATTACTCAATGATGTGCAGAAAATAGAGATAGAAAAAATAAAGAACTTGGCTGGATGAACAGTCTATAATAATGACTGAGTCGCGGATAATGTCGCTCTCTTTAAGGTGTTTCGCGACTATGCCCAAAGTGTGCTGACAGTCTTAATAGCGTCGTCAACCCCAGGATAAAACAACTCAAAAATATGAAATGGTAGCACGAAGCAGATTCATTCAATCAACACACATTCTGAAATATATATATTGTTCGATTCTGTGTAGTATAATTAATCTGGGGGAAGATGAATTATTTCTGTGGTATAATAATTATCCAGGGATGAATAATTATTTATGTTTCTGTGTAAAAGAAATTTTCTAAGAATTGTTTGTAGTCTGGAAACTGTGTAAAAAAACGGAGATATCAACCTCCTTTTATTGCAAAAAAATAATGACGTTAATGGGCACACAACGTGGAGAGAAGACTGAAAAAACGTGGGCAAGTGGAAGACTTTTTCAATAGTTAAAGAAGTCACGTTTTTAATTTTTTTTCGAAATTAAAAAAAAGTTAAAATATAATTTTTAAGGCCCAATAAACGTCAATTTATTTGTCCGAAAAATTATTTCTTAATGAGTTCAAGACCCAAGCCCGGGCACGGGCCGGGCGGCCGGCCGGCGGCGGCGGCGCACGCCTGTGCCCAATAAGTCCCCCACCCATACACACAAAACATTGAATGTCCAAAGGGCTTACTCTTTAGACTCACAAAAATGATATATTAACACTATCCATTTTAAAGACCCCGCTGATATAGAACAAAACCAAAAGGCATTGTTCATGTTTTGCACTCTATGAGCTTAACAGTTGTTCCGTTCCAACAAACAATATTGTGATTGCCTATATTAAATGTGTGAGATAAATTTGCCAATGAGCTCATAGTCCTTAACACACTGTTGGAGAAATTATTATTGGTTGTCTATATTGTCTAAAATCCTTACAATATTATTGGAGAATAATTTTTATGAAAATAATATGAATACTTTACAGAAAGGGGCATTTACGTTTAGATCCTATTAAACCTTTTTGTAGACATTCTAGTCCCACCATATTTTTCCCTTACATATAAGTCCTACTCCTAATTTTTTGGAACTTTTTTTTACAATTTTACCCTTTTAAAACCAACCATCCGTAACTTCCTTGAGGAAGTTACATAAGTGGTTGAACTTTTTTTTAATCTTCAAATGATCATAACTTTTAATTGACATATCCATTTTTCGCAAAATTACTATTTTTGAAATCTGCTCGACGAGATCTATCAAACAAGATCCATGAAGCCTATATAATTTCAAAAAAAAAATTACACAGACAGTAAACTTTACTGTATGCATCAGAAAGAGAAATAGGTTTATATCTATAACATTTTCACAAACAGTAATATTTACTGTGCAAACACAGTATATATATACATACACACACACACACACAGAGTGAATCTAAACCCTTTTTTTTCAAAATTATCTTATTTTAAAGGTCCACGATATCCAACAACCTTCATTAACGCTTCGATATGGGGTGGGTAAGGTTAGCGTTGGGTTAGTTTATATTTGTAATATTTTCACAAACAATAACATTTACTATGGTATAACACACACACACACACACATACATATATATATATATATACGGTGGATCCAAACCTCTTTTTTATGATATTATCGTATTCTCAACACTCCACGCTACCAGCATCCAATCTCCAACACCACCCACCCCCATTATCGGAGCTACAACAACATTCATCAGAGCTCTGATTTGGGGTGACATAGGGTGCCGCTGGCGTGGACCTTAGGAAATAATAGAATATTTGATAAATGGGGTTTGGATCAACTGAAGCTCCGGGTTGGAGTGGGTAGGGTTAGCATTGGGTTAGTTTATATTTGTAACGTTTTCACAAACAGTAACACTTACTGTGTTATAACACGGTGTGTGTGTGTGTGTATATATATATATATATATATATATATATATATATATATATAGTGGATACAAACTTCTTTTTTCTGATATTGTCGTATTTTTAACGGCCCGCGCTAGCGTCATCTAATCCCCACCACCACCAACTCCAATTGTCAGAGCTCCAACAACCTTCATCAGAGTTCTGATTTGGGGTGACATGGAGTGCCGCTGGCGCGGACCTTAGGAAATAAGAGAATATTGAATAAATGGGGTTTGGATCCACCAGAGCTCCAGTTTGGGGTGAGTATGGGTAGCATTGGGTTAGGTTTATATCCGTAATATTTTCACAAATAATAAAATATTACTATTTGTGAAAATGTTACATTGGCACCCCTTGCCGCCTCAAATCAGAGCTCTGATGAAGGTTGTTGGAGCTCCGACAATGGAGGTGGGTGGTGGTGGGGATTGGATGCCGCTGGCGCGGACCGTTAAAAATAAGATAATATCATAAAAAAGAGGTTTGGATATATATATATATATATATATATATATATATATATATATATATATATATATATATATATATATATATATATATATATATATATATATATACTGTGTTACATGAACACAGTAAATGTTAATGTTTGTGAAAATGTTATAGATATAAACCTAACCCAATGCCACCCTTACTCACCTTAAATCGAAGCTCCGGTGGATCCAAACCCCATTTATCTAATATTCTCTTAATTTCAGAGGTTCGTGCCAGCGGCACCCTATGCCACTACTACCCACCCCAAATCATAGCTCTGATGAAATTCGTTCAATCTTCGACAATGGGCGTGAGTAGTGGTGGGGATTGAATGTCGATAGCGTAAACCTTTAAAAATATGGTAATTTTGAAAAAAAAAGAGGTAAGGATTGGATGCCGTTGAAGCTCTGATAATGGTCGTTGAAGCTCCAACAATTGTGGTAAGGATTGGATGCCGCTAGCGCGAACCTTTAAATATAAGGTAATTTTGAAAAAAGATGGTTTGGATCCACCGTGTATATATATATATATATATATATATATATATATACTGTCTAATATTACCACAGTAAATGTTACTGTCTGTTTGTGAAAATGTCACATATATAAAACTATTTCATATTCTAGTGCATACAGTAAAGTTTACTGTTTGTGTAAAAAAAATTCTTTGAAATTTTATAGGCTTCATGGGGCTTGTTTGATAGATCTCGTCGAGCAGATTTCAAAAATCGTAAGTTTGCGAAAAACGGATTTGTGAATCAAAAGTTATGATCGTTTTAAGATTAAAAATAAAAGTCCAACCACTTATGTAACTTCCTAAAGGAAGTTACGGATGATTAGTTATAAAAGGGTAAAATTGTGAAAAAATTCCCTAAAAAGATGGAATAGGACCTAATTGATTGTTGAAAAGTCAATAGGACTTATATGAATGTTGACCCGACAAATGGGACTTAAATATAATTATCTCTTACAGAAAATGGCTATTTACACAACCATTACAAATGCCTTTAATCTTCTATTCAAATGATGCAAAATATCATATATGAGGAAATACTCACCATCCTCGGGTCAATCATGCTACATCCATCTGTGCATGGGAGAGTTGGAAAAGTGTCGAAACTATCATATAAGAAAAGATTGAGTATCAGTTTCATCCCTTTTTGCACCTCAGGAAATTATGAAAGTCTAATACCCGCATTTTTTCTCGTTTTAAATAATTAGTGAAAAATTATTTTTTTCAAATAAATAATAAATTTAGAAATTTAATTTAAATAAATAATTTTTTTGGATATGTTAAGTGGAAACTTGTTATTTAGTGTCTTTGTGTATTATTCATTTTCGTGCATGACTATGTCATTTGTCTATAATAAAAGAAAATTATAAAAATTTATGTGCAACATAAATAAAAAGTAATTATTTTGACAAATAATTCGGAGCATGTTTTGAGACTTATATGAACTCGTTTAAGTGGTTTAAACCTTTAAAAATAGTTTTTGGTCAATAACATAATGGTTGGGAAAGTTTGGGACTAATAAGATAAAGAATTTGGGCTCATTTGGAGGTCCAAAAATTGGGCCCATAACCCAACTCGGGATTTAACACTTAATGAGTGGTTTAGTGGGGACAAACCACTTTCCCATTATCATATTAACCAAAACTAAATAGCAGCCATGGGAGAAAGAAGTAAGAAACACCCAAGAGGGAGATCAGTAACTTTAAAGGGTTTCTCCACTACAAATTTCGGGCAAGAATTTCTTACATAATTTAAGTATATAATTTATTTCTCAATGCAGAATTTTATTTCCTTAGATTTTTGGAAAATAAGGTTAATTATATTTGATCTTATGATTGAATACCCACATGTAGAGGATGATAAATCAAATTTGATGATGATATGCATGTAGAGGAATGATTCACATGTAGAAATTATTTTCAGAATTCAGGAATCAATAAATCTGAATAATTGGGGTTAGATTTCCTCTAAACCGAATTGAACCCATAGAGAAGAAAAAACGAACCGACCTGATGTGGATTTATTTTTCTGTAAATACATAACCGAACCGATGAAAATGGAAAACGAACCGATCCGGTAGAGCAAAAAACATCTGTAAATGGCGAATTGAACCGATACATCTGGACCGCTTCGGTTCGACTGAGTAGAAATTTAGGGATGAATGTATAGTTGTTGTGGAGGTTGTTGAGGATGAATAGTGAACTGAAGGTTATATAAATTTCTTAATAAATAGAAATCTAGTTCTGATGATTAACTAATGGGTATTGTTGTGCACGTTTTGGAATTTATTTGGGACGTAAATATTATGGATGGGATAATTAATTTATGGGACAAAATTTTATCCGTATCCAAATTAATAATAATTACCTATGACTAGATGGTTTAGTTTATTATATGATAAATTACTCATGGGTGATTGATGGTATAGGATTTGGATTGGAACTTTATGGTAATTTAGGAATAATTACCTTTACATATTATCGAAAAAATAATATGTATTATATTATATTTGTGTGTGAACATATCAATGGACCTTCCTATCGGCTCGAGGGTTCGCGCGTTCGGGCCACTGACTACACGTCGGCACAGGTGGGCTTGACGATGTGTAGGCATATAGCTACTACGTAGAGGCTCCACCCACAGAGGTAAGTGTGGCGCTGACTGTTCCTGTATCACCGTTGGGTATGGGCCGTATACAGATATCCTATGTAGGGACCGCCCCCAACTCATATGTGTTTATAGGTGTCCGTTTAGGATGTCTAGATTCCTTCAGACTGTCCGATTTGGATGTTAGGATTTCTTCGGACTTGCCGATAGAGCACGAATATGACACCAACTGTAAATGCCCTTATGTGTCACATATATGGAAGCACATATAATATTAATTACCCAGATATTGTGGAAATAAATTTAATTGCCTATGGATATAAACACTAATTAATATTTAATCCTAATGCATAATAGATGCTTATGCCTTATACTTGATAAAGGGGGAGACCGGAATTAATATAAGTGATAAATTTTAAAAATGTAGGGATTACATTTAATTAAATCAATTGAAAAAGGATTTCTTGCGGCTTTGTGTCGACTACTGAGAGTTGAACAAAGTCACGATTCGAAATAAATACCTATTGCCGCGCATAAATGATTTGTTTGATAAGTTGAGTGGTGCTACTTATTTTTTGAAGATTGACTTGAGCTCGGGTACCATCAGTTGAGAATTCGGGAGCATGACGTCTCAAAGACAGATTTTCTTACTCGTTATGGATCGTACGAGTTTCTAGTGATGCCATTCGGGGTAACCAATGCACCAGTGGTGTTTATGGATTTGATGAATCGAGTTTTCAGGGACTTTTTGGACCCGTTGATGACATTCTGATATATTCTTGGACCGCGGAGGAGCATGCAGAGCATCTAAGGGTGGTCTTACAGACACTATAGGATCACCGGCTGTATGCGAAGTTCGAGAAATGTAGATTTTGGCTAAGGGAAGTACAGTTCTCGGGTCATATTGTGTCTGAACGGGGGATATCCGTGGACCTAGGGAAGGTTTACACCGTGATGGAGTGGGGATAGGACACTACCCCCACCAAGGTGCACAGCTTCTTGGGATTGGCTAGATACTACTGTCGATTAATTCAGGGGTTCTCGAAGATAGCCGGGCCCTTAAAAAATTTGGCGAGGAAGGGGGTACCTTTTGTTTGGGATGAGGCGTGCTAACAGGCGTTTAATGAGCTGAAGACGATATTGACTACAGCACCTGTTCTAGCGTTACCTCGCGCGAGAGTTGACGACAGGGTTTATATTGATGCGTCCCTGAGGGAACTTAGCGGGGTTTTCGATGAAGGAGGAGAGGCCGATAGATTATGCTTCCCGAAAGCTTAAGCCTCACGAGGGACATTACCCACCCACGAGGCAGCCGTGGTTTTTACCTTACGAGTGTGGAGACACTACCTTCTAGGGGGAAAAGTTTAAGCTTTTCACGGATCATAAGAGTTACAGTATTTTTTCACACTAGGGGTGTGTTTCGGACGGATCGTATCGGAATAGGGGTGTTTGGAAAAAAATTCAAAATTTTTGAAATTTTAAAATCCTTTCCAAAATCGAAAAAATAAATTTCGGATTTTATTTTCAAGTCGGTAGATTCGGAATTTTCAGAATTTTCCAAGCCTTATTGCTTTGCTTCTGTCCATTCAACCTTAATACAGTGGAAAGAGTTTAAAGCCACTTTAAAACTCGATTCATAGGTATGGAGTTATTTTACAAAAACTCAGCTCATAGAAAAAATCAGAGGTATGGAGTTATTTTACAAAAACTCAGTTTATAGAAACTCAGACTAGACACGGTTTATACAGTGTATTAAAAAAATAATATATAAACAAATATATGTCATGTGCAATGTTGCAACACTTCTTATGCTCCCAATTTGATATTTCTCACACGATAGTCAAATAGATCATTTTTTCTCATTGAGATTAAAACTCATTTTACTTACTGGTTTACAAGACAAAAAAAATAGTTTTTTCAAACAGAATAAATTCTTACCCTATTTTGGTGGTAACCATACAGACGGGTAGACGATTGATCCTCGTATAAATATAGTATTTGGGAAAATGTTTATTATAGACTTTTATAAGCATGGGTATAAATATTTAAATCTATAAATCATATATAAACAAATCAGATCTAGAAATTAACAAATAAAACATGTTAGAAATTAACATGTTGCAAATATTACGATGGTTTATAGAAAAAATCTGACATGAGATGAGAGCCTGAGGTGCGATCGTGTGATGGCTAAGGTGCGAGATGCTATGGCCGTATGATTTTCAGGCGATTGTTGAGTTAAGGTGCGATGGCTGAGATTTTAGGTTTAGAAAGATTGGGGTGAGAGGGTGAGAGAGATTAGAGGGTTAGACTTAGAGAGACAAGCGGTTGTCGTTGTTTTCTTTTTTTTTTAGGTTAATAGTGTTGTTTTGTTAGTGTGCTGTATATATATAGTATAAATTGAGGGTTGGGATTTTTTTAAATGAAGAGTTGATATTACACTACTAACAAATAAATTTTTAATGTAAAAATGTTAGTAAAAATGATTAACTAAAAAATTATTAAAATAAATATTAATATTATGATTTCAGAAAATATTTTGGATAATTCGGATCGACGTATTATCAAAATTTTTGGATTAAAAATTTGGAAATTCGAAAAATTAAATATGGTTTCCAATTCCAATCCAATTTATTTTGGAAGATTAGGAAATCGAAAATTTAAAAATGATGCCAAAATCAAAAAATTACAGATCGGAAATCGAAAAAATCGAAAGTGTGGAAATAATTAACACCCCCAGTTCACACAGAGAGAGTTGAACATGCGAAATAGGATGTGGCTCGAGTTTGTAAAGGACTACCAGTTCGACATTCAGTACTCCCCGGGGAAAGCAATGTGACACCCCGCTTATTTAATATAAGGGTGGCCAGCCTAATACTAAAATAAAATAGGAATCTCAAGTGAATCATTCTCAGTATCAACTATCAAATATAAATATGCATGAGTAACCACCCAATATTAAATACACTGGTGCAAAAAAAAATCAATAAATAAGATGCAATTGTCATTCATCAACTTTCAACTACAAAACATAATCATGATATAAGAAACGATGAAACATGAGCATATATATATATATATATATATAATCCTTAGCACTACAAAAGAACATACCCGAATAAGGTGTCGGGCAATAGACCATACAACAATGATAAATGTTGAAAATGTAAATCATATACAACAATACAGAACTTGAGCAACACACGCCCGATTTAACATTTCTGATCCTTAACTAGATTAACAAAAATAAGAGGCGATTATATCAAAAATCCTGCAACATTCCACCGATGTTGCAGCTCCAAAAACGCTGGATTGGAAGCATCAACCTTGTAGTCCTTGTAGTATGACACTTATATATATAGCAAGAGAAAAGATATACACGAGTCAGAGCCCTGGGTTTAAAAATATTTTTAGCAAGTGAATAAAATGCATAATAATTATGAATGAACAATTTCATAATTAAAGTGGGGTCGCACTCTCTTGAGACTCAACCTCACTACTCAGATATAGTACACACCTAAACATTTGCATTTAATTATATTTAGGCTACCCGACTAGCTAAGGATAGCTCAACCTCACACCTACGCATTTACTCTACTCGCGTATATGGTTACCCATAAAGTAACCCCATAACATCATTCTCAAGATTATATGCCAATTCGTTTCTTAATAACTTTCTCTAGTTATAAACATGATAATTCACACAGTATCTTTAATATTTGTATAATATTACTCTCTTCATTATACATGATCAACCAGTTCCAACAAGTACACATACATAACACTCATAATATATGTATACTAACCATCCCTCAGAGCATTAGCTCACTGGATGCAATCTCTACAATGCTATCATCTTCTAGGAAATCACTCATATACTATCCTAGGTCACCAACGGTCGGAATCTGACACTGCACTGGCAAAAATTCAAAACAAAACGTATGTGAATCGGTCATAGTTCCTCACTAGAAATAAGAGGAATCATACCCAAGGCATCTTACCCCTGATAAATGCCACCCAATATACACTACACCAAAACTGGTCTAATGGTCACGGACTTTATCCCTGACCAGGCATTGTGGGTCACGAATTTGGACCATAACCAAATCGGGAATGATCAACTTCGGTGGTCACGTCCTAAATCCTTGACCCAATGCCTGGTGACTGATGTCTCATAGTCACAGTTGTGATCATGGCCCATAGGCCTAACCACGTTTGTAAGGCTGATCAAGGCCCAAACCCGTGACCATCAGGCGATTAAATAACCAATTGGTCACGGCTAAAAATCGTGACCTGTTTTCATGTGCAATCCAACCTTGTCACGGATATAGGTCGTGACCATTCTTGCTTCGCATAAAACATCATCAAGGCTTTAGACCGTGACTATACTTCATGTACATAAAACATTGTCACGACTTTGGGTCATGACTATATACATTATGCATAGAACATTGTCACAGCTCTAGGTCGTGACCACTTTTAATAATATTAAAAAAAATCCTCGAATCAGGAGGCTAATCGGTCAGTTGCTGTAAGTGCTCCTTGGGTGACCTTGAGGAGGTCCCGTGACCTCAAATCGGGGGGTCATGTGACCACGCGATTACGGGACCCGTGTAGGCATTCTGAAATATGGGTCGTGCTCTCAAATCGAAGGTCCTGTGACCACGCGGTCGATTCATACAGGCTACGTTTGTCCAAAGCGAGGTGTTGGCATCGCCCACGGGATCGTTTGGGGGGCATTGCGTGGATTCGCCCTTTAACGGCACGTTTTCAAGCCTAAGGGTAGGCATTCTGAAATTTGGGCTAATGATGTCAAACCGAGGGTCCCGTGACCATGCGGTCGGTTCATGCAATTTACCTTGATGTCATGCGAGGTGTTGGAGCCGCTCACGGGGTCATTTGGGAGGCGCTAAGTGGGGGTCGCCTCCCCGAAGGCACGTTTTCAAGCCTAAGTCTGGATATTCTCTATTTTGGGTCGTGCTCTCAAACCGAGGGTCCCGTGACCATGCGATCAGTTCACGCGAGCTACGTTGGTTCCGTACGAGGTGTTGGTACCACTCACAGGGCGTTTGGGTGGCGTTACGTGGTTTCGCCCTTTGATGACACGTTTTCAAGCCTAAGTGTAGGCATTCTGAAATCTGGGCTAATGATGTCAAATCGAGAGTCCCATGACCACAGGGTCGGTTCGTAATGGCAACATTAGTTCCGTGCGAGGTGTTGGCACCGATCATGGGGCTGTATGGGTGGCATTGCGTGGTTTCGCCCTTTGACGGCACGTTTTCAAGCCTAAGTGTAGGCATTCTAAAATCTGGGCTAATGCTGTCAAACCGAGGGTCCCGTGACCACGGGGTCAGTTCGTATAGGCTACATTGGTCCCATGAGAGGTGTTGGCGCCACTCACGGGGTCGTTTGGGTGGTGTTGCGTGGTTTCGCCCTTTAACGGCACATTTTCAAGCCTAAGTGTAGGCATTCTGAAATCTAGGCTAATGCTGTCAAACCGAGGGTTCCGTGACTACGCGGTCGGTTCGTCCGAGTTACCTTAGTCCCGTGCGAGGTGTTGGCGCCGCTCACGGGGTCATTTGGGGGGTGTTAAGCAATTTCTCCCCCCCCCCCCACGCCACGTTTCCAAACCTAAGTCTGGATATTCTCGGTTTTGGGTCGTGCTCTCAAATTGAGGGGCTCGTGACCACGCGGTTGGTTCGCATGAGCTACATTGGTCCCGTGCGAGGTGTTGGTGCCGCTCACAGGTTTGGGTGGCGTTGGGTGGTTTCTCCCTTTGACGACACGTTTTCAAGCCTAAGTATGGATATTCTCTGTTTTGGGTCGTGCTCTCAAATCGAGGGTCCCGTGACCACACGATCGGTTCATACAGGCTATATTGGCTCCCGTGCAAGGTGTTGGTGCCGCTCACGATGCCGTTTGGGTGGCGTTGCGTGGTTTCACCCTTTTACGACACGTTTTCAATCCTAAGTATGGATATTCTCTATTTTTGGCTAATGCTGTCAAATTGGGGGTCCCGTTACCATGAGGTCATTTCGTGCAGGATACGTTGGTCCCGTGCGAGGTGTTAGAGCCGCTCATGAGGCCGTTTGGGTGGCATTGCGTGGTTTCGCCCTTTGACGACACGTTTTAAAGCCTAAGTGTAGGCTTTCTGAAATTTGGGTTAATGCTGTCAAATCGAGGGTCCCGTGACCACGGGGTCGATTTGTACGGGCTACGTTGGTCCCATGCGAGGTGTTGGCACCGCTCATGGGGCCTTTTGGGGGGCATTGCATGGTTCGCTCTTTGATGGCACGTTTTCAAGCCAAAGTTTGTATATTCTCTGTTTTGTGTCGTGCTCTCAAATCGAGGGTCACGTGACCTTGCAGTCGGTTCGTACGAGCTAGGTTTGTCCCGTGCGAGGTGTTGGCACCTCTCACGGGGCCGTTTGGGTGGCGTTGTGTGGTTTCGCCCTTTAACGGCACGTTTTCAAGCCCAAGTGTAGGCATTCGGAAATCTGGGCTAATGTTGTCAAATCGAGGATCCTGTGACCACGCGATCGGTTCGTACGAGTTACCTTGGTCCCGTGTGAGGTGTTGGCACCGCTCACAAGGCCGTTTGGGGGATTCTAAGGGGTTTCACCCCCCGACGGCACGTTTTCAAGCATAAGTGTGGATATTCTCTGTTTTGGGTCGTGCTCTCAAACCGAGGGTCCCATGACCACGCGGTCGGTTCATGTGAGCTACGTTGGTCCCGTGAAAGGTGTTGGTGTCGCTCATAGGGCCGTTTGGATGGCCTTGCGTGGTTTCGCCTTTTGACAGCACATTTTCAAGTCTAAGTATGGATATTCTCTGTTTTGGGTCGTGCTCTCAAACCAAGGCTCCCGTGACCACGCGGTCAGTTCGTGCAGGCTACATTGGTCCTGTACGAGGTGGCGTTATGTGGTTTCACTCTTTTACGACACGTTTTCAAGCCTAGGCGTAGGCATTTTGAAATCTGGGCTAATGCTATCAAATCGAGGGTCCCGTGACCACGCGGTTGATTCGTGCAAGTTACCTTGATCTCGTGCGAGGTTTTGGCACCGCTCATGAGGCCGTTTGGGGGGCGCTAAGGGGTTTCGCCCACCGACGGCACGTTTTCAAGACTAGGTATGGATATTCTCTATTTTGGGTCATGCTCTCTAAACAAGGGTCCCGTGACCACGCAGTCGGTTCACGCGAGATACGTTGATCCCGTGCAATGTGTTGGTGCTGCTCACAGGGCCGTTTGGGTGGCATTAAGTGGTTTCGCCCTTTGACGGCACGTTTTCAAGCCTAATTATGGATATTCTCTGTTTTGGGCCGTGCTATCAAACCGAGGGTCTCGTGACCATGCGAACAGTTCGTGTAGGCTATATTGGTCATGTGCGAGGTGTTGGCACTGCTCACATGGCCGTTTGGGTGGCGTTGTGTGGTTTCGCCCTTTGACGACACATTTTTAAGCCTAAGTGTAAGCATTCTGAAATCTGGGCTAATGCTGTCAAACTGAGGGTCCCATGATCATGGGGTCGGTTCGTGTGGGCTATGTTGGTCCCGTGCGAGGTGCTAGCGCCACTCACGGGGCCATTTGGGGGGCGTTGCATGGTTTCACTCTTTGACGACACATTTTCAAGCCTAAGTTTGGATATTCTCAATTTTGGGTCGTGCTCTCAAACCGAGGGTCACGTGACCTTGCGGTCGGTTTGCACAAGCTATGTTAGTCTCGTGCGAGGTGTTGGCATCACTCACAGGGCCGTTTGGGTGGCATTGAATGGTTTCACCCTTTGACGACGCGTTTTCAAGCCTAAGTATGGATATTTTATGTTTTGGATCGTGTTCCCAAATCGAGGGTCCCGTGACCATGCGGTCGCTTCATACGGGCTACGTTGGTCCCATGCGAGGTGTTGGCGCCACTCACGGGGCCGTTTGGGTGGTGTTGCGTGGTTTCACCCTTTGACAGTACGTTTTTAAGCCTAAGTCTGGATATTCTCTTTTTTGGTCCGTGCTCTCAAACTGAGAGTCTCGTAACCATGCGATCGGCTCCTACTAGCTACGTTGGACACATGGACAGGGGTTCCGTGACTACGCGATCGCTTCCTGTGAGTTAAATTTATCCTATAAGAGGTGTATGCACCTCTCACGGGGCCGTTTGGGAGGTGCTTTTGGTTTTTGCCCTCCAAAGGCATAGTTGGTAAGAAAATATGAATAGTCATGGCATGGGAACACTAGGACCGTGCTGTGAACGGTCTTTGGAGTTTTGTCTGGACAGTCTTTGGACCAACAAAGCCACATAGTCTCCCACGAGTGAATCCATGGCTTTTTACAACTATAGTAAGTGTTTCCATTATTGATTTTAGATGGTGGAGTTCGATTTTGTTGAGTAGAGTGAGCGATAATGTTTGTGAGGGATTAATTTGAAGGTCCTTGGAACTCAACATTACAAGTTGGCCTTACAGGAAGATTAAGAGCTTGACAACCCTCATTGAGCTTACACTTATGCTTGTCAAGATCAGTAAGGGTTGTCAAGCTCTTAATCTTCCTGTGAGTCCACCTTGTAATGTTAAGTTCCTTGCACCTTGAGATTAACCCCTTATACTTGTCAAGCTCAATGAGGGATTATGTACGCGATATATATTGTACAGCTTCATTGCAACATTGTGGTAGGGAAAATAGAATACGATCGAATAAGTACTCTTGCTGAAAATGAACTCCACAGTTTACAAGGTAGTTAAATTATTCGATCTTCCTATTCCCATACCAATAAATCTAAGTACCCACTTTACGAGGATCATTAATGAAAGAGGTACGAGTGCGGACCAATTGCAACCTTTCATACTCTTTTTGCCATCGATTATCACCGTGACTCATTTTTCCTGAGAAAAATGAACGGGGCCGTGAATATGATTCCTTTAAATAATAGCTCTAATGAATTTCTAACTAGTTATTATGTACGAGGGCGTGAATATAATTCTTATAAATAATGGATCTAATGAATCATCAACCGTTAATTTATATGTTTTGAATACCTACTTTTGTCATTTAAGCCAACAATCCCTAAAATTAACCACGGTGTTTTGTATTTTTTTAATAAAGAGGTACTTTTTTAATGGAGAGGTATTATAAATATTAATGGAGATGTATTTTTTTAATGGAAAGGTATTATAAATATTAATGGAGATGTAATTTTTATATTTCAGCCCCAAACTTAAACCAACAATATCCATTTGATGAAAATTGGGGAAAGTACTCTTAGGTCCCTCACAAACAAATTTTAAACATTAAAGAAATTTTGTCAAATTTTAAACACTTAAGTCCACTAATTCTCTTCTTGTAGAAGTCTACGCTAGTGGCATAACAAGTGAACCTAATTGTAAATTGTCCTTAAGTATTTAAAAATTATTACCAAGGGACCTAATTGTAAATTGCCCATTAAAATTTGCCCTAGTTTGAAACTTAAACCAACAATATCCATTCAATTAAAATTTTCCCTAGTTTGAAATGTTAAAACATATAATGGTTTTTGTGTGTATACGTGTGTGTATTTGTGTGTGTGTGTGTGTGTGTGTGTATACGTAGGTGTGAAAATTAAACCAACAATATCCGCAAAATTAAAATTTGCCCTACTTTGAAACTTAAACCAAAAATATCCTTGAAATTAAAATTTTCTATATTTTGAAACTTAAACCACCATCAGTCATATATACGTATTTTTTTCTAGAATCCACGCACAATACACACAATGATAATGTACACACACCCACGTACACAATACCCACGGAAATACACGTATACACACACACAGAGAGAAATACACACATGTATACACACACACAGAGAGACAAATCAACACATGTATACACACAGAAATACACACGTATACATACACACATAGAAATAAAACACATAGAAATACATAATAAATAAGATTACCTATGAGATTGAGAGAGAGAGAAGTTTTCGAGGGAAATTGTCGGAGGGGGGGAAATCGCCGGAGAGAGGGAGGGAAAAGGGTTTAGAAGTTTTCGAGGGAAATAAAAAAACTGACCTGCAATTTTTAAGTATAAAGACCACGATCATGGCTTAGGTCTGTGACCTTATGACGTGACCCCTTTATTTTTTACACGTCAACGTGGAAATAAGGCCATGTCACGACCCAAAACCGTGACTCGTATAAATTACTAGTCACGGCTAAAGTCCGTGACCACATCGTTATGTAATGAGGTTTTGGATCACGACTAAGGACCGTGACTCAACCCTGAACAAAATTAGAGGGAAACTTAGCACCATAATGGTCACGGCTAGGTTAGGATCTAAAGTTGTGACTCACGTGAGTCAGGGTCCAGATCCGTGACCAACCGCAAGACCACGCGTGACCATGCAGAGGCATGGATTTGGTTATGCCCATTTTGAGAGTAGTCACGGTATTGTGTCGTGACCACCTGGTCACGGCTGTTAGTCGTGACCCCATGTCCGTGACCATTTCTGGTATTTGGTGTAGTGATAAATAAATGGATGTTATGACCTAGAGACTATACGCAACATGATCCTCATGCCAGGGGCTTCACCCACATCGCGTAACTTCCCATGATAGCATAAGAGGAGTATGAACCACATGATATATCATACACACCATATATATACTAGCGGAATGCCCGTGCTTGAAGGCATGGCGAAAATTTCCGAAAAATGTAATCGCGAAATGGCAAAATTTTCGTTCCCTATCAAAACAAAGTAACTTTTAAAAAACTGGTCACAATCTCCTTTGTTTATAGGACTATCCACCCTACTTAACAAATAACAAATAGTACAACATTCAAATAGTATAAATTTATCAAAAAAAATTACATATTATGTGAAATATATAATATTCATCAATCAAGTTCATATTGAGCCTCAAATAAATGAAGTGTTAAATTTTTTTAAAAAATGGACAAAGTCTACCATGCTTATCGGACTATCCACCCTGGCTAAGGGATAACAACCAATCCAACAATATAAAAAAAAATCCAAATTCGTCTTAACAAAAATTTCAACGAAACAAACTACTTAAACCACACACACACACATGCACACACACACACACACACATATATATATATATATATATATCAATTCGGGTTATGCCACATGTACACATCCTTACGGCACTACAATCAAAATCAAACGTATAAAATTTGACCCTCTAAAGAATGCCTATGCCATGAACTGTGGTGAAATTGGACATGGACCCAATAACACCCAACACAAAATTGACACCACACCCATTTCCATCCTAACATGAACACACATACAATTATTATAAAATTATGAAGAGACCTTAGTTCTATGACAATTAAACATCTCTGAAGAAAAATCTGTATCCCACACCAAACAACACTACTTGAAGATAGGTTGCGTTCAAAATAAAAAGTAAATGCAGATCTTACCCAAAAAAAATTGAAAACTAAAACCCATTATAAAGTATGAAGTGCGAGGATATGAGAAATTACCAGTGTGTCGAATAATTGCACTACGTTGTCATCCCAATTTCCTGTGACCGGAATATTTATGAAAACATGAGTTGGGCATTTTTCCATCCCCTTCGGAGTTTTTTTTAACTCATCCACCATTGAGAAAAAAAATAAAGAACAAAACAATTACCACATAGAAACTAATTTCTTATTTGCATAATAGCACAGATAAAACATATCTGTTATAGGACCCAATTTCAGTAAACCCTAATGTAGTTAAATGGCATCCAAAAATGTTATTATTTAATAACCATTCATCTTCTTATCTTATATTTTAATAAAGGAATGGAGAGGAGGGGATATGTTAGAAATATGAAAAGGCATGGAAGTTAAAGGTACACATTCACCGATATGCTTCTTTTTGTCTTCTTTAATAAGTATTATATCTTCTTTTTCATATCCTTTTAATCTGTTTCATCTTCTTACACTCTCTTTAATTACTTCTCTTACTCTCCCACTAATATGCAAGCCTCCTTTACTTTTTCTAAGAATTCTGGGCTTTATGAATCGAGTTCCAACTATATAATGAAGCTTTGGTTTAATTTTCACATATATAAAATAAATAAGGTATGTACAGAAACCAATGGGTTTTTTATTTCTTCAAATTTTGTTACGTGTGAGGGCTTCATTTCAATAGTTCTTTTATCTAAAAAAAATTAGACACTCAATAATATGCAGGTCATGCTCAATATTTCCTAGGAACTCAGCCTTTATTGATCGAGTACCAACTATAGAATGATGTTTTTGTTTGATTTCCATACTAATGTAATGTTTGTAGATTCCAATGGGTTTTTGAAATTCATATATTTCTCATTGTCTCTTTTATTTCATGGTAATTTATTTTATTAATCCTTTATTTTTATAAATTTAAATAATCGCTTATAAAAAATTGTGAGAATTGCCTTGTTATTATTGTATCTCATCTCGTAGACATATTAGATTTTAGAAACTAAGCTCATGTAATGTCCTATCAGTTCATTAAAAGCCAATCATTTTTTTGCAAGCTTTTAAATTTTTAGTGAAGCTTCGAAGAGATAAAAGGGATATTTAATGATTTATTTTTCATGAAAAATAAAGAATTTGTTTTTGAATTTTCATTTAAAAAAAGAATTTCTTTTGTTTGAAAAAACATTTAATTTCATAATTTTATTATCTTAAGGCCACGCGTCGCGTGGATTGCATACTAGTAAGTCTAAAAAGTGAAGCTAAGAAATGGAAAAAGCTACATCTATATACCTAATCATTTAATCACGTTGCTTTGAAATTATACGAAATAGTTTACATTTGTTTGAAACTTAATTAAAAAAAACACAACAACTAAACAAAAGTACATACAATGACGAAATAAAAATATCCTAAAAGTTGAATGTTTGGTTCCCTAAATTGGGATTTGTTGTCAATGGTTGTGTTTTTCATGAGAACGTAAATAGTACGACCATGTCTATTACAAGTTATTTCTCATCTATTCCCCAATAGCTTCTTGTGGTCATGAGAACATAAATAATATGTTAATATTCTGTACCTTCTTGTGGTCCCAACCTCAAAGCAACATACAAAAAAAATTTGTCTCACAAATGGTCATGTCACCACAATCAAGATAAAAGTGATATCAGCATATTTCTCCAACGCACAAACCTTATGAATTTAGGGCATTAATTTTCAACTTTTTAGTCCTACTAAACATATCGGTTACAGGTATATTAACGGGGTAAAAGTATAATTTTTTATTTTTATCAGTATTAAGTTTCTAATGTTTTACAATTGCATAATCACTAACAATCAAAAGAAGACAGACTTTAAATTCTCAAACTAAAGAAATCATACACAAAGATATATAATTTAAAGCAAGCCAAGAACTTAATTTTAGAGTTCAACCAAACAAGTTATGTGCATATCCAAAAGAGAACATTTAATTTATGGGTATACTGTGTTGCATAATATCATTACTAAACATATATCTAAGAAATATAATTTCATGGCATTTCATAATAGTTTTTTTAAGTCTGTGATTACATCTAAGTGTCGTATGTACACATTTTACCACCGTAATTTTCAAATAGAAGACTTTATCAAAGCTAACCACATCAAGGAAACATATGGTATGTAATCAAATTGACAGTATAATTTAGAATATGGAATGGAGTGCTTTTTAGCCAAGCACAAGCCGTCAGCGCTCATTTTTTGTCGATGAAAAAGTGGTCGCACTTTACTAATTTTATAACATAGTCCTGACTTTCTGTCCCAACACTAAGAATCCAAAAGTCTAATTAATCTAATTATTCAATCAAATAGGTAAAAGAAAAAAAAAGGATCAATTACCAAACAGTCCCCAATATAAATACATATTTTTTAAAAAGACATCTAATTTTGTCCATTTAGTCCCTCAAACAACCATTTGTTGAATGATTTTAATATTAATGGGTATTAATAGTTAGAGAAAATGAAAGGTTAAAACCATCAATTAATCGGAATAAGAAAAGACAAAGGGAAGTGGGAAAACCAAAATCCCACATTGGAAAAGTGTGAAAAAGTTAGTGGGTTAATAAATGCTTTTGTGTCATAAGAGATTACTTGTGTGCATTGAAGTGTATGCTACTAGTGTACACCTTTGGTCCAAGGATGGTGCTTTGCACCATCCGCACACGCACACGCGCGTGCACGCGTGTGCGAAAGTGCGACGCTTTAGAGGCGCACTTTGCACTTCGCACGTACGCATCGTCGCGAGGAGCAGTAGGAGCCTTTGATTTTTGACAACGTCAAAAGATCAAACGGTCCAGATTAAATCCATAATAAATGACACATAATTATGGCGCGAGTGGATCTGAACCGTCGAATTTTGGCGCCACTTCGTTAAGTATTAATCCGTACAGTCGCATCCTTTTAGTTCAAATCTGGAACGTTAAAAATATAGTTATATATCCAAGGGCCGTGATTAAATGACCTTTGGATGTGGTGTCTCTTCATGAACAGACACCACAAGAGGCTATATATAGAAGGCAAAATCCTGTCATAAAAAAGTTCGTAAATTCTCTTTCTCTCTATTATTTCTTCTTACCAATTTCATAGAGTGTTCTGGGTTATTATTCAAGTTTGCTACTTGAATAAACCCGTGGATTTGTTGTATCTTGGAGGTAATTTGCCTAGACCTGTTAGCAAACTCTGTACGAGTGGGGGCAAATAACACCTTAAGGACAGTAGTCTATTACGCCTCAAATCCAAACATCTGTTCATATTTTCTGCATAATTAAAAATTCTTCAACAATCTTAAGGTGTTATTTATGGTGGAAAATAAGATCGAGGATCTTGTCGCAATGGTATCGGACATGCAAATTGGTATGATTACCGAACTAAACATGGCGGCAATAACGAAGTCTTCTGACTGGTGGCTCGATTCTGGGGCTACCATACATGTCTATAATGATAAATCATTGTATTCCACATATGAAAAAGCAGAGGACGGTCAAGAGGTTCTAATGGGGAATCATAATTCTGCCAAAGTTCTAGGAAAAGGAAACGTTGAACTACAATTCACATCTGGAAAGAAGTTGACGTTGGCAAATGTTCTGCATGTACCAGAAATTCGAAAAAATCTAGTGTCTGCAAGTTTGATTTGTAAAAGCGGCATTAAAGCCGTCTTTGAGTCTGATAAGTTAATTCTGTCTAAGAATGGGGCATTTGTTGGGAAAGGGTATGCTTGTGATGGAATGTTCAAACTCAGTATTTTGATTAATAATATGAATAATTCTGCTTATATTGTTGAGTCTTTTGATGTTTGGCATGCTAGATTAGCGCATTTAAATTTTAGATCATTGAAATACATGTCTAAACATAAATTAATAACTTGTGATAGTACTTCTCATGAAAAATGTGAAATTTGTATTCAAGCAAAATTAACAAAAAGACCTTTTCCTAAAGTCGAACGAAGTGCTGAATTATTAGAATTAGTTCATTCTGATATATGTGAATATAATGGTATTTTAACTAGAGGCGGAAAAAGATATTTTATTACATTCATTGATGATTGCTCAAAATTCACATATGTATATTTGATAAGACATAAGGATGAAGCTTTTTCAATGTTTAAACGTTATAAAGCAGAAGTTGAAAACCAAAAGGAAAAGAAAATTAAAATTCTTCGTAGTGATAGAGGGGGAGAGTATTTTCCAAATGAATTTGACTCATTTTGTGAAGAACATGGAATAATACATCAAAGAACTGCCCCTTATACTCCCCAACAAAATGGTTTGGCTGAAAGAAAGAATAGGACTCTTACTAATATGATCAATTCTATGTTGATTAATTCAAACTTACCAAACAATTTGTGGGGAGAAGCTTTACTCACCGCTTGTCATTTACACAACAGAATTCCATCAATGAAAACACATGTTTCTCCATACGAGGTATGGAAGAATCGAAACCAAATTTGGACTACCTAAGGGTCTGGGGTTGTTTGTCTTTCTATAGAATTCATGACCCTAAAAGTTCAAAGTTGGGTGCAAGAAGAATTAAAAGTGTTTTCATAGGATACGCGGAAAATTCTAAGGCATATAGGTTGTTGGACTTAAATTCTAATGTTGTAATTGAATCAAGGGATGTTGAATTTATTGAAAATAAATTTTATAAAGATTCATGTGTCGAATTAGATGCCAATCATGATACATCCACTAGGTTGATTCCTAGACCATCAATTAATAATAAGAGGAATGAACCCGAAACAGAAATAGAACCTAGAAGAAGTCAGCGTGCTAGAAAAGAAAAATCTTTTGGCCCTGATTTTATTTCATCTCAAGCCTTAGCCTTTTTGGTTGAAGGAGATAGAGATAATATTCTAAATAAAATGCCTATTTTACTTAACGTAGAAGAAGATCCTAAAACCTTTAACGAAGCAATGACTTCAAGAGATGCTTCTTTTTGGAAAGAAGCTATTAATGATGAGATGGATTCAATTCTATCAAATCAGACATGGGTTTTAGTGGACTTGCCACAAGGATCACAACCTATTAGTAGTAAATGGGTATTTAGAAGAAAATACAATACCGATGGTTCTATTCAAACCTTTAAGGCTAGATTGGTAGCAAAAGGTTTTAAACAAAGAAAAGGGATTGACTATTTCGATACTTATGCACCTGTTGCTAGAATTACATCCATACGTGTTTTAATGGCAATTGCATCTATTTATAATCTATTTGTGCATCAAATGGATGTTAAAACAGCATTTTTGAATGGTGACCTAGATGAAGAGGTATATATGGAACAACCCGAAGGGTTTGTTTTGCCCGGAAATGAACATAAAGTTTGTAAATTAATTAAGTCACTTTATGGGTTGAAACAAGCACCAAAGCAGTGGCATGAAAAGTTTGATACAATCATTCTTTCTAATGGTTTCAAACATAACAACGCTGATAAGTGCATTTATTCTAAATTCACCGATGACTATGGTGTAATTATTTGTTTATATGTTGATGACTTATTAATTTTTGGTACAAACATGAGAGGTATATATGAAACTAAGAAGTATCTTAGTTCACAATTTAAGATGAAAGATCTTAATGAAGTGGATACCATCTTGGGTATTAAGGTTAAGAAACATAGTGGGGGTTATGCATTATGCCAATCTCATTACATTGACAAAGTTATTCACAAATTTAATCACTTGAAAATAAAAGAAGCAAATACCCCATATGATTCTAGTATAAAATTATTAGAAAATTCTGGCAGAGCAGTTGCACAACTTGAATATGCTAGTGCAATTGGAAGTTTAATGTATGCGATGCATTGTACAAGGCCAGATATTGCATTTGCAGTAGGTAAAATGTCAAGATACACTAATAATCCAAGTGTGGATCATTGGAAAGCAATTGGGAGGATTTTTGGTTACCTCAAGAAGACCAAAGAATTAGGTCTATTTTATTATGACTTTCCTGCAGTTCTTGAAGGATACTCTGATGCTAGTTGGATAACTAGTGCAAGTGATAATAAATCCACATCTGGATGGATATTCACCTTAGCGGGTGGGGCGGTATCTTGGGCATCCAAGAAACAAACTTGCATTACACATTCAACAATGGAATCTGAGTTTATAGCACTGGCAGCAGCCGGAAAAGAAGCAGAGTGGCTAAGAAATTTATTATTGGACATAAAGTTATGGCCAAAACCAATGCCATCTCTTTCTTTATATTGTGATAGTGAAGCTACATTGTCTAGAGCGTATAACAAAGTATATAATGGAAAATCTAGACACATAAGTTTAAGGCATGAATATGTCAAACAATTAATAACTTATGGAGTTATTAATATTATATATGTTCGAACAAATAAGAATCTAGCTGACCCTCTTACCAAAGGACTTTCGAGAGATTTGGTAAAGGACACATCTAGTGGAATGGGACTAAAACCATTTTTTCAATAGTCACCGGTAATGGTAACCCAACTATGTAATAGCATTACCACTATTCCAAAGTTTAATGGGTAATAACAAGTTACTGATAAGTGATTAGTTTTGCACTGAAATTTATTCAATTTCATGTCCCTTCTAGGATGTTCAGTGCATATTGCTACGTCAAGAGGATGAGTTTAACTCTTAATGAAGTTCGTTGTCTAAAGTAGCAAAAACATGCAAGAGAACTTCACCTATATGAATATAGGAAGTGGTGCCGCTTCTAGCAAGATTTTGGGTTTATTCTTGTTAATATTCATGAAGCCAAGATAGTGCACATGGCCATAATAGTGCTAAAAACATATTGAACATCTCGTAGAGATTGGGATATCTCATGTGTGATATATATCCGGTTCTAAATAATAAGACAAGGTTTAATGCATGGCACACCATTGTCTTATTAGAACTTTGATATGTATTCACTAACTGAAGGTTTAAATCGAAAGATACCTCCTTGTATGCATGAGCATATCACAAGAAGAAATTGCATTAATATTAAAATCTAGTGGGGGATTGTTGGATGATTTTAATATTAATGGGTATTAATGGTTAGAGAAAATGAAAGGTTAAAACCATCAATTAATTGGAATAAGAAAAGACAAAGGGAAGTGGGAAAACCAAAGTCCCACATTGGAAAAGTGTGAAAAATTTAGTGGGTTAATAAATGCTTTTGTGTCATAAGATATTACTTGTGTGCATTGAAGTGTATGCTACTAGTGTACACCTTAGGTCCAAGGATGGTGCTTTGCACCATCCGCACACGCACACGCGCGCGCGCACGCGTGTGCGAAAGTGCGACGCTTTAGAGGCGCACTTTGCACTTCGCACGTACGCATCGTCGCGAGGAGCAGTAGGAGCCTTTGATTTTTGACAACGTCAAAAGATCAAACGGTCCAGATTAAATCCATAATAAATGACACATAATTATGGCGCGAGTGGATCTGAACCGTCGGATTTTGGCGCCACTTCGTTAAGTATTAATCCGTATAGTCGCATCCTTTTAGTTCAAATCTGGAACGTTAAAAATATAGTTATATATCCAAGGGCCGTGATTAAATGACCTTTGGATGCGGTGTCTCTTCATGAACAGACACCACAAGAGGCTATATATAGAAGGCAAAATCCTGTCATAAAAAAGTTCGTAAATTCTCTTTCTCTCTATTATTTCTTCTTACCAATTTCATAGAGTGTTCTGGGTTATTATTCAAGTTTGCTACTTGAATAAACCCGTGGATTTGTTGTATCTTGGAGGTAATTTGCCTAGACCCGTTAGCAAACTCTGTACGAGTGGGGGCAAATAACACCTTAAGAACAGTAGTCTATTATGCCTCAAATCCAAACATCTGTTCATATTTTCTGCATAATTAAAAATTCTTCAACACCATTTACCCAATATTCTCTTATTTTTAAAAGTATGTGCTAGCGGAACCCTCTCCCCACCTCTCCCCCATCCCCCACCCACCCCCACTGTCCGAGCTCTTGCAATCCTCGTCGGAGCTCCGACGAGGACTGCTAGAGCTCTAGTGGTAAGGGTGGGGGTGGAGGGAGGTGGGTAAATGATTTTGTGTGTGCCATTATTTTGAATGTTTTTATGCGGTGAGGAACTTTTTGGAACAAAATAAAAGGGCTTGGACTAAACGTGTATTAAAAAATATTCGAGGAACTATTCGGTATATTCCCCGTGATAAAATAGTGTAAATAGTTAGTTCATACAATAGTTCAATCGCCACCTTTACTCATTTTCAGAACATTCTCTTGATTCCCCGTCCAATCCCACCCATTTTAATGAAGGAAGTTCCAAATATGCCCAAAAACGGTTTAGACAAACATTGAGAATGCACTAGTGGCTATGGCACAATCGACAACAAGAGTGGCATGAACATGGTCGTGAAGAACATCCACCCCAAAATCCAAAATACAAAAACTTCTAGTTTTAAACTCCAATTCCTAGAAGATTAGAATAATAACAATTAAAATAGGGTGACTTTTAGGCCCTGTTTAGTTATGGAAAACTATTTTTATTTTTTATTTTCAATTTTCGTCTCCAATTCTAATTTTCATTTTCCATAGAAAAACTTCGTAAACTAGAAAATATGTTCATATAGTAGAAATAAATTATAATTTTCAAAATATAGTTTATAGAAAATTTGGGGTCAAATGCAATCTACACAGAGTTCAAACTTATAATATAAATACAAAAAGTTCAAGGTCTAACTGTAATTTCTAGACAGTCTGAAGGGCCAAGATAAACTTAATAGAAAGTTCAGTGGCCAAAATATAATTCTTAAAAATTTCAATGACAAGATATCTTTGTTAAAAATGAAAGAGATTAAAATTTAATTTACTAAAAGGTTAAGAGTCTGTATATAAGTTATAGAAACTTTATAGTAAAAATGTAATTTTGAGGATTATGAAAATTGGTGAAAAGCTTGTTAAAGTAGTTTTTCAATTTTCTGAAAAATGGGAGGATTTGAAAAATAATTTTTTAATTTTCTATTACGAAAAAATATCAAACTTGAACGTATGTTCTAATTTTCCATTTTTCTAGAGAATTTTTGAAAAAATTTCCTAGAAAACAACCTTGTTTTCTATACTAAACATGGCCTTAGATATTTAAAAATGGGGTTGAAGATATTGATAGATAAAGAGGGGAAGTCGGTTTTAAAACAGAACATGGGAACTGAAAAACAGTTTATGCTTGCTTGGTTATTAGGCAAACATGGGCTAGTTATTTGGTTATGAAATTTACACTTTTACCCAAGTTGTAACATACAAAAGTGAGGTGATCGAGGGCATTATTGAACTATAAAACTATGACGGTGCTTCATTGCTCTTGTCTTTATACCATAGTAAATGAAGCTAATTTTATAATTATATATTACCTTGATACCACTAAGCACAGCCTTTTTTGGGCTACGTAAAAAATGACCCAACTGCCTCATCAATTACATTTATCATCCATAGAACCTGTATGACAAAGATTGAACTAGAAGAAAGGGCTTTCATGATAGAAACCCTTAAATTGTGTTCACCTAAATCAACATTATGAAGTGATTCGTTGGCTCCACTCTTCTTAAACACCGTCTCCTTGACAACGATATTGTCTTTTGTGCCAAGAGCTAACTTGCATTTTTTCCTAAAAAAAGTACAATAGTAGTAAAAAAATATACATTAACGGTGCAAGATAAATATAAGGCGCTTTGTAAATTTAGGACCTATTGTAATATGTATTTTGGAAATAGGACAACAAATATTTTATTTATATTTTTAGTATCTATTTTTGAATAAAGCCGCTGGCGCGGACCCATATTCATAAAACGTCAACCAATCACAGCATGTCACGTGTCCCTTTAATTTGAAAATAGGGACTAAAAATGAAAACGAAATATTTGTTGTCCTATATCCATAATCAATATTATTTGGGTCAATTATTAAATAGTCCCTACTATAAATATATATTTTTTTAAAAGGACACATATTTTTAGTTTAACCCATTTAGTCCCTCAAGCACTCAATATCCTCTTATTTTTAGAGGTCCGCGCCAGCGGCACTCCCTCTCCAAAATATGTGGCAAAGGACTTTTTGAGGCAAAATAAAAAAGTTTGGACTAAATGGGTATTAAAAATGTTCGAGGGACTATTTGGTATATGTCCCATATTATTTTAAGTTCTAAAAGTACATAATCTATAAATATAATTGAATGGGTGTAAAAGTTCATAGGGTTCAAATGTTCAACATAGAAAGTGGTACTCTATATTGCACATTTGATTTTCCATTTACTTTTAACTATATTAAGAGAAAATATGAAGGAAAAATTATTAGTAAATTTAGAAGATGTGGAAATTAAAGTTACAAATTGTATTTTTTATTAAGTTTGAACAAGGTTATAAACTCTTATTACCAACAATACCGCGCTTACTACTGGTATAAGGTGCGGAGTACTTTTTGTTATTATTCTTCCTTGTATGTGAGGCAACTTTGTCTGAAGATCTTACATTATGAATTTCATTTTCTACATTCCATGTTTCAACTTCCTCTAATATTTGCCCCAACTATTTTCTATTATTAATTAGTCTATTTTTTTAATCCACGCCTTGGAAGGTTCAAATATGTCGTGGGAGTTACTCTTAATCCTAAACCCCCAACACAACCCGAATGCTTGAGAGTGCTTAATGCCATGTTTTAAATATCTAAACTTCTGCTAATAAACAAACTTCCTTCCTGTATCTCAATGCCTCCTCTAAGATTTACCCAAACGTTCATATAACAAAATTGACTATAAAAAATTACTTTATATTAAATTACAGGAAACGTGGGGACAAATTACTCACTACACTTTTTTGGCACTTTGTAAGACCACGTCATTAATTAATTACTATTGTATCATATAATTTAAGTTGAAAATATAACATTTATTTATATTTGGTAGCATTTTCACTTGCACTGCAGTTGTTGAACATTAAAACTCACCACTTTTTCAGCCACCTCCTTGGTAACATTGTCATTATTATATTCACCGTCGTCGTTTTTCCGAGATTTTGTTCACAAAAAAACTTATATCATCCTTATTGGCTAGTCACAACTTCTTTTTCTATTTTGTGTAATAAACTAAAAAAAGAAAAGAGTTAACTGATAATATTTTCATTAATATTTAAGCGAAGAAGTTAAAAATAATAAAAATCGTAATAAAACATACCAGCTCTTCCTTACTGGCATACCACTTCTTGCTTAAGCAATGTTTATATTTATTCTAGGCTCATTTTTAACTTTGCACCTTGCTTGTGCTCTTATGATCGTGCAACATAGATATGAAGGAAGATGAATAATTGATTAATAGAATCAACATAAATGTAATATAATATGATCTCTAAGTAAATTGAGATTTATTAATGCAATTATACCCTAAAGTTTGGGTTGAGTCCCGATTGAGTAATATACTTCTCGTATTTTTGGGGCAGATGTTTGAGAAGCTCGACTTTGTCCTCCAATTTATAGATATAATGCTTGATGATCTATCCTTTAAATTCCCTCCAAATCCTAGCCTCGAAGGATAATATAAAGTTTTTGGAGTTTGAATCCACATTGAATTTAACCTATAGAGTTAATGAAAAAAGAGTTTTCAAAATGGTAAGAAAATCAATAGAGTTCTTAAAAATATAAAAAAGAGGAGAATTAACCATAAATGTACACTTGAATAACACTCCATAAGTTCTTCAGTTTATTCATCCACTTGAGGTCTACTTTTGCAAGTTATTGGAACAAAGGACTTCACCACGATGACCGCATAACTTGCTAAATTTCAAAGTTTATTGTAACTCGTCAAAGTCTTGAGGAGGCATCTCTACATTATTAAATGATGAATTCATCATTTTGGGGATTATTGTTTGTAAAACGAGTGTGGCAGACCGAACTTGGCATCATTTGTGGAGTTACTTGATTCATTTGATTCCTCATTATTTCAATAAAAAATAGTCCCTGATGAGCTACAAGATTTCTTTAATATTAAAAAGTATTGACATTTCTCATGAATTTGTACATACATCAACAATTTTATGTTCGAGAAGTAAAAAATTTCATTTATTGAGAACTCTTTAGCGTTCACTTGATGAAATTAACCTTCCAAGAGAACCAAGGAAAGTGTCACTAAAGGAGTTTTATTTTTAAATGGCTTCCTTAACATTTTAAACAACTTCAAGTTCATATAGGCTTCTCATAATAGCAATAGAACCGATGCAATTTTTGGTTATTAATAATGCTACACAACTCACAGAGTATGAATCAATAATATGATTGTAGTTCACGCGTATAAGGCACATTGTTCTCATTGGTGATGAGTGTTAATTTCCAGCAATAACTAATAGCAATGTAAGTGAGTTCTTGATTTCCACTTGGACTTTAGTCATTTATAATTTATCTAATTCTCTATTTGATAAGTACTTACATGTGAATTACAATACTTTTCCGCACCATACATGGCCGTAGTTGGTAAATATTGCATCGGCTATCTGTGAATAACACAATAACTTTTCCTTTTCTTTTTATATTGTTTATATTTGCAGGAAACGTGAAAGTGACCAAAAAATAAAGAGTATTGTGGGGGAAAATTGAGACTATTTTGGTTGATTACATTTCATGAGTGAGTCTTTTTTATTTTTTATATTCGAGCAAATTATAACACTCTCTGTATAGTGTAGTTGATGTACTATTGTATGTATGATGTGAACTCCATTTAAAACACAAATGTGAGCATGATAAAATGCATTTCATTGCCTTATTGTTTCCTGTATAAGGACGTGTATTCCAAAAAAATTAGTGGTCATGTTCCAAGGTTTCGTCCTAAAACATTCAAGTGAAGTTTTTACACTCCATAATGCGGCGAGGAGGTGGAGGCCGAATTGTTGATAGCAACACACCAGTCATGGAGAATTGTAATTTTTTGTTACATTTAAATAATTGAACTTTCAGTGTTAATGTAATATTTGAATTTTTTTTACAAGTTACATTTTATTATATAATGATATCTATAATGTTATTAAAAATTCAAATATTGAATATAAACCCCTCATTTATATCAACTATTTCTATATGCGTGTTATTGGGTTTTGAATATTGTGTGGTAAGCATAATTGAATTTGTTAGGACGCGCATTTTTTATCATTTAAAGAAGGATCTCAAATATTGAAAAATAAATATTTTTAAATACATAGTAATATTACTAACGGACCTTTACCATTACAAAATAAGATAAAAGTGTTGCAAAAATATTTATTACGAATATTGTAATGGTAAAATATCGTTACTAAATTTGGCACTAGTAACAATAAATATTTATTACGAATTTTGCTCCCCATGCCTTTTTTGTTCGAAAATTATCGTTATTAATTATTTTATAACGGTAAAATACCGTTACTAAAAGCCAGTTTTGGTGTAGTGCTAGATTGATCAAGCCATTATTAGTTGTGAGGTTAACAAAGTGAAAGAAGTAAAGTGAGTAAAGAAAAAGTGATGAGTGCTCTCTTAAGAGAAAAGTATGTCTATTCAATAACAAGTAGCCAAGCTGAAGAGGCAAACTTAATCAAAGATGTGAAGTACTGCGATTGGTTAGAAAATGTGGTGATGGTACCAAGGAAGAATGGCATGTGGAGAATGTGTGTGGACTTCACAGACTTAAACAAGGCATGTCCAAAAGACTTATATCCGATTCCTTGAATTGACCAACTTGTGGATACAATAGCCGAGCACAAATTATTGAGCTTTATTGATGCTTATTTAGGTCATAACCATATTAAGATGAATTTAGAAGAAAGAGAGAATACCTCTCCCATCACCAGCCAAGGTACTTTTATTACAATGTTATTCCCTTTAAGATAAAGAATAAAGGGGTACATATCTAAGGCTGCTGAACAAGGTGTTAGAGAAGCAGATAGCAAAGAACATGGAAGTTTATATAGACGATATGGTAACAAAAAGAGTGAAAACAGAAAACCACATCCAAGACCTCGGCCGAACCAAAATGGAGAAATTCGCTCTAGCTCTAATAGTGGCATCCATAGAGATGAAATTGTACTTATAAACTCACTTTATAATGGTATACACTGATCTCCCTCTTCGGTAAACCATTCATAAACTTAAGAAGTTTTACTCGTTGATATCATGGGCAATTGAGTTGGGTGAATATGATATCACGTATGAGCCAAGGACTGTAACTAAAGGCCAATAAGTAGCAAATTTAATTTATGAATTCACCTATGAGGATAAAAACCAACTGAGAAAACTATTAAAGTACCATCCGACCTCGCTTAAGGATGCATAGAGTCCTCATGCGGGAGAACAAGACAGGTTAAGGTGGTGAGTTTTCAACAAAATTATTTAAAAACTATTTCCTAGTATTATGAGGATTTGAAAAAAAGTCCCATATGTAGATGTTATTAGTTGATAGATCATCGTGTTCAAATGGTAGTAAATCTAGATTGATCATCAATGCACATGATGGAGCTATTATAGAGTATGCTCTCCTGTTAAAATTTGAGATATCCAACAATAAATCATAATACAAAGCTTTGATTGCAGTATATGAGTTAGTTGTATCACTAGGGGATGAGTAGATAATGGCCCATAGTGATTCATAGTTAGTAGTGAACTAGATTCTAAGAGAATACGAAGTAAGAGAGGATACAATGTCAAAGTACTTGGAAAATGTGAAATTATTATTGCTAAAGCTAAAAGCGCTCCAAATGATGAGAATCCCCAAAATTAAGAACACTAGGGTAGATGCATTAGCTCATCTTACATCAACCACTAGAGCCGAGATGAGGAGGATTGTGCACATAAACATATTTTTGGAGAGGATTATTGACATAGAGGAAGTCAATTTAGTGGAACTAATCATGGCCCCATTATGGATGAACCCGATTAGAATATACTTAGAGGAAGGTGCTCTTCCAATAGAGTAGAAGGAAGAAAGAAGACTTCATTAGAAGGAAAATAATTTGTTTATGAAGAATGCTATGTTATACAATAGAGGTTTTTTTATTTTAATGATGAGGTGTATTCATCTCGTGGAGCTACCAGACCTAGTCAAAGAAATAGACGAAAGGTCATGTGGTGACCATGCTGTAGGTCAGACCCTAGTTAAAAAAATTGCAATCCAAGAATATTACAGGCCTATAATAAAGAATGAATATGAAGAATACACGCAGAAATGCGATAAGTGTTAGATATTTGGAGTGGTGGACAAGATATAGAGAGTCAAGCTAGTGTCGATCATATCACCTTGCACTTTCATAATTTGGGGTATGGATTTGGTCGGCCTGCTAATGAAGATGAAAGTAAGGTTCGTGTATTTAGTGATTGTGGTGGATTAATTTATAAAGTGGGTAGAGGTTGAGCCACTTATAGATATGACCTATGCAAAGGTATTCCATTTTATATGGAAAATTATGGTATGCATATATGGGCTCCCCCATGCCATCATTATTGACCTCGACACCTAATTTGATAATAAGGAATTTCAAAGCATTTGTGATAAGGGCAAAGTTAGAAAATCTCACTCATCGCCATCTCATCCACAATGGAATAGGGAAAAAGAGGTCGCGAATCGAACATTACTGGAGGGAAAAAAGAAAATATTAGATTCGAAAAAAGGTAACTTGATAAATGAACTGCAGAGTGTGTTATGGGCCAATAAAACAACACCGTGAATAACATTAATAGAAACACCCTATATGTCGGCTTTCTTTAGTGATGCCATGGTTTCATTTTAGTTCGACCTTGCAACCCACAAGGTCTTCAACTTCAATTCCCCCAAGAGTGATTTTACAATAATATTATATTTAGGCCTAGTATCACTTAGGGTGATATCTTATAAGCAATGTATAATATAATTTTATAACAAACGAGTTAAGTCGAGCATCCTTAAGGAAGACGGCTACTTCTTAAAGAAGGTCATGCAGAAATCCAATAAGATATAGGTTAATTGGCATGGTCCCTACCGTGTGGCTGATGTCATACGACCTAACACCTATTGGATTGAAATTTTAAAAGAAGATCTTTTCAGGAACCCTTGGAACTCTGAGCACCTCAAGAAGTATTATCATTGAAGAAGTTTTTTTAATTTGTAAGAAAGATGAATGTAATAAAAAATTAAAAGGTTTGTATGAGTAGAAGTTATCAATGAGGATGCCTAGGGGTGTTTGTGGTACAATAAACCCCCGTATCATACCGTTTTGTACCAAAACAAAATTGGTAATGGTTTACCATTTTTACTTATCAAAAACCAAAATTATCAATTTTTTTGTGGTTGATTTTGGTTTATACATTTAAAAAACCAATTTATCGAAATTACCGCTTTTAAAATATCAAAATATAAAATAGCGAATTTATTGTAATAATATATCTAAATTATAAAGTAGACATACCAAATATATTTTGATATAGTATATCTAACTTAATAGTCATGTATTGTTATGAAATTTTTTTTAATCTATCATGATTAAAAGCACAAAAATATTAAAGAAAAAGCAAAACAAAACAAGTAAAGAAGTTTCTCTATTAGCCTATGCTAAAAAATAGTAATGTTAACCTATGCTAGCGGTTGCTCTGTACGGTGTTAGAAATAGCCCTTCAATGCCCCGATTCCTTAATCTAGTTCCCACACCAGTTCTAGTTTAGGAGCTCCTTAGTAGTGCCCCTTATAAATAGTCCTTAAATGCCCCTGATCGAATTAGTTGGACAAGCTCTAAAAATCTAACCCATTCTAAGTTCAAACTTTTGGATGGGCATTATTTATTTGGTCAAAAAAATTTAACTAGATATAAAATGATGTTAAGCCTATTTTTTAGTTAATTTTTTATTTTAAAATGATGGTAATTTTTGTTATTTAATTTTTTTGGGTATTTACCGAAAATAGCAATTTTATCAATGAACCGCATGGTTCAGTTATGGTTTAAGTGAAAGTATATCGACCGGTAAAATTAATAATTTTGATTTAGTGGATTATAATCGATTTTGGTTTTGGTAAACCCTTATTACCAACCAAACCAATCGATAACTATCCCTAAGGATGCCTATTACATCATATTCAGTTTTGTGTTTTTCTAATTTTCTCTTTACTACATTAGAGTTCAGTTCAAGAGATGGGTAAAAGACTTCAACTAAAGGCATCTCGATTTCATAACTAATTGCATTATATTTTGGACTCAACATAGATGTTTTGGAAGATAACAGTAGGCCAGGATGGCTTATGCCGATCCAATTAACCAAAGCACATCTTTAACTGTACAAAATCTTTCAAGGTTAGATCGTCTTATGCCAACCAAATTGATCAAAGCACGTCTTTGACTGCACAAAATCTTTTTAGTTCATGTCGGCTTATACTGACCCAATTCACTAAAGGCACATCTTTAACTGCACAAAAAATTTCATGGTCAGGTTGACTTATGCCGGCCCAATTGCCTAAAGCACATCATGGACTGCATACAACCTTTCGAAGAGGGTGATTTGTGAGTTCTGAAAACTTACAAACATACCTTTCCTACTAGATAACAAAATAGTTCATCCCTATGAATATAGTAAGCCTAAATTATGATGACAAAAATCGAGAACACAAATAAAAGGCTAATAAATATTGGCAAGACCTAAACAAAACATGGATTAAACTGCAAGGTTAACTGGATTCGACTATGCATATCTATGACCAAAAACACTTGCAAAATAAAATTTAAAAAGCACATGATAAACAATATAACTTGGTTTAATTGATGCTAACTTATGAGAAGAAATTCAAAAAATCATGAACTTTTTCCATTCACATATAGTTATTATGAAAGCGTATGGATAGTGTTTGAAGTAATCACAAATAATTATAAATGTCAAAATTGGAATAGAATTGACGAAAAAGCTAATTAGCGTTGTCCTTGTGGTCGACCCAGTGGTTCAAGCTGCAGGGAGCTTTTTAATATCAATGTGATCGTCCTCAGCTATAACCTGGTTCTCCTCGGAAACCTAGAGGTCAATCTCAAAGGAAGACCCTATATTTGCATTCTTTATAAACTCTTTATCTTTTTATATGGACTTGTCATCATCATCATCCCCTTTCCAGGACATGACAACCTCGAAAATATTGAGGTAGTTCTTAGTTTCACTCTTTTTAAGTTTGTCATAACCCTTAAGTAAGGTCATAGTTGTGTCAATATTGTATTCTTAAGAGGTTTTAAAGTCCTCAACAGACTCTTCTCCACCCATGGAAGCACTAACTAGGGAATTATCAAGTTGAACCTTTAAACTAACGATCTCATTTATAGTAGTCTTCATCTCTACTTGTAATTACTTGATATCATCTTCAGCCTTACTAAAGGCTCCCACCTTAGCCACCATCTCATCTCCCTTATCCTGTTGAGATTTAGATAGGCCGAACTCAAGGAGTTTGATTTTATCTTTAAATCCCTATTTGGCAATTTTCATACCGTCATAGGAGTTAATGAAAGATATATCCTTCTCCCTCAACATAGTTGTGGCCATTTTACCCTGCATAAAAAGAGGAAGAGGAAGTTAGATAAAGGAGAATATATCGACTTAAAGGAAGCCAATGTAAATTAACAATTCGAATCACGATAAACTCCTTATGGTAAGGAAAATTCCATAGGTTGTCCACATCTAGAGTCCTAATAAACATAAAGTCACGATCATAGCCCATATAGCCAAAGACTTCAGATATGTTATCTGCATTCAAAAGTATAGAGTTTTTATCCCCTTAGAGATTATCCTGGGTCACCAGAAGGTCAAGATCATAGGGCTCAATGTGACCATATGGAGATAAAGAGTCTGAACCCTTACACAATTTATGAGTAGGTTGACCATTAATGAAGATCTTTTCCTTGGCATTAGTTAGGGATAGATTGGGATCCTTAGCAGACGGGTCATCCAGAGGCCTATTATTATTAACTTACCTTCCTCTTTCTTTTTCTAGGCCTCTTCCAAAGCCATCTTTATTTCTTCATCATTTATGAATCGAGATCTTTCATTATTATTTTATTTGGTGTAGGCCTCTGCCTTATCTTTCTTGGCAGCCGCACACTGGATTAGGTATTGAAGTTATTTAGCACGCATCTCCTTTGATGTGTCACGACAAATATTGGCAGGAGCCATGATGAAGGAACTAGAGTTAGGAGTTGAAGTTTCACGAAAAATATGTATTAATCCATTAGTAAGTAAGTTGCTCTGAAGTACATAGACACATAAAAAATGAGGATGACTTGAAACATGTAAAATTTTCTCACCTTCTTTAACCTCCTGCTCAGCCTCTTCATAATTTCCCTCAGGATGATCGACCACCATCTCTTCTTCTTAATCTTCCTGGCAACTCTTCGCATCATCGTTAGCTGGTCTTCGTGGTTATTGAGTCTCAAGATCAATAGTGTCAATGCATAAGTAATTCCTCACGACCCCAAACTTCTTGGGCATGTATATATCCTCAAAGAGGATAGGATATGAGGTGTAAACCCCCTAATCAATCTTATTGGAGGTTTCTCTAAAGAGGGTACCTTCTTGTTAATCATCACATGATCACATTAATACCTATGCATTCTATCTCCCCAATCTGGATCACTGGGGAAGAACTACCATGCACTAGAAATATAGAAGAATTTAGTCTTCAAATTGTGGTTTCTAGTTCAGGTTTCAGAGACCATTTGGGTTTTTTATTTTCAAGGAAAAAATAGTAATATCCAAGGGCTTTAGGGTTATCCTTAAATCCATAGACAAACCTAAATATATCCCTATTAATGTCAAACCTACCATATTTCTTCCAAAAGATCATAAGCCATATAATATTCTTGTATGCATTTAGAGTGAGTTGTGTAAGGGGTCACTTTATGCCCCTTTAATATGGATCTTATTGAGTGATAGAGGGGAAAACGAACTCCAATATGGAGTGCCCAAAGGGGAAACTAAACTTCAGTAAACAAATTCCTATCATAGGGCCTACTGTATGTGCTAGTTATCCTCATAATCACATCTTTAGTTATGAAGTGCGAAATCCTAAGGTTGACCAGGTCATATTCTCGAACATCATTTACATAACACCTAGCATCAATGGTAAAGGGATCATGAGAGGTCATGGTAATTTCTCTGAGGTCCACCTCCTCATACTTTAAAAGAACCTCAACAGGCAAAGTGGAAGTTGAAGGGTTATCCATTAAATCCCTCTACTCATAGTTTAAGTGGTCTGACGAACTTGTGTCACTAGTATCAATGTAGTTTGTCCCCCAACTCTATGGTTTATACCATCAAATCTCTCTGAAGTATGATATTCAAATGTGTTATATCCAATATTTGGAGGTGAGGCAGAAGAAGAATCAGTTTTAAGATGAGTGTTTGATTTTTTGGATCATCCTCAAGTCTAAGGACCTAGAGTGGAGTGGGAGACTTATCAACAAAGGCTTCGAAAAAGGTTTTTATAATAGGGTGTCCTCTTAAGGCTGGGGTGTTATAATACAAACTGAGTCATAACCTCTATTAAAATGGCAATAAGTTACTATATAAGATGCTATCAACAATGATGAGATGAACTCGAATATATGTGACCAAAATATTTTTATTGAACTCACAAAAATACTAGTGTATAACACAATTATAGGAAATAAATGAACCCTTAAAGAAACTCAGTTATAGGGAGAGAAAAATTTTAGTTTTTTCTTCACGGTGGGATCCAGTGACGAGTTGATCTGGGTTGTCCTTATGGGATGCTCATCATCAAGTATAACTGGATCAATCTCTTAAACAACTTTTCCAGTGACCAACTTATCTTCATCTCGAGAATCTGATGGCTTAGTCTGATAAGTCGTCATCAATATTTTTCTGCTATTCCTTCACTACAAACTTGTAGTAGCATTCTCACACTTCGGGTTGGTTTCCTTTTACTACCCCCACTCAATAGTTGGTTGGGGACTTCAGACATTGACTAAGCATGGAGAAAACTGCCCCAAACTTCTTAATCCAACCATGTCAAAGATACTATTGTATTTAAAGAGTGTGTTCTTATCTAAGATGAAGAAATGCATCACCTCACTTCGGCATGTCATTCAAGTTCCAATTACGACCTCCAACTCAATTGTTACCAAGGGGTATACTTTTTCCCTTAAAAATACGATAAGTGGGTAGTGGTACATCGTTAATGTTTTGTCCGCCAACTTCAACTTCTTAAAAGAGTCATAGAATACTACATATGTGAAACTACCATTATCCACCAATATTCTCATAATATCACTTTCATATACCATCATATTCATAACTAAAGGGTCATCGTGAGGGTACAATAATCCAGACAAGTTATTTATAGAAAAACTAACAATCAGTATATCTTTTTTGACCTTATGATATCAAGCCTGGAGTGGCTCGGCCATGATCACTTTACCAACATGTGCGCAAGACTTTGCCTCATTCAAACATGCCTTCATTTTTACTAGTTCATCACCACCATCAGAATCTCCTCGAATGATGAAGTGACACCCAAAAGAGATTATATCGACACTGTCTACTAGCTTTTTAGGCATATTTGGAAATTAAAATGTCCTCACTATCTTAGTCTTCATATTAGTCATCCTTTTTCTCGTCCTTCCTTGCAATTAAAATTTAATCATCTCCTAGGTTTCTGCTCCTCCCTAGGTTTATTTTCTCAGACCAACTTATCGATATACTTCATTAGCTTTCCCCTTCTGACCAGTTCTAATTTTTTTTATTCATGTCTAAGTAATTATTAGTGTTATTATCATGATCTTTGTGAAACACAAAATAGTTTATTTTATCCCTCCTATTTGGCAGGGATTTTATCTTTCCTTGCCAGTTGAGGTCACCATTTCCATGGATCTTATCAAGGATGTTGTGGATGCCCACAGTGAGCGATGTGTATTAATCATATCTTTTTATCCTATCTAACTTCTTAAAGTCTTTATATATTTCCTTCTTGTTTGAGCTCTTGACAACATTAGGCTTTACATGGATGGACTCTTTTACCACAATCGCCTCCTCTGCATTTATAATCTTTCACACCTTGGCTAGGAGCTCGACCATTGTGCTCATCAGTTCCTTGAACAATATTTAGTATATCTTTTCAGGTAGTAGACCAATATTTATGGCATTGATTGCCACCTTCTCATCATAATTAACTACGTTAAGTTTCTCTGTGTTGAAACAAGTGATGAACTCCCTTCTAGTTTCATCCGGCTTTTGTTGGATGCTTAACAAGTGGGCCACCCTCATTCTTGGCTTAGTGCCAAAGTAGAATTTATTTACTAATAGGACAATTAGTTGTTTCAAAGTTAATTTACCTCTTAGGAAGGTTGTTGTACCAAATTTGAACTGAGCCTATGAGAGTACTAGAGAAAGCTCTGCATTGCATCTCGAAGGAGATCAAATAAATATCAAAGGCAACTTGATATTTCTCCGCACACAACATCAAATAAAATTCCCATCATACTTGGGAGCAATAATTATAGGTTTGAACTTTACATGTGTCGAATAACCCACTATAGCAACATTAAATGGAGATATTTGAACATACCCCCATTTGTAAGGGGTTTTTTGTCTTGATTAGGTTGCCCATGAGATCTTTTCGGCACTAAATTCACCTCTTCCAGTGTTAATCCTCCTGTTGGCCTTTATAGTCTTTTATGTTTGGCCTCGACTTTAGGTTGACCTCTCTTCCTTAGAAGTTTACTCGGCCCAAGATGATCCTCATATGCTTTATCTTGACCTGGTTGAGCACTCAATTCTCCTTATCTAAAATCTTTTATACATTGCCTATGGTTCATCATGGATGTTCTCATGAAGCCCTAGGGACCATTTGATTAAAATTTGAAGCTCTACTAAGTGTTTCCATAAATCTAAGACATTCAGTTGAGTAGTAATGTAGCATTATACCCAATAGATATGTCGGTGGATGTTGTTCTTGGCCTATAGGATCTATGATATCACCTAGAACCTATAAATATATATATCTACTCCCCTTGCCTCATGATCTCAAGTCCAACCTCCTGAGATCTTTTGCAACACATTCGTGATGTGTTTGTCGCATGTCTCTATAAGGAACTATAGGTGGCATTTCATGACCCCAGTCAGAGTTCTCCCCCACAGTATGGGTGATCAGGTCCATCTTCAACCTACTTTATTCGTCCATAATGCTTTGAGTAAGCTATTTCATGTTTTCCTTCATCACCTCCTGGCTCCCACCCAGGCTTTACAAGATCCACTTTAAATCTCCCATCCCGACTGGGGTTGTTGGTGGAACACCTTATCCTGTCCTGATACTTTATGGGTTTTCTGTCATTATTGGAGAAAATGCACAAAAGGAAAATAACGTAACATAAAAAATAAACGATGACAAAATCGAATAATAAAATTACAATGAATGCAAATCAAACACATGAATACACAAATCTAAAGGAATATTGAAATGAGAATCAATAGAAATCGATTATAAAGTGCCTTTAACCTAATAAAACTCATTTGAATTAAACTGTAATTCTCTAGCTCATAAACTAAGTATCCTTGAGGTAAAAATAAATCAAATTAATGAGAAACAACAATGGGAAGTCGCTTCCCACATGCGGAGCCAATATGTTATTATCTAAACCAATACACGATTTGTCTGAGATTAAATGCGTTGACTATAAACAAATAATAAATAAGAGATATAAATCACTGAAATACTAAACTGTAAAAACAGGATAGATATGAGACAAAAAGAATAGAACTACGATATATGTTGTGCAGCCTAAAGAGGAGCATACGTCCACAAATGAAGTGTTTGTCATATTCAATTTCTAGGAAAAATCCATGGATGAGTATAGGGTGTAAGATCTCAAGTTCTCTCTAGAATTAGACAACATAGCAGTATAGGAAAATATATTGAATCCCCTAAATGTGTTGGTGCGTGTGTGTTATTTATAGGTTATTGGAATTTTCCCCTTAGGGAGATTGTTGTGCCAAATTTTAGCTGAGCCTATGAGAGTACTAGAAAAAGCTCTACATCGCATCTTGTTGGGGATTGAATGAATATCGTAGGCATCTTGATATTTCTCCACATGCAACATCAAATCAGATTTGCTATCATATTTAGGAGCAATAACTAGAGGTTTGAACGTCACGGTTATTAAATAACCCACTACAATAACATTAAATGGAAATCTTCGAATAGACCCCCTTGTAAGGTTTTTTTTCTTGATTAGGTCGACCAGGTAATCTTCTAGACATTGCATTCACACCTACTAGGGTTGCTCCTCCTACTTGGCCTCACGGCCTTTTATGTTCGGCCTCTACTTTTTACTGACCTCTATTCGTTATAAGTCTACCCATCCTCAACTGATCCTAGTACTCTCTGTCTTGACCTGGTTAAGCACTAATTAAATTATCCTTGTCTCAAATCTCCTTAAATCTTCACTCTGTTTCCTTGGGTCTCTACACGGATGTGATCATGAAGCCCTAGGACTTAGTTGATCAACATTTGAACCTTTACTAAGTCTTTTTAGTAGGCTAGGATGTTCCAGAAGTAAACATGTTCATCACCATTTATGGAAGATCTGACGAATCATGTTGCTCTTAGCCTGTAGGATCTATCATCTCATGTAAACCCTGTAAATCTAGATATGCTCCCCTTACCTAATAAGCTCAATTCCAACCTCCTGGGATTTTCTGCAGCACGGCCATGATGTGTTTGTCTCCCGTATTTATAAGGAGCTAGAGGTTGCCTTCTCACACCTTAAGTCATAGTTCTCCCCCAGAGTAGGGGTGATCGGGTTCATCTTCGGCCTGCTTTATCCATCCATAATGCTTTGAGTAAGTTATTTCATGTTTTCATGCATCGCCTCCTGGCTTCCAACCAGGATTTGTAAGATCCCCTTCAAATCAGGCAGTCCAATTGAGGTTAAAGGTGGAACACCCTTTCCTGTCTTGCTACTCTATGGGTTTTCCTCCCTTGTTGCAAAAAATGCACAAGTACAGAGTACCGTAATAGCCAAAATAGACTATGACACAATCGAATAATAAAATTACAAGGAATGAAAATCAAACACAAGAATATGCAGGTCTAAAGGAATATTTAAATGATAAATGAGAATAAAATGGAAATCGATCATAAAGTATCTTTAACCCAATAAAACTCAACCGAATTGAAATGTAATTCTCTAGCTCATAAACTTGGTATCCTTTAGATAAAATGAAATGAAATTATACACATATTATTGATGAATATGTGTGTATATTTTGATTATTCCTGCTTGATGGCCGAATACCAGCATTTTTCTCTCTTGTGGACCACTCCTTGAGATCAAAAGTTGTGTAAAATATGTAATGTTGTATTACTGAGAAAGTGTTGGGCAGTGATTTTGGTGTCATATATATACATTCGTGGCATGATAAAGTTTGCTAGTATGAAACTCTTCTCTTTGTGTAAGAATATGAAATTCCTCCATTTTGACATTAATGATATTCTCAAAGTTGGTGATGTGGTTGTTCAGTTCTGAAAATTAAAATTGTTCAAACTTAAGGACATTAGTTAATAGACAATCATTGAAGTTATTGATCAATGTTGTGTCTGGATCGAATTTTATGCAATAAATAAGAAAATAAAATCTAAATATATATATAAAGAATATATACGCTAAAATTATATATAAACACACCTACTCTTAATATCCATCAAATAACAAATGTTTTTTAAATGCATTGTATGTTGAGTGACTAACACAACAGTGCAATATATTAAACACTTTAGTAATTCATGCTAAGAGTGGGTGTTTTTAGCAAAACTCATACGTAAAGCTACAACTACATCGATTTGAATTACACTTGAAATTTTTATTTCAAATCAAACTTATCAATTGTTTCTAGTTTAACAAGGTAATGTTAAACGTAATCCATTCTGAGGATCATAAAGAGAGAGAGAGAGAGAGAGAGAGAGAGAGAGAGAGAGAGAGAGAGAGAGAGTTTTGAGGGAGAGGGAGGATATAGGGTATATAAATTGTTATTCATCATGGTCCATTGTCTAATAAAACTGTGTGTAGATTTTTCTTTTATTTATTTTGCTGGATTTTGTCAAATGTTAAAGTGTGATTAACGTAACATGCCCTGCGAGAGGCACGAACACCTCCCACAGGACCAACATAACATGTAGCAACTAATCGTGTAGTCACGGGACGCTCGGTTGGAGAACATGATCAAAAATTATAAATATCTAAACTTAGGCTTGAAAACATGTCGTTGAATGGTAAAAATATAAAACATGCCCCAAACGGCCTCGCAAGAGGCTCGTACACCTCCTATAGTACTAACGTAACACGTAAGAACTGACTGCATAGTCATGGGATGCCCAATTGGAGAAAATGATCAAAAATTACAAATAGTTAGACTTAGGCTTGAAAACATGTCGTTGAATGGAGAAAATGCAAAATATCCCCCAAACAGTCCCATAAGAGGCACGTACATCTCCAACAGGATCAACGTAACACATAGCAACGGACCACGTAATCACAGGACGCCCAGTTGGAGAACATGACCGAAAATTGTAAATATCTACACGTAGGCTTGAAAACATGACATTGAATGGTGAAAACACAAAACAACCCCCATACGTCCCTGCGAGAAGAACAAACACCTCCCACGAGACCAACGTAATATGTAAAAACAAACTGCATAGTCACGGGAGACCTAGTTGTAATACCCCGTATTTTTTGCTATATTTATTTTTGGGATTAATTATTTAAAAGAGAATTAATTGGAAATTAATCCGGATAAAATACTAGCGAGATGTGAGTTGGTATTTGACTATATTGAGTATATATGGTGTTATATGAATATTGAATTATGAAAATTATCGTGAGATTGATGTACGGCAATTTGGTCATTTTATTGGGACGCGTGTGACCGTCGCGTCAGGATATAATTATTTTAATTATAAAAATGAATTTAAATTCTATTAACCGTATGGTCGTTTTGAGTGCGCCAACGCGTCCGGAAGGGTCGAGATAGTCAGAAAACACTAGCCGGGGGTTTAATTTGGGTCCCGGGGTATTTTTAGGCCATACCGACAACATAAAGGGTATTTTGGTAATTTTGTATTTTGAGGAATTAAAAATGACGAAAATTAGGAGTCTTTATCTGATTGGGAATAGACCCACTAAACCCACTAACCAACCCTTAATGACCCAATAAGCTACGGAGGTTATCAAATTAGGTTTCCAACTTTCCCAAAGAAAACCCTAGCCACCATAGCCACCTTTGGAGAAGAAGGCTTGTAGAGAGAGAGAGAGAAAGAATTCTGCAGAAAAGCTTCATCAAATCAACACCAAAATCAGAGATAAACTCGAGGCAAGTGATTTAATTTCATTTAACTTCAGAGAATGTTCCTTCCATGTTAGATAATTCAAATTTATGTTTGTTCTTGGAAGATAATGAAAAACCCATGAGTTTGGAAGTAGAATACTAAATTTTGATGAAAGGATGGCATGTAGAATCATATTTAGAGGACTAATCTTATGTTGATATATCTTGTAAGACACAAAAACGGATTTAATTGGATAAATTAAGGATCTAAAGATTTTAGGGTTCCTGTTCTTGAAAAATTGGGGAAAAGTGTAGAGACTTGTGATTCAATGATGTTTAGGACGAATTAATTCCTTAAAACATGTTAGGAGGTGACTTTAATATGTTTAGGATGAATTAGAGACCCTAAAACGTTGTTGGGACGAACTTTGGAAGAGGTTTGAGGTGTTAAAATGGATGAAAAACGAGATTGGAGAAAATCTGGGCCGAAATTGGTCCCTCGTTAGAAGACCTCCCCAGGTCGTTCGAACGAGCTCGTTCGAACGAGCTTGTAACAAGTTGACCAGTCGCTTCTAACGAAAGGGAACTTCGTTCGATAACTTCGTTCGAACGAGATCTCGTTAGAAGGTACAGTTCGTTCGAACGAACTGAAATCTCGTTCGAACAGCCTCGTTCGAACGAGACTTCTAACGAGCTGGCAGTTTAGGCCTTTTTGGCCTGTTTTGATTTTGGGAGTCCCGTAAACTTGTTCGAGGATAGAGATAACATTCCTTTGATGGTGTATTAGTATACTTGGGACATTTGGGTTATAATGAGGAGTAAATTATATAAATGTGGATCAAATCAAATAGACATTTGAGTCGAGACGTGAGTGCCTACTACGACGTGAGAATAAATTATGGCGCGTATAAATATGGACCGGGATTATAAAAGTTGTATATATATTAGATTGGTAAGAGAATGCGATAAGTACTACAATTAAACTACGCGATTACTAAGATGTGTGCTTACTTAGTATTGGTATATGAATTGTGTGTATGACTTACCTACCATACTTGCTATCACAGGAGGTTTGCGTTCGCTTAGGGCCCTCTAATCCTTGTGTTGCCCGGATTTAGACTGGTTACCTCGATGAACATAGGTCAGAGAAAGACTTATTGGGATGTTAATAAGTCCGCTGATCGTGGGAGCGTAGGTATGTGCGTGACCCATGTGATGTGACTGTGTTCGCCTCCATTTTTGTGATGTTGTTATCTGTGAACTATTCCTGAGAGATTCGGAATATATGATCCTTATGTACGTGATGTACCGGGATGGATAGCAGAGTATGTGTGCACCGCAGCTTAGACTCGGGGTGCTTATATTGTATATTCATGTTGTGGAAAATATACGTTTAATAAACTGGGAACTTTCATATAGTATTGTGTGTATAACTATGGAATAACATAGAGGGATAATCTATAACGAGTTGTATTACTTCTGTATGAGAACCTGAATTTACGTTAAGCTCTATTTAATTGAGATCGTTATAATGTTAATGGGAACCGAGTAATAAGGGTAGGACCTATGACAGTCTAGCTAGATATGATGTCACTTAGCTAGTGGTTTGTGTCGTTTTAGATGAGTACTTACATTAGGAGTGCACAATTAGACGAGAGGTGAGAATATCATGTGAGTGCAGGTCCTAACATGTACTTTACATTTAATGTTTTAAATGTTTTTAAAGCACTTGCAGGTTTTTAAAATATCTCCACATTCGGGCTCTGACCCGTTTGCTTTCAAATCTATTTTTTTTGTAAAACCATTTTAGGTGCCCAGCCACAAGGTCACCATGCATAGGATACTCATTCAGATGACGAGCTGTAGCTGTTTGTGGAAGTTACAGGAATTTTCTTTTAGACGCTTCTATCATTTGGATTCCATCTTCAGTATTCCTCAGTTTTAGGGCATGTTGCCCAGTTCCATTAGAGTTACATTTCCATTACAGTTTTCAGACTTTGGCATGTATTGATTCAGTATTCAGTTTAATTATTTCAGTTTGTGGGTTTGTAGTGAGGAGTTTTCCTCCAGACTTTATTTACATTATGTGATGGTTATTCTATTTACTTCGGCATGGTGAATGGTGTTATTATTCTTCATTACACTTGTTGCATGTTAATCAGACTTTAATTAAAATTTGGCAACTTACTTTTTAAATACTAGGTGGTTAGTAATAATAAAAATGTTTTCGACAGTGATGCTATTAACTGGACCAACTTGGCATGTTGAATTAATTTAATAAAGGAGTAGCTACCCGGTATTTAATTAGTCGGGGTGTCACAGGTGGTATCAGAGCATCAGGTTCTAGTGTCCTTTAGGATCTGTACGGCTATTATGTTTCCGCTAAGTTTCTTTGATATAGAGCCCTATATTTTAGGACTGTTGTACTCATTTTGTGTATGCTTCGTTCTTCAGCTATTTTAAGTTTATAAACAGTGAACTTATAAACTTTATTCTTATTTCAGATGCCTCCACGACGTGCACGACAAGTTCCCAGGGATGCAACGCCCGAACCCCAACCCGCTCCAGTTCAGGGCATGATGAACGCCGCTGAGGTTGCAGCTATTGTAGCCCAAACGGTAAATGCCGCAATTGCCGTAGTCCAGCAGGCACCACCTCAGGCGCCGGTCGCCGCGCCAGTACTGGCAAATGCATTCCCGTCTGCTTGGGAGCGTGTACGTGACGCTTTTCAGAAAGCGCATCCGCCAGAGTTTGCAGGTAGCTCAGATGTGGTAGTCTCGAGCCAGTGGAGGAAGGATATGCAGAGGCACTTAAGGATGTATGAGTGCACGGACGTTCAGAAGCAGGTGCTAGCTACTTTCAAGCTAGTTGGATCTGCACTGCAGTGGTGGGAGTCTATTACCACCGTGGAGGAGAGGGATACTCTCACTATTCAGGACTTTTGGGTGCGGTTCGACCGCAAGTACTTTCCGTCGGCTGTTCACACGGAAATGAGGAGGAAATTGATGAGTCTGAGGCAAGAGGGTAAGACTGTGGCCGAGTATGAGGCCGAGTTCACAAATCTGTTGAATATCGTTCCGGATGAGATACCAACAGAGAAGAAGAAGATTGAGAAATTCACCGACGGGTTGACATGGAGGATCCGTCAGCATCTGTTAGGGAACCTTTCGTTGGCCACGTATTCTGATGTGGTTAACGCTGCTTTGTTACACTGCCAAGACCACCGCTTTCATATGGCTGAGGGCAAGAGGTCGGGAGAGTCTAGCCATCAGGGCAGGACAGGAGGACATGGTGCCGGTGGGGCACAATCTGTTCAGGGGCAGAGACAGGGTGAGCAGGGTTCCCAGCAGGGGGATCAGAAGAGGTTCCGATCAGGGAACTACAGACAGGGACAGGGAGGTTTCCGTCAGGGCCATCAGGGTCCAAACGGCCATCAGGGCCAACAGGGGCAGAATGGGCAGCAGTTTCAGCAGGGCCAGCAGGGCCAAGGGAGGAACGGTAACGGCCACCAGGGCCGGGGACCGCAGGGGCAGAGAGGAGGGAACTTCCCAGGAAAGTGTTTTGTTTGTGGCAAGACTGGCCATAAACGACAGGATTGTCCTGATAGGGGCAGGGCCCCACAGCAGCAGCAGCAGGGTGCTCGCAAGGAGCCGCAGAGGCCTATGTTTCCCGCCGCTCTCCCCGCACCGCCACAGATGGCAGCATTGCCACCCATTCCAGCAGTCCCAGTTCAGCAGGGGCAGCTACAGTATGGACGTGTCTACAACGTCCACCAGGCAGCAGTTCCACAGGCACCGCCCGCGAATGAGGGTACGTTTCCTATCCATGGCACTATGGGTCGAGTATTGTTTGATACGGGTGCTACACATTGTTTTATAGCTACACATTTCGCGAAAGCCTTAGGATTGTTAGCTACGGCAGAGAGCACAGTGACGTGTGTCGACTCACCATTGGGGAGTGGGTCACTTATATTCTTTATATGCCGGGGAGTGGGGATAGAGATTGGTAGTCTGGTATTACCTGTAGATATGTTGGTATTAGATATGCATGTTCACGATGTGATTATCGGTATGGATTGGCTCGCTGATTATAGAGCCATGATTGATTGCTTCGGTGGGAGCATTGTTTTTGCCATTCCGGGGCAAGAGATGTTTGTAGTGGCGATGCCTCGCCCAGAGGGAGGCTCGACCGCTCATTTGTATTATATAGAGAAGGATACCTCTAAGGAGGTTGTGATTCCTTTAGATTCGATCCCGGTTGTCAGGGAGTATTCGGATGTGTTTCAGGCGATACCAGGCCTACCCCCCAGTCGAGAGATAGACTTTGTTATAGACCTATTGCCAGATACGAGGCCTATAGCACGCGCACCGTACCGTATGGCTCCGGCAGAGATGCGAGAGCTACGAGATCATATAGAGAAGCTGTTAGGTCAGGGCTTTATTCGCATGAGTACCTCACCTTGGGGCGCTCCAGTTTTGTTTGTGAAGAAGAGGGACGGTTCACTGAGATTGTGTGTGGACTACCGAGAGTTGAATAAGGTCACGATACGGAATAAGTATCCGTTACCTCGAATCGATGACTTATTCGACCAGTTGAGAGGAGCTTCTTTCTTCTCGAAGATTGATTTGAGATCGGGATACCATCAGTTGCGTATCAGGGAGGAGGATGTCTCGAAGACTACGTTCTTATCGAGATATGGTTCTTACGAGTTTCGAGTTATGCCTTTTGGTTTGACCAACGCTCCAGCAGTGTTTATGGACTTGATGAACAGAGTGTTCAGGGATTTCCTAGATCAGTTTGTCATTGTCTTCATTGATGATATTCTGGTTTACTCCCAGACAAAGGAGGAGCACGCCGAGCATTTGAGGCAAGTTTTGCAGACACTACGTCAGAACGAGTTGTATGCAAAATATGAGAAATGCGGGTTTTGGTTGAAGGAAGTCCAGTTTTTGGGACACATTATTTCCGACCGGGGGATATCTGTTGATCCGGGGAAAGTATCCGCGGTGAGGGAGTGGGGACAGCCCACGACACCGACTGAGATTCATAGTTTCTTGGGCCTAGCAGGATACTACAGAAGGTTCATTCGGGGATTTTCAAAGATAGCAGGTCCGTTGACACATCTGACTCGTACTCACACGTTCATCGCTGCTTGGGGAGAGTTTACAATAACGTTGGAGGACGTGTGCGAGCTCTTAGGCCTTGAGGAAATAGGTCATGAGCCCTATTCCGATGAAGCCCTGGATGCCCAAGAAACTGCTGACCATTTGGAGTTGGACCGTATATGTCGAAGGTGCATCGGTACTTCAAACAAAGCCACGTTTACTCCTCTTATCAACTACTTCTTCAAGGACCCTTTCGAAGGAAGTTCCTCTGAGGCTGCCCCTGGACAAGGTACATCGTTAGAGCTTCCTGCCTATATCCTTGTAATTCTTTCTCACTTCTTTTTAACGAGAAACCCCAACGACCAGCCTCAAAGGGATCTCATCAACCTATCCCTTCATTTGGCCTGGGGTATCAAGATCCCTCTAGCTGCAATCGCCTTGGGGTCCCTCTACACATGGCTTGATAGGGTCCTTTTTGACATGGAGCGATCTCTGGGTCGTTACAACCTAGCCAGTTTTGCCAACTGCGTTCTCCTGACGGGTTTCCTTTATGTGCGCTTTCCGACCGTAACAACCAAGACTAACCATCCTTCCTCGGGGGAAACAATCCTGCCTCCTCGCTAATTTATTTACCATAGGAGGTAGAGCCGAAAGGAGCTGACCTCCTTTATTGATGACTTTTCGAGTTTTATAATGAGGCCCTATGAAGAGGATATTTTCTCTATACGTGTGGTTTCTTAAAACATGGGGCGAGAGTGGTACAGCCAACCATCGTAAACCTCATTACTGAAGACCCCTCATTGGTCATTGTGCTTCTGTTTTTTCCAGGATACCTGCCCTTATGCACCGAGTGGGGATACACCAGTGAACATTACAATCCCAACCGATGCATCCGTCAATTTGGCTTTGATCAAGGGGTTCCTCGCCCAGTGTTTCAGTTATCTAACCCCAAGGTGTATTTTGGCGATGCATGTTCTCTATTCGCCTCAAATGTCGCGTGGGGAGTGAGTTCCACATTGGTTGGGCGAGTCACCATCCCCAGCATCACTAGGAAAGGGGACATGACCCCTCTATTTGCGACAAAGTATTGGCCGAGGCAACTGGCCTAAATTATTGAATTCATCGAGGGTGATCCCGTGTATCCTCCAGTTCTTTCATTTTTTGCCCTAGAATTGGGCTTGAAGGCTAATTCCATTCTCGAGGTTGAGTTCCCTCTAAGTCAGACCCCCAAAGAAACTCCCATGAAACTTCCTCCATACTTCCCCATGATCCCTGTTGCCACGCCCAAACCAAAGGCCGTTGCAACCCCCAAACCATCTATCCCCACAGCCGAAGCTGCCACGGGAGAAGGGCCTTCTCAGCCACCTGCTAAGAAGGCCAAGAAATCCAAGTCTAAGAAGTCTAAGGCCCAAGGTTAAATGCAAACTCCATTGGAGGCATTCCCAATTGCCTCCATTCCCCTCCTATGTCTCCCGAACTGGCTGAAGAGCTGAGGAGACGGGTGGAGGCCGAAGGTATCCGAATAAACACTGAATTCCAATAGCGCGCAGTCATCGTTCCTCCTCCGAGTACGTTCCCCAAAATCGTGGTTGATCCCGCGGAGCTATCGGCAAAAAGGAGGAGAATGACGAAGGTACCTGAAACTGGTAGTGCAACGAGCTCCATGAAGAAAACGCTGGGTACCAAGTCCCAGAGGAAACAGACACATGAGAAGCCTTCCTCCCCAGCTCCTTCGGCTGCTGCTTCCTCGCCATCTTCATCAGTGGTCATACCCTCTCGTTCTCCCCCTGGATATGAGGTATGTGTGTATTCTTTATTTCTTATTATTCTTTTCTTGACATAGCGCCTTTACTTATTGCCTGATAATCTTGGTGCAGGGAGTTGAAGAAGTGAGGGTCAGTCCTCCCAGTCCCCCAGTGAGTCGTTTTGTGGGGGGACGTTGCAGTACTCCTCCAGCCACTGCCGCCCTTCCACGTTCTCCTTTAATAAGCCTTACCTATTCGCGCCGTTCCTCCTCCCATTAGGCCAGAGATGCCGCCCCGGGTGCTGCTGAGATGTCTGGACAGCCCGAGGCAACTGTTCCAGCTTCCTCTGAGTTGCCCTCGGAGCGGGAGGTCTCTCTGCCCCTGGTTGTGGTCGAAGAGAGTGCCCCACAGGTAAATTTCTTTTCAAGCCTTGCATCTTTTATTTGTCCCATTGGTTTATTTATCAATTCTAACATGTTGGGCTATTTTAGGTGGAAGTGGCGTCGATGATAGCCAACATTCTCCTTCCTCCTGCATTGTCAAGACCCATTACTGCAGTTCCTCTTTTCAGTGCCATAACGGGGGTAAGTTAGGTGCATTTATGTCCCTTATCCTTTTACGATTACTCCTTCTGTCTAACACTTGTCTTTACATTTGCAGATTTCTCCAAGTCTTTCTCCGCCCTTTGTGTTGAGTGACCTTTTCCCTTCCCAGGCCCGGGTTGGTGTGGCTGCTCTCGTTAGGGCATCTCTGGAAGGTCCAACATCTCCTTCTGATAATGCGCTCCTGTTGGCCACAGTACCCTATGCCGGTGAGGGGAGTGTGCCTACCCTTGAAGCTTCTACATCCAAGGGCTCCGTTGAGGCTATTGAGGTAATGAGCCGGCCTCCCACGGTTTCTAGCATTATGGCTCCCGTGGTAGCTACCCCTCTCTCTCCTGTTGCTGCTGAGGATGTACTTCTCTAATTTCTCTGTAGTTCTCAGCTTCTCAAAATCCACCTGTATAGGTGACTTAATTAATGAAAACATTTGTTTAAGATTTTTCCATAAACTCAAACCTGTAACGGTGACTTAACAATGAAAACACTTGTTAAGGTTTTTCATAAACTCCACCTATAATCGGTGACTTAACAATGAAAACACTTGTTAAGATTTTCTCATAAACTCCACCTACATCGGTGACTTAACAACAAAAATGGTTGTTAAGAATTTTTTCATAAACTCCACCTATAACGGTGAGTTAACAATGAAAACAGTTGTTAAGATTTTTTCTCATAAACTCCACCTATATCGGTGACTTAACAATGAAAACACTTGTTAAGATTTTTTCTCATAAACTCCACCTATATTGGTGACTTAACAACGAAAATGCTTGTTAAGAATTTTTTCATAAACTCCACCTATAACGGTGACTTAACAATGAAAACACTTATTAAGATTTTTTTCCTCATAAACTCCACCGATATCGGTGACTTAATCAACGAAAATGCTCGTTAAGATTTTTTCATAAACTCCTTGTTTCCCCTAACTGTTTTCAGGTTGCTCAGGAGGATTCTCCACCAGTTCCCTTGCATATTGCCTCGCCCCCTCGTGAACCTGTCACTTCCGAAGAAACTAGCCATAATGATCAAGGTTCCACGATGGGTGCTGCCGTGGAAAGTGAATCTGGGTGCGAACTTCCTCTGCCCGACTTGGCTCCTCGCGCCTTCTACCTGATGGTACTCCAACGTTCTCCCCAAATGCCTGCCAACTACCATTTGGAAATAGAGCAACTTCTGAGCTATCATCCTGAAACCTTCACGGTGGACTGCCTACGTTTGACCATCTCAGTTATGAGCTACAGGCTTCAAGGCATGGCCACTGTTGTTGTCGAAATCGCTAATACTCCAACCGCCAATGTTACCAGACCCCTCCTCAACCAATTCCTGGGTTATCTGAGGGAGTTGGGTTGTGACGGATTTCATTTTGACTAGCTCATCGCCCATTTTAAGACTTTGAAGAAACAGTGGTTGGACAGCCAAAGGGAGCTCTTACGAAAACATCAGGAGGATCAGAGGGCCGAAGATGCCAAGCTGGCCGAGTTAGCACCTCTCCTCGGAGCCATTGACAAGGAGGTGCAGGATCTTGAAGAAGCTCTGCACGCAGCGAAGCTAAAATGAGAAAAACTTCTCATCGAACGTACGCAGGCACAGACTAGGTTAGAAATTTCCATTAATGCCCAACAGTCTTATTTAGAAGCTTCTTTGGGCCTTCCTGGAGATTTTTTCTCCTCCCCATATTTGTGGTTCCTCTTGGGTCAATGAGTTTTTGTATATGTATTTGTCCTTTCTTCTCATGTAATTCTTGGGCGATAGCTCCCAATTTTGTAATGCCCCAAAGTATATGAATGGAAAAAGGTACTTATTTTTATGCCATTTCTTTGTGTTACAACTTATTGCATGGATTGTGAAGTGTGAAGTTCTATAATTCTTTTATCTCTTCCTGAGTTATAATAAAAGGAACTTACATACTCATTATAAAAAAGAACTTGTGTATTCATAACAACAGCCAAATACATCAGTGGTCAAACATAACTGCCTACACATGATAAACCTTCAACCACTTATTGTTAATCTTGAATGGTTTATCTTCTTCTATTTTTGAAATTAAGCAATAACCTGAGTTATGAGTCTCCTTTACAATGAAAGGTCCCTCCTAATTCGCTGCAAACTTAGGTAGAGGAAGCCCCCTAATATGCTTAACCGTTGCCTTCAATACAAGATCTCCCTCCACGAACTTCCTTGGTCTTACCAAGTTATCATATGCCCTGGAGAGCTGCTTCGTATACATTTGAAAGTGTTGTATCGCATTATCCCTGTGTTCTTCCAATGCTTCCAACTGCACGTGTCTATTCTGAGGGAGCATGCTGCTTAGCAAAGCATATCGAGCCAAGGGAACTTATAATTCTACCGGAAGAATTGCCTCAGCCCCATAAACAAGAAAGAACGGCGTATACCATGTAGGCTTCCTCTTAGTCGTCCGATAGGCCCATAAAATGGCTGGTATCTTGTCATCCCATGATTCTGGGAAATCCTCCATCATTTTAGCTAAGATATTGACTAAAGTCTTAGTCGCTTCGGCTTGACCGTTCCCCTTTGGGTATGCCACCGTCGAAGTGTGATGGATAATGGAGTATTTGTCTGTGAGCATCGTTACCTCTGAATTGACAAAAGGAGTTCCATTGTCTGAAAGGATAACCTTTGGGATCCCAAAATGGCAAATGATGTATTCTCTGATGAAGTTACTCACTACTCATATTGTTGCTCTTCTCAGTGGTATCGCCTCGGCCCACTTTGTGAAACACTCCGTTGCTACTAGGATCCATATCTTCCCCCTCGAAGAAGGGTGTATTTCCCCTACCTGGTCGAACGCCCAAGTGTGAAAAGAATAAGGCGTTGTTAGGGAGTGTAAGTCCACTGACGGGGCCTGGATCATATTTCCATGAAGCTGGCAAGCCTTGCACTTTCGAACGAACTCAGCAGAATCTTTCTCCATCATTGGCCAATAGTACCCCAAAGTCATCAACTGGTCATACAACTTGGCCCCTCCTATATGATCTGGATCGTGCACCTGTTTGAGAACCTTGACTGTTTTTTCCTTCGTGATGAAACGCAATGGCCTGTTAAAGTATCCCCTTCTATAAAGCTGCCCCTCCTGAACGTAGAATCTCGAGGCTCTTCACCGGAGCCTTATTGCGTCAATTTTCTCCATTAGGACAACTCCATCTTTAATGAAGTCAATATAGGGCTATCTCCAGTCAGCCTGAGCCTCCACGAAATGACATTCAGCTGCCTCGAAGAATAATTAGCATTTGTCACACTTTCGTTGTAACTTGACTGCATCCTGCTTCATGATAGGCCAGAAATATCCCTCCTTTTTCATTCTTCGGTAGAGGGGTATCTCAGTTATTTCGCAGTGCTCTCCGTGCATTTTCTTTAATCTCTGCCCTGCTTCTTCTGGGCCGATGCACTTGGACAGCCATCCTCCTGCATTTTTGAAGTAAATGTTTCCCTGGTTTGTAAAGTATTGGGCCAATTCTCTGAGCCCCATCGTTCCTTCACTAGACTCCAGTTGCCTCTTAATCTCTCCCCTCCAGTCTGCGTCCTCCTCCATCAGTAAAATTAACAGTACCATCGAAGTAGATGTTCTTCGTTGAATCACGACAGTAGTTGTATCGCTCATCATGATCATCTTTTGGGCAATGGGGCATAGGCATCTGGGTGACGGTTCATCGTTCTGGGCTGCCTCTTGATCTCGGTCCGATGGAACTGGCCAAGGAGCTTTTGAATGATAGTTATGTATGGTGCCAAGCTCATGTGTTTCAATACGTATTCTCCATTCACTTGCTAAAGTTTAAATCCCCCTTGATGCAAAGTGAATGGATCCCTATTCGAAGAGCCTCTAGCAGTCCCAACATCAATGCTTCATATTATGTCTCGTTGTTAGAGCAAAGGAAATATAACTTGTAAGAAAGGTAAATCTCCTCCATTACTTTCGAAAGAATAACCCCTGCTCCTCATTTCTTTTATGCCGATGACCCATTGAACTGCATTGTCCATTCCTCGTCCGTTGCGTCTAGATGGTTGGCCTGTAAATCGTCTCCTGGAATATCTTCTTTGGGTGGCTCGAAGGTTCCCGAAGGGAAAATGGCCAACAGATTAGCGTACGCTTGGATTTTAATTGCGCGAGGAACTACGCACTTCAAGTCATATTCGGAGAGGATAAGGAACCATCTAGCTGCCCTGCCTATCAATATAGTTCTTGCAAGCAAATACTTAATGGGATCACATTTAGTTACAATATGAATTGTAAAAGACAACATATAATGTCTAAGTTTTTGCGCTACAAATACTAAGGCTAAACAATGCCTTTCTAAGCTACTATATCTGACTTCTGGCCTGTGGATGATCCTGCTGAGGTAGTAAACTGGTCGTTCTTTCCCATCGATCTCTTGTGCCAGCAAAGCTCCCATGGACCTTGTGGTGGATGTGAGTTACAACTGCAATGGTAATCCTGCCCTCGGTGGAACCATGGTCTGTGGTGAGATGAGCAGCTTCTTCAGTCCGTCAAGAGACTCCTGGTGAATTACCTCCCATTTGAACTTCGTGTTCTTTCATGGCAGTTGCATCAGTGGGTGAGTTATCTCGTCTAACCAAGGCACGAATCTCCTAAGGTAGGAGACTTTACCGAGGAAGCACTTCACCTCCTTCGCCGTTCTTGGACATGGCATTTCGAAGATCGCCCGCTGCTTATCCTGGTTTATCTGCATCCCTTGTCGATTAACCACGAAACCTAGGAACTTCCCACTTGTTACTCCAAAAATGCACTTCAATGGATTCATCCTTAATTTAAACTTCCTGCAACGGGAAAACACCTTCCTCAAATCGCTCAGATGGGACTCCTCCTTCCTCGACTTGATGACCAAATCATCCACATAGAATTCCACTAATTTGTGAAGGAAGTCATGGAAAATGGCCATCATTGTTCTTTGGTAAGTCGCCCCAGCGTTCTTAAGTCCAAACGGCATCACCATGTACATGAAGTTGCCTAACAGGATTTTGAATGTTGTTTTATCTGTGTCCGAGGGATCCATCTTGATCTGATTATACCCCACAAAACCATCTATGAAGCTATACATCTCATGACCAGCCGTTGCATCTATCAGGCTATCGAAGGAGGGCAGAGGGAACTCGTCTTTAGGACGAGCTCTATTCAAATCTCTAAAATCCACACAGATCCTTATTTGGTTTCTGTCTTTCTTTCCCACTAGGACAATGCTAGATAGCCAGAGTGGGTGTTGTATCGGCACGATGAACCCCGCTGTTAATAAGCGTTGGACCTCTTTCTTGATTTTCAAGTCTAGCTCAGGCTTGTACGTTCTTGTTGCTTGTTTCACTGGAATAGTCGAAGGCATTACATTCAGCTTGTGGCAGCTCACTTCCTCATCTAGCCCCTCCATCTTTGTGTACTTCCATGCAAAAACATCTATAAATTCCCGAATCAACTTGACCAAGGCCTCCAGTTTCTCCTTACTGAGATCCTTCGAGATGAAGATAGGCCTTGGGTCTTCCCCTTCTTTTGCCAGGTTCAACTGTTCCAACTCTTGTGCCTGGGGCTTTGGTTGATCCACCATGTAATTTGGTTCCTCGACGACTTCCTCCATAAATTCCTGTATGTTGGAATTATCTATTACCATACATTGTCCCCGTTGATCCACCAGAAAGCACTCATATATCGGGTCAACCTCATCCTTGGTTTCCTCGGCCGCCCTCTCACACCGTTACAATCGATACACCACATTTTATTCTTCAGTAATGACTATCTTGCATTGCCTGCTGGTGGTGGTGTTTTCTTTCCTTTTCTTCTCTCTAGATGCCTCGACCACTCTTTTTCCTGAGAACCTGCTCAGCACGCTTTGTCGTTGGACCCCATGCTCCATCGGATCCACTTTGGGCCTCATCCTTTCTCTGATCTGCTACGAGATGCTTTGAGGTCGAGGGACCACCTGGTGAGGCTCTTCGGATATTACCCTCGTGTTGCTTGCGACCTCCTTACTTTGCTCATTCACGGGTCCCATCCTTTCTTTGATCGAGGGAACCCATGCACCCTCCATTCTTCTCGTTAAGACCCGGACATCTTCCTCTAACTCTGTGTAGAATAATGCGTCCACCAAGTGGGCTTCCTCGATGGCGAAGGGACTTTTCGTTGCCCTAATGGTCACTTATGTCCCCTTGATATTCGCCTTAGCACATTGGTGGTACGTAAAAGGAACTAACCCTTGGTTGTGCATCCACACCCTTCCTATTAGTAGATGATAGGAAGTTGCACTATTTATTTCATGGAACATGATATGGGAACTTATATTTCCCATCATAATCCCGACATTAACGTACCCCATAGATTTGGAAGATTGGTTATCATACCCCGAGATTACCAAAGGCATGGGGACCAACCTTTCTTCTGGAATTTTCACTGCATGGAAGGAGTTGATTGGCATGATGTTGATGGAAGCTCCTCCATCCATAAGAGTCCTCGCAAAATTAACTCCGTTGACACTGGAAGTTACATACAACGATCTGTTGTGAGGGAACCTTACAACCCTATCTGCATCGCTGAAGGTTACTTCCGACAGGAACCTCCTTGCCATGGCTCCCTTCCATCTCAGCGAAGGGACCGCACTATTCCTCACAATATCAAGTATTTCCTGGGTTATCTCCAACCTACTCTCCCTTGGAATCCCCACCTGGTCGAAGAACCAGGTGAACTTCAGGGATTTTGAAACTGCACAGTACTCTAGGCCCGGATCTGTTTCCTCACCTTCAATGCTGTACACATCCTCCACGTCTTTGGCGCTTGCTTCATCATAGGACAAAACCACGTTAGCTATTCCCTTGGTACAGGTCTCCAAATCTGCTTCATACTCTTCTCTTTCTCCTCTTTCCGCCTCTTCATCGTAGGCCACCACTAGATTGGCCCCATGTGCTGGTAGTGGGTTGTTATTGACATTATGTGGAGGGATTTGTAACGTCCCTCCCTTCACGTACTTATCAATAATCCTTCTCAGTGTGAAGCAACTTTATGTTAGGTGCTGGATCCTTCAATGAACCTAGCAGTACCTAGGATTCGCCTTTATTACCGCATCGAGTTCCCCAATGAGAATGTCTTTTGGTTCATAGACCGTTCCGCCTTGGACCATTGCATTGTAACAGCTGACAGCATACTCCACTGTACAAGGCAATGGTGGTGGTTCTTCCCTGTTTCTTTTGAACTTCCTCTTATTGCCCTTCTTCGGTGCCTTGCCCCCATATCCTCCTTCGGTGTACCCTACCCGTGGGGGCTGAGACCTCCCTCCCACGGGTTGCATCGGCTGCCTAAACATCATGGGCCCTGCCACCGAATTGGGTCGCACCACCAACGAGATATTCCTCGCTGCTTTCAAGAACGCCGAAAAAGTCCCCTCGCGTGTCTCATTGATGAGATGGTAGATGTACTCAGGAAGCAACCCCTCAGCGCAAATCTGTAATAACTTAGACTCTTTGGCGTCCTCCCTTACGTCAAGGGATCTTTCCTTGAATCTTCGAGCATAGGCCACCACTTCTTCCCCAGGTCGTTGCTTCTCCCTACCCATTTGGGTCAAAGTAAACTCATCTTCTACTAGAAAGAACTTCTGGACAAACATTACATGCATCTCCTCCCGCGTAGAAACACTCCTGGGAACCAAATGGGAATACCAGGTATATGCTTTATCGGTTAAGGATTTGGAAAACTCCCTCAATCGAAGTTTCTTATTATTGCAATGTGCCCCCAAGTGTTCAATGAAGCGTTTGATGTGCTCCTTCGAATTCTCGCCTTTTCCCGTATATTTTTTAAAAATAAGAGGAATATAGTCCTTCAGATAGGGTTCATCGTTATACTCCTGAGGATATGGTGTTCGAAAGTCATCATAAACCGAAGCTACCTCGCCAGCAGATTGCGAGGAAGCCTGTATGAACTTCAGCATATCCTTTTGCATCTCCTTTATCATTTCTTCCATGGGTGATGCCACTGGGGTGACAACCACTGGGACAACGGTCTGAGTGCCCGTTGCAGCTAGAGCAGGCGCCACGATTGGGGTCGTCGATACTCCTGATGTTCCCCATACTGGATTCACAACAGAGGGTACTCTCGTTGGGACTGTTCCTGTTACACCCGCACCTGGTGGGGCCGTGGGAGCTACCCCGGTGTTACGAAGGCATTAGCCTCCAACCCTCCCAACATAGTTGAAGCTACTAGAGTTTGCAAAAACTCATAAAACTTGCTCATGAGGAGCGCGACCTGAGTGGGTCCTAACCCCGCACTCGTGGAAGTTTGAATCCCCCTCAGAATGCCTGATGTCACCGGAACCGGAGGTACCTCCACTCGAGGAGACCCATCCCTTAGGGCCTCTAGTTCTCTCGCAACTTATTCTTCATTATGCTGGATGTCATCAAAGTTGAGCCTTCGATTAGCATTATCCTGCACCATACTCCTTACTTAGAAGAATGCCTCCCCAGCGGAGTCTCCAAATGTAATAGGGTAGTTTAGATAAGATGGAGGCGTAACCCCTATTTGAGTATAGTAATGATAAGATAATTTAGCAAAAGATTTGGATTAATGATATGGCATAAAAAGCACAAACCCAATGAAGATAAATTCAGTTTAAACTCACAAATCTCTCGTGTATAACTCAGAAAGTACTAATGAAACTTAGAGGTAATTTGGCTAGAGGGAGAGAGAAGTAAGCACCCTAGATACACCTTGGTAAGCAAGTAGAAACACACTGAAAACCCTCAGGAATCTCTGTCAAGCATTAAAAGCTTCTTAAAAAATAACAATGGTGAGTGAGTAAACCCTCTGGTTTTGCAATAACTCTCTCCGATCTGTTTTTTCTCTAGAAAATAACTTTTTCTCTCAAAAGATCGATCCCTTCCTCAAAGGTGGTTGGGGTCCTTAAATAGCCCCCCACACCACCCCCGAGGCAACTCGGTCATTAAAGAGTATGAAAGACATCCCTCATACTTTATGTCACAACATTAAATGCCTAATGCACTAGTTGTCTCCACGTCATAAACATTAAATGTAAAGACATGGCTTTTGCCTAACCACCGTGTGTCAGGGGGCTACTGTCGCAAAGGTGTCTCACTAACTGCCTGACAGCCCCAAATACCACGGTGGTTTACTCAGGTGCAAGTCTGACATTTGTTTAGCTGGCTAGTGACATCACCTACAATAGATGTGACATTAAGTAGAGGGCTGTTTGGTTCATAACTCAACACCCGATGGAACTCCAAGCTACTCAGCCTGAGGTTCCACGGTCAGGGTCCTTCGATGTTTTACCAGTTGTATCTAAGATGGTCAGGACAAGCCTCAACGGTGCCTCACTTCTCAATCCTCCAAACCAAGTCCCTCTAAAGTTCCCACGGCGAGGTCATTCGATAGAGCATGAAAGCTCTCACAGGCCGTGTCAAGCCTGGTCTCTCGCGAGTACCGTTTGACCTCACACTAAAACTCATTATTATTCTCGTTACAACATTACAGCCATTATAGCTTACAGTCAATATAAACAAAGATACAATATGACTAACACAACAAGCTAAAGCATGAGTTGCCACGCATGAGTTGCCACGCTTAAGCTGCCTCGGTTGCCTAATCCCAAACAATGTTTGCTAATTGGGGAATTATTCTTAATCTCAGGATTACCTTCAAGCCCCCTCTACAAGTACCAAAATTACAAATCAACTCTTGCTGCAAATGTAATTTCAATAATAATCTTTTAGAAAATTAAATTTAACACTCCTACAACTGTTAAAAAGTAGATCCAAACATCATTTAACAAACCACCTGCTGGGATCAATTTACTAAATTGGTTTAAATCATAAAAATAAGCTTAGAGCTGAAATTCAAAGAAATTATTTCACAATTTAGAAAAAAACTATCTTTACTTCGATTTTAAAATAGAAACTAGGACTAGAATCTCGATTTTCTCTCGAAAATCATTTACCCTCTCTCGAGACATAAATTAAAAGTAAGAGTGCAAAGTTAATTATCAAATGAACATTTAAAGTAAATAAACTAATTAATGTATGATTAGCATCAAATAATGTTATCACCCCACCCCTTAAAAGGGTTTTCTAGCCTCACATGATGATAATATACAATAATCAAGCAATCAAAGGCATTAAAATAAAATAGTAGATATAAGAGAACGAATCTTCAAACAAGTCTCAATGATTTGCAAAACTGAACTCTAAATCTTAATTGAACTTGAGCAATATCCATCCAAATTGAGCTTCCAAACTATTTAATTCAATATATACACTCAATTGAATCTCTTAATACACTTTGATCTCTCACCAATCTATAAAAAAATAAAATAAAATAAAATACTATTCTACTATTTACAAATGTGTTTTTCTCTCTCTAGTCTCTTCTTGAGCCTCCCTCCATATTTAGGGTTTTGTAGTCTTCCTCTTATAATGTGGCCATGGACCTAGGGACAATTTTGGAAGAATAAAGGTGCAAGTGGTTAAAATGAGCATTTGAAGGAATACAGGTGAGGGCATTTTAAGTGACACACAAGTGCATGTGTGTAGGCATGTCAACAGGTCGGGTCCAGACCGGATCTAGGATGATCCAGATCCGTTTAATTAAAATTTAATCGGATCCGAATCGGGTCTTAATCGGATCTAGAGTATTGAATCCAGATTCGGATTCGTATAAGATCGGATCGGATCGGATCGGGTCCGGATCCGGGTCTGGCCATATATATATATATATATATATATATATGTTTATTTTTTAATTTTTATTTTATCCCAATTATTTATTTTTTTAATCTTAGATTAAAATATTTCATAATTAATTATAGTATATGATTCGTATAAATAAAACATATATTACTTTTATCTTTACATAATAATACATATAATACTTACATACTATATAGATATAGATATATTAAAAATATATAAATTTATGTATGTTATATTAAACGAATTACACTAGATCCATATCCGAGCCATTTAATAATCGGATAATCGGGTAAATGGATAATCGGGTTATTGGATTTTAAAATATGATCCAGATCCAAGTAAACGGATCGGGTACGGGTCCAGACCCGGTCCATTGATAGCCCTACATGCGTGTAGTGGGGGTGTAAGGGTATTATGGAAAAAGTGTTAAGTGGAATTTAAAACATGTGGGGAGGTTTTTTTTTTATTTTGCCTTTGGTTTGGGGTCTTTAGGGTTTGGCAGTTAAAAATCGAATAAGGGGTAAAGTGGGTCTTGGGTCTTTGGGGTTAAATGGGTAAATAGGAAATGGGTCTTGGTTGTTGGGTTAAAGGGTTTGGTATGGGTTGGAGTAGGGGTAAATGTTGGGTTCGAATATGTGGGTGTTGGATTGAAATGTCTGCCAAGGTCGGGTCTGGGATGAAATGGGTTTTGGTTATGGGCGACCCACCATGGATTGGTTTGAGCACCCCGGTTAGAGCTGGTCGAACGTTTTTGGGGTGGCGACGGGTTGGGTTGACATCTGGTTGGTTGTCGGTGGCACATTAAAATGGAAAGATTCTTGCTGTTGTCTGGTTCCGAGTTAATTCATGGGGGATCCGGGTATTGAGAGCGGGTATGGAGCTATTTGAGGGGTTAAAATGGGTTTTGGGAAAACTTTGGTTGAGGTGTGGTTGGCGAGTTTGTGACAGGGTCAGAATCGGGTTGTTGGTATGGGTTCCTTGGGATTTTAAGTTTGTGTGTGTCATTTGTACCCAACTAAAATTAAAACTATCTTACTGAAAAAATAAATTAACAAAATTAAAAATAATTAAAAACTAAAAATTAAAATCTTAATAAAATAAAACTAAAGAAAATACAAAACCTAATGAAACTAAAAAAAATCAAATTCCTAATAAAAAGAAAAACTAAATTAAAAATAAAAATATAGATCAAATAAAAATAAAACTTATATCTAAATAAAAAGAAATATTAAAAATAGCCGACACAAATAAATCCTAAAAATGTATGTAAAATTCTAAACAAAATATAAAATAAATCCTAAAAAATTAAAAACGACTCAAATAAAAATCTTAAAAAATTATTTAAAATACAAACTAAACACACACGAGGCTCGGGACAGGTCTGGTTTCGATCCAAGAAGCTCCCGTATTCAAATTGAAGCAAAATTTCATAGTATTTTCTTCTTCTTTAATGATCAACCGATGGAGGATCTCTACCAGGATCGTTCTTCTAATTTTTATTTTAGTGGTGGAAGCTAACCTTACCAGAGCGTCGGCTCGGCCATTGTCTAATCGGGTATCCTCTTCAGCTTCAGCTCGCTAAAATGCTTCAGTTTTATTTTTGCCCTTCCCAAGTACTTGGCCATTTTGTTGTCCTTGGCCTCATATACCCCCAAAACTTGATTCACGGCTAACCTGGAGTCACTATGGACCCAGAGTTGGGCGATGTTCAGTGCCCAGGCAAGGGAGAGACCTGCTAGGAGGGCTTCATACTTTGACTCACTATTGAAGGCTTTGAATCTGAATCTGAGTGCATATTCAATATCGGTACCATCGGGGAATACATGATTAAACCTGCTCCACCTCCATTCCCACACAAAGATCCATCAACAAACAAGCTCCACACAGTACCATTTTTGGAAAAATTACCCTCTTCCAGGGTTCCATTCTTGAAGAGGTATTGCTCTTACTCGTGTTCAAACACCATGTTTCGCGTTGAACTCGTCTCGACATCGGTCGGGGGAAGACCCTCCCTGCTCTCTTGATCACAAGCTAAAGCTTCAACATCTTATGTATCGGCCACATCCCACGTGGTCTCAGCTACGAAGTTAGCTATGGCCTCCCCTTAATTGTCGTTCTCGGGTGGTAAATGATGTCAAATTCACCTAATTCAATTGCCCGGGCCATTAACCTACCTGATTTCTTAGGTTTTGTGATGGTATAATGAAATTTTAGGAGAATTGAGGAGTAAAAATGTCAAATATGTGGTTAAAAAGTTTTGCAGGCTTTCTAATGTAGTATAGATGTAGAATATTTATATCCTCTTAAAACTGTATACCATCAATTTCAAGGAAATCCTTCCCTTTTGTTATAATAGGATTAGATATCATTTCTCCCCCTATCATTCTCCCCCTTTTTGTTCAGGAATAGACAAAGGTAATAGAATTAATTAAAACAAAAGTGCATACAGTGCAAAGAACATGAAATCATATAGGCAACAAAATCATAACTAATCCATACAAATAATAAAGGATACCAACTAAGATGCAAGAAAATGATACCAATATGATATATGAGATATTAAGCATGTGATATCAACAAAAATGCAACAAGATAGATACCAATTATGAAGTAGAAGCATAGATGGACCAGAAAGCAAGGCAAAGACAAACGAAATATCATATATATACATACTCTAAATATACCAATAATGTACACGCACATATATATAGATACAAACTCAAAAATTACACAAAATACAATAAGTTTTTCACACTCGTATGGCAAAAATGTGTCATACGAAAACGGAAGTGTAGGGGTGTGAACTAGTAACAATTAAATTTAGACCGAAACACTTAAAACATGTTCACGAAGATCTCTTTTGATTGCAAACTTTATCGCATTTGAATATAACCTCATGTGACAATATAAATTGAACTCAATGAACAAAAATACATAATGCATACAAGCCTAGAATTTTGATGATTCTACAAACCAATAGAGTCATGACAATGAAAGGACAACTAGGATAAACGGACATTGTGTTAACCGTTGGTATGCCATCCAATCTCCCTCAATAACCATATATATTTTTGAATGAATATATCAAATAAAAATAGGCCTTGGCAATTATTTTTCTTTGTAATGACATATTTTAATTTTAGGCCTTTAGACCACGTATTTCTTTTAGGTCCATTCCAAATGGTGGCTTACTCGCAAAGGATGATATTTCCTTTCGGAGCCCTTACCCGTGCACATTTATAAATATTATTTTTATATCTCACACAAATCTCACGTGCAATGGATTTTAACATGCACTAGTCCTCCTAGGTCACATAGTATGTAGATGACTAGATTGGTAGGAGAACACCTCACAAAGCTCAAATATACATGTGAAGTTAAAATTTCAAGTGAGCTCGTGCATATGTGAATTGAGGCATATAAAAATAGAATCCATTAAATCAACACAAAATCCAACTACTCCATGTAAGCATGGTAAAGAACATTTTAAGGATTGACAATCTTAACCAGACGTTCTAGCCACATGGAAGCGAAAAAGAAGGGATTCAAACACAAGTATATGCCACATAGAGTGTGTCAAACTAAAATACACACAAAATAAAAATCTTTTTGATTTTTTGAAAATTTTTGAACCAAAAAAATTTACTCAAAAGACACACAAAAATCATTTGTATTTTTCATAAAGCCTAAATTACTAACAAGGTAAATCACAAATGATAAACAAAAATCTTTTTGTATTTTTTTTATTTAATGCAAGCTAAAATGAAAGAAGTATAATACAAAAGATAAACAAAAATCATAATTCTATCATGTGATTAAGCATGAAGCATAGACTAGACAATGATTAAAAAGAGAATACATTTAGCATGATAATATAACATGTAGTACAAAAGCTAAAGTATGCAAACAACTAACACATTCAACCTTTAGATTCAGCAAGTGAGGAAGCATTTGATAGTAAATGAGAATCAAAACTCCTATTTTGTAAAGCTACCAAGTCGGATCTCCTAAACTAAACTAATGACGAATTATGATCTCGGGGTGTAGGAATATTGGCTACCTCGGTTGCCTTGCGATGGGATTTTCTAGGACCTCGTTTAAGATCAAAACAAAATTTCTTAAGATAACATTTTCGACCACAATGTTAGCACCTAAAGACTCAGCCAAAAGACTTTCCTAAGGAATGATATATAACATTGTTCCTAGAGGATTCTCCTAAAACATTGGTTTTGGCTTTATGAGATGATTCATTACAAGTATCGAAGCCTAAACCACAAGTGTCATTTTTAATTTGGATCGCTCCTTATATTTTATCTAATTTCTCCGAACGACACTCCAAATCAAATTTGACTTTACTAAAGTCTTTTAATTTATCTTCTAAATCTAAAATGTTATACTCTAATAAAACATTCCGCTCTTCAAACGCAAGAAGCTCCTTTTTCAAGGATTCCATTAAACCCCTAAGGTTATCTTTCTGGCCTTCTACATATTCAAGCTTCTCTAGAAGAGATCTCTCGTGTCCTAAGATCTTCAACCAACACATTCTCATCAACGGCCTTGGCACGCTCGCTTAAACTATCTTATAACTTCAAATTTGCTCTTTTTAATTTAATAAATTCTTCATATAATTCTTGAAATGCAAATTAAAATTCACTCACATCAACCTCATCATCACTTTCTCTCTCTTTTTCACTCTCACAACCATAAGAAATAAGGGAATCATAAACTTTGACCTTGGAAGTGTCATGTGTTAAAATTTCATCAATAGAGGAGTGCTCACTTTCACTCACATGACAAGCCATAAAAGTCACAAAGTTGGGCTTAGTGGGGGAATCGGGTCCCTCGTCCTTATCACTATCACTAAGGGTTGCATTATAGGAAATTGGTTGCTTACCCTCTCTCCTTAGTTTAGTTGGGCACTCTCTAACCCTCACAACCATAACACCTATTTGACTCGTCCCTATTTAAATTTTCATTAAAAGTTTTAGGGGTCTTTTCGGCTTTGTCATGCTTATAGTTTTCAAATTTATTAAAATGCTTTTTAAATTTATCTTTGTTAAATTTAAGAAATTTATGGAACTTCCTATCAAACATAGCCATATCTTCCGAGTCACTCTCACTTTCACTCTCTACTACTTGTTTTTCCTCCTTTCGAGCTTTCAAAGCAATGACCTTATCTATTTTCTTTTCAGTTTTAGAGGAAAACATGTCTAGTTCATAGGTTTGTAAATCACCTACGAGCTCTTCTAATTTCGTAGAGGCTAAAGTGGGTAAAGAATTTAACACGGTTACCTTAGGAATAAATTTATCGAGTAGGGACCTTAAAATTTTCTTTACTACTCGGTTGTCGGGTATTTTCTCTCCCAAATTAAAAGATGAATTAACTATATCGGAAAGTCTAGCATAAAATTCATCAAAAGTTTCTTTTTCGTTCATTTTGATGGTTTTAAATTGAGTGGTGAGGTTTTGGAGTTTAGAAGTTTTTACGACACTAGTTCCTTCATGAGTGAGTTGTAAAATATTCCAAACTTCTTTAACGGTTTCACATGTCATAATGCGACGGAATTCATCCGGTGTAACCGCGCTAAACAAGGCATTTAAATCTCGTGAATTAAAATTAGCAAGTTTAAACTCATTCTCACTCCATCTATCGGCAGGTTTGGGAACATGCCCATTTTCTACTATATGTGTGGGTGGGAACCAGCCGTTAACAACAGACAACCAAACCCTTTCATCGATAGACCTAAGTGCCGATTTCATATGCGCTTTTCAATACGCGTAGTTGGAACCATCGAAAATAGGAAATTTTGAAAATGGAGAAAATTCCATTTTAGTCAAAAATATTTAAAAGGATCTTAAACGCAATAATTTAGCGATCCCACTCTGATACCACTTGTTGGAAATGATGACCCCCAATTTTTAAATTTTTTAAAACTTAATTTCCTTTTATAGATGCGGAATAAGGATGGATCAACACAACACACACAAACAACAACTTTTAATTTCTTTCAAATTAAAATAAACAAAACACAAAGTGAATTTTAAATGAGATAAAACAAAATATTTATCACTTAAACCAAATAATTTTACTCAAGTCCTAAAATTAGCCTAACAATATTAATTAATCCATTTTTGCGAATTAGGCCAAACCAAATTTTATCCAATAAAATTAAATTAACATATACCCAAATTAATTTAGCACCGTATTAAATATACCAAATTTTATCTTTTTACCTACGCATTCATCTAATGTGAATTTGCAAAACATAAAATAAACAAATAACCACTACGCCGCGATATACGAGGAAAAACCCACAACAGGAAACAACCTCGGATGGCCTTAGCCTCAAATCCACTAAGTACGGTTTTACAAGTACAAGACAAAAGGGACTTACAACACTCGACTTGATTCCGTCCAAGCCCCGACGCTTCTTCTTGTACACACCTCTGCCTAGCGAATAACCACGGAGATTCACCGTGGTCTCGGAATCCACCGATCGAACTTTAGGAACAACCGTGAACCACACATGATGCCTTTCACCATGTGAGAATGCCGCAGCAAAACAGCGAACTTCGTCTTTATGGGATGTAGAAGTAAACCCAAACGAACTCTTCAATTCAGTAGAGTAAGACCTGGTGCCAAACACTCCAAGCAAGATATATATATATATATATATATATGGTAACTTAGAATAAACAAACTATGGGTGTAAACAAAAGTGTTTTAGAAGAATGTTCTTGAAAATACAAACACTTAAAACGTGAACTTTTGAACTAAGAAATTTCTGTCTAAAAATTGTTCTCTCAAAGAATGTGTTTAGAAAATGTCAAAAGTTAGTTTTTTAAACTTGGTTCCCGTACATATAACTTATGTCAAGAGTTAGTGGGTAAAAGAAAGTGGGAACATGGAGAAAAGCTAATAAAAACTGCCAAAAAACTTTCCCGCCAGAAATCTCGTTCGAACGACACTTCTAACGAAGTTCCAGAGGCAAATGGGAAAAACTCGTTGGCAAACTCGTTCGAACGACAATATCAAACGAAGTTCCAGAATGCTTAAACTTCGATTTTTAGCCCTGAAAATTTATTTTAAAGTTTTAAAGAAACTTTCTGAAAATAAACATCATTTTAAAAAAAATCACACCCAATAAAAATTATTCCAAACTCATATATATATATATATATATATATATATATATATAATGCATTCATACCTTAGGAGTGATTGGAACTAATGTTGTTGACGTAGAAATGAGGCACAATAAACTCGGCATTTGATGAAGCTTTATAATCTTGGTCGTTACGTCTTCAACTAACACGCCATAAGCTTGAATGGATACACTTGAACACTATCCTATGACTCAAACGTTTTTTGTCCGGAATTGAGTCAGCACTACATTGAGACTCAATCGGAGACTTTTGTCCTTACATCATACATACAAGACAACGAATTAAAAGCAGAAAATGGAACCCTAAATGAATCAAACACAAAAAATTTGAAATAAACAAATCGATGTATAAATATCAGTATGTGTGTGATTTCTTCTTCTCAAAGCCCTTTCCCCATACCAACCAAACCGTGCACAGCCCTATGTGCATCAAGGTAGCCCTACTTCGCCTTGTTTACTTATAATTTCCTCGCAAGTGTTATCACATGGGATTCATAAGTTGATGTTAATAGGAAAATTTATTGCAAATATCATTTGATTGGCAGTCCTCTAATAATATCTCTATCATTTGTTAACGATATTTTCATATGTTTCAACAGCCAAAAGCTTTTCTTAGAGTTCTTGGTACATTTTTTGTCCGAATATGAGTCGAGTGCAGGCTAAGTAACAAATTCAAAAAAAGAGATGCTATATTATATCAAACATGACACCACAATATCGATGCCAAATCATTACGGGTGTCACCATATTTGTTCGTAAACTTCTCCCGATAATTGCCTTAGTAGACCACTGTATTTTGGCGACAAAAAGGTCTCCTTATTCTATGGTTTTGTGAGTAATATTAAAAAGAGAATGTAGGCTGGCATAATAATCTTTCTATCTCTTGGAGGTAATTTAATACGCATCCATCTATCACAAACCCAACTATGGAGGCTGCTACTTCAGTATCAAATCCCACTTTTAAGGGGATTTACACTCTATTTCTACAGAGAGAATTATACAAATGGAGAATTAATTCTTGATAATTCCAATTGATTCTTTACAATTGTGAGTCAGTCTCCTATAAAGTAGTTACAGAGTTTTGAAATAATTTAAGTAGAACTAATTTATAACCATCTAATTCGTATCAAATATTGCATATTTTCGCCCGTTATCTTTATGCATTCTAGCGCTTTTACTGTCCTAATGCCTATATTTATGCTCATTAACTAGATAACCTTGGATTTGGATATATACATGTTTTGCAGGGGTTTATTGTGCTTTTGTAGGTATTGGAACGCTAAAAGTGAGGATCCGTTGCATTTCGGAGAAGTTCCGTCGTCGGATGCTACTTCAAGGGCATTTAATTCAATTCACATTTCATCTTTGGCTCATGAAATTTCCACGGATGTGTAGTTCGTTGAACAAGCTTAGCGTGGCCACAACGATGCACGATTCTGAGTCCGGATGATGAAGATATGGTCGTTTCCGTGATGAAGCTTTTCTCCCATGTGATGACCAAAGGAGGCCATGAAATAAAGTACCGATCGATCGGTCCCCTGGACGCGGTCGACCGCGGTTTGGATTTTTGCCTACGAATGGAGACAGTGGGCTTTTACATGAAGGATCGGTCGACCGGTCCCCTGGACGCGGGTGACCGGTGATGCCAGATATTTTGGGATATTTTCTTTTCTTTTCTTTCTTCTTTATTTTTCTCCCACTTACTATAAATACAAAATTTTGGTTTTCTAATTCAGATATACTTAGTTTAAATAGATTGTAGAGAGTGGTATCTTAGGGTTGGAGGGTTTTGGAGAGTTTGGCTTTGATTCTTCTTGGTTTGACACCCAAATTAGGTTGTAAGTTACAATATTCATCATCCTCTTCCTTTAATATAGTGTATATTTATTTATTTCTTACTTTGATTAATTATATTTACATGCTTTGTTAATTAGATTCACATGCTTTCTTTTCGTGATTTCTAGTGTAGTTTTACCGCGTTTATTTGCCGCGTTTATTTATCGTGTTTTTAATATGCTTTCTAGCTAATTTAAATTAGGTTGTGTTTGAATCTCACTCGAGTTGGCGCGTTTCTTTGCTTTGGTGATGGCGTTTACGGATCTATTTCGGGTGCGTTGTCCTAGTTATTGCGCCTACGAGATTTGACGGGGACTATCATGTATGTCCCGTGCTTACGACTTTACTTGTGCAATTTCCGAGATATTTGTTGATGTCAAAATCATATTAGGCTTTTATGCGGATTTAGGGGCGTGACAACCCTTGGTTCAATTAACTGTTGAAACGAGACACATTCTAAATAACTCGTCGACCCATGTATCCATTTTATACAAATTAACTCGGGTGAGGGATATTCAACGCAACCTATAGTTTTACTAGCTTTGTTAATCTAGTTTCAATACACTTGCCTAGATTAATATTTCCCTTTCATGCATCTTTTCCTTTTTAGTTTGTAATTCACCTTTTGCACTTTTATTTCGGAGCACTAAATCATATAAATTCTAGCAACTCGTCTCTGTGGATTTTCGATACCTGACTTACCGATGTGCTTGCCTCGTAAGTGTAGTCGTAATTTAGGTTTTTTTTGTATAGTCGGCGAGACAGAAAATAACGACTGTTTACACGAACACACTTCTCGCGCACTATCACCATCCAACTGATCTATCTTTTAAAAACTAATTACTAACTACTAATAGGTCCATTACGCAATTGTCCCCTCCAATGTCTCGCATTCCATGCCTTTGTTGTCATAGATCTGACCAAGTCATCTTGAATTTCTTTGGCATGGAATTGGATTTATGGACCAAGTTAGCATGCCTAAGGAAGTGTGGATTGAGTATTCATCATTTTTTAAATATTATTGAGGCGGAATCATTAAAGTTATGGCGGATATTATCTCAAAATAACTACCTTTGGGCAAATTTTATGTATTCCAAGTATGCAAAACATGGTGGTCTTTATTACTTTATCATCAGCTTTGCACATTTGGATGCCATTACATCAAGTTGAACCTTGAGCCATGCAAAGTAAAGACACGAGTTTGAATTTTCCTCGGTGGTGCATTAGCAATGGGAAGTTTTTTATGAGCTCATCTTGGGAGGGAAAGAGACTCGGACTCTAAAGCATAAAGACATTGTTTGCTTTTCATCCAAATCAGTTTGAATTAAAAGAGAACCAATCGAGATATCCTTTTTCATTTGAAAGTTTTATATTGCAGATTCCTACTGATGATATTGTGAGCATTTTTCATATTCACTTGGTATCTTTCGTAATACAATTGAGGAGTGTATCTAACACGGTTTATCATTTTTTACACTTAAATAAATAAAGAGAGACAGAATAACCTCAATAAAAACACGTTTAATATGATAAGACACGATAACACGACTCCAGTATTGACACAACATGACATGATTTTGTGTCAAAAGACCTGAACACAATTTGAACATAGTATATTGGGCCAATTTCAAGTTGATTCTAAAATTGTCACCCCTACTTCTTGGTACGCCATTTCTGACTTTAAGGAGAATTACCTCAACCACGTAAGTGAGTTTGACGTGGATCATGAGGAGTGTCCTCCCATGACTTAGGAGGAAATTCAACACAACAAGACATAATTTAAGAAAACTTCCACTCAAGCCAGCCTTCTAAAAGAGGACGGTGTTACCCTGATACTTATATACCAGAATCACGACTGAATAGAGTGGCTGAATATTTTCCATATTTCTTATATGAATTTTATATTTTCACCACCTTTGGACGTCCACATTTCCATTCTTTCAATGCAACGTAAATAGTTCAAACCGGGATATCCATTTTAAATTTTATATTTCTCAACCAATTTTGTCCAAACTTATCTATGCAATTTGCCCATTTGGGTTTTATCCAAGATGTCATCCAAAGTGGACGGTTAATTAAAAAAGGTGCCTAAAATATTCTCCCTTTGTCATTATAAACCCCCCTTTATCATTATAAACCCCACGTCCCCTCATCCATCCGGACGCATCTGGATTACATCTTACTCCCAACTACACATCAACTTATTCTCAGAAGATACATGAATTCCTAATAAGTTCATCAGAGCTATGTCCCGAGCCAACATTACAAATATATAAAAGTTCTATTTGATCTTATGTATATATAATTATCTTAATGTGAATTTAAATTCACATGTATATTTACTCGCATTTCCTTGACTTCTACCTAACTAAAGTTTTGGCCATCCACGATTATATTGGAAAAGAAATTGTGAGGAGTTCTGTCACAGATTATGTCATTTTTTAACATAGCTTTGCTAATGACCAAATAGTAATGTCTACGTTTGCGAACTTTTATAAACTAACATCTACTTTTACAATTTACACTTTTCTGAGGTAAATCACAAATGTCGTTGCAAACAACTAGATAAAGTAACTCAATTTCTACATATTGAATATTGTTTTTAGTTCAATCTAAGTAAAAAAAATAAAGTCATTATAGTTTCTAAAGGCATATAGAAAACTGTTGTGTATGGTTGAACATTCCATACCTGAGCTAATGAGAACAAGAATTTCAATGAAGGAAAATCACTCAAAAAATATTTCAAATTCAAGCAAAAATATTCCATCAAAGTCTAAATACAAAGTTGATTTGAGCCAAAATTATACATGGATACGAATGGAGCGTTATAACTGCCTCGTCATGAACAAATTCCAAAGTAGTCCAGATAAAGGAGAGATACAGAGAGAGGAGCTAAGAGGATACGTGTATTCAAATTCCTATAATAACAAATGCATACCTGTTAAATTGTGCTTCCTTCTCACAAACACTACCGGATTTTGACAAGATATTCATGATTTTTTTAACTACACGATAACACAGTCAGAAGGAACCCTACAAGAGTCTTCTGCAAGTGACATTTGAGCTTTGATAATCTCTCTATTTTTACCTTCAGATTGGTATCAAATTTCAATAGATGGGCAGTCTCTTCATCAACACTATAAGAAATTGTACATTTTGCTGCGAAAAAAATCGTAGCCAAATGTTTACATATCGTTGCTAAAGATATTTGGCAACGATATTTTTTTCGTAGTAGTGCCGTGGCTAAAGGTATAAGAGAACAAAAATGAGTTTCGTGGCCAATAGTAAACTTATTGGCCACGAAAACAAATCGTAGCCTATTGTGTACCTTTTCGCAACGATCTTTTGTCGTTGTTGTTTGTAAAAAACATTTGTAACAAATAGTATAATTTCGTCGCAATTTGTCTCCCTTATATTCTTCAAAATGTGCAGCTAAATAAATTTTCTGTTTTTGCCACCACTAAAAATCGTTGCAAATAGACTTTTCTAACACATTTGTACACAAATAAAAATCGTGGCTAATGTTGTACATTATTATTTTTTTGTGGCCCATGTTATATATTATCATTTTTAATCACTAATGTTATTATCATTTTTAATATCATTTTAACTATTATTACTAGTTTCTTTTCTTTCAAAATAGTTATCACAAATGTCATTTTCATAATGACAATAAATAACTAATAACATTAATAATTTGTGGCATTTTACATATTCATCCGCATACTCGAAAAATAATTAAAGTGTAAAATCATGTTCGCAAAGTACATCTATTTAAAATGCAAAGTGTTATCAACAAATTAAAGCCCATCTTTGTGCCAAAAATTTCATGCATGTCATAATATCTAATCGCAAAAATGCACCATTTGTATGCCAAAAGTTCCACTTAAAAGGTACGTCATAATATCTGATAACAAAAGTTAACAAAAAACTGAGACGATGTCTAATAACAAAAATATTGCGATCGGCATATCAATCTCCTAAATTTTCACTTCGGTTCGCCGCATCCAAATATGTTTTGCCAATAAGTGTTCTTGTCCCTTAATATCTGATTCCTCCAATTGTGCATTTTTTTGCTGCAAAGTTGTCTTAAAAGTAGTTGGTTTGGGACCATGCCCACTAATATACCCTGATCTCGTCCCGAGCACACGATTCGCTATCTCATCTGGGCTCAATAATGGACCCTCCTCAAATACAGACTCAAACTCAAGGTTTTTCATCTCATCCTGAGTAAAAGAAAAATACAATTAGCATCTAAACATATTCAAAAATTTAAATACTTTATACCTAAGAAAATCAGCATACTTTTCTTTGTTTTAAATGAATACAAATATGTTCAAACGCAATCTCACCAGCAAATATAACTCAACATAGCCTCCAATAAAATATTTTATATTTTTTAAAAAATCGACAGAATTTCATTGTTTTTACATTAAAACCAACATGTTCAATCCATTTAAAAATCAACTTCAACACAAAATAATTCACCATACTTGATCCTAACCTCCAAATCAACAAATAAAACTCAACCTATTTAACATCCGCCTTCAATAACCAAACATACTTAACCCGATAGAGCGCGGCATAAAATAAATCGCAATTTTACATGAATAGATTTCTTCGGCTTCGGGAGACGTCCAATTCCCATTTTTACAATGGGCTTCTTTATAAAATTCGATCATGTTAGGCTCAAGACCACTAGCCGCCTTTACATTCTGTTAAAATATAGTAAGTATATAATCAAAAAACATATTTAAGGAGAACATTTTAATCTAAAAGTAAAAAATATTGCCAGTTCAAAACAAACAGCCACAAATGCCTTGGATCCCTTGTTGTGCCTTATAGTTTTCTTTGCTTTATTGTTTTTGTTTATCTCACATCGTTTATACAATATATATATATATATATATGATACATTATTAAATCATATATAAAAGTTGTCATATTAGATAATTAAAATAATTCCAATAATCTTGTACCTCATATTTTGAATCAGCAAATAAATCACACAATTCGTGCCAATTTGCCTCGGTACAGCTTTTATGTGGATTTGCTCGTGCCACCTCCTTTGAACCAAATGTCAGAATATTGATGAAGCTAACTTCTTTGAGCCCTACTCCTCCCTTTCGTAAACTCTTCGCAGCTTCGTTTTCCATGTTCATCCAAGTCAATTTCAAAAGTCTGAATTGTGATTTTGGTGTCAAACTACTGGTGTTTGGAATTCTTGTGTGTGTTTTCATTCTATCATGACCAGGGGGATATTGTTTCACAAGTTTAGGTTAAGAGATTTAATGTTAATGGTTGTTTTTTTTTCTTCATAATTTAGAGTGGAGGTAAACATAGGGCTTGTAACGGAATCGATGGCATAATGAAAGCCAAAGAAAGAAGGAGGGTCCGATTGCTAGCATGGAATGCAATTGGAAACGGGGTGATACCCACCCTTAATGTCTATTTTTACAGTTTGTTCTTCATCCAAAAAGACAATTGATTGTCCGGGATACAATTCAAGTAAGTCTACATTTATGCTACAAGTATAGGGAATGAGACGTTTCTTGTTTTGGTAGTGGCGCAATGATGTCGTGTCTCGGAAGTACCAGATGATGTTAATAGCTAAATGGCAATTGGCACATACAATATGCCTAGTTGCTTCGCGTGGATTTTCATAACTCGCAGAGTTTGACTTTCGGTAATATTCTCACAATCTCTAAAACTGACGACTTCCAATGATATTAGTGCTTCAAGGTCCCGTATGAGTATGTGTGATTTGTTGATTTTCGTCTAGTTTTGGTCTCAATTATTTATTTGGAACTAGATGCACATGAACGGAAGGCCTTTCTAATGCTATCGTTTACAACTGACTAACGGGGGTGTAAGTTTCCAATGATGAGAGGAAATCTCGCTAACGTGGTGTAATACCCCGTATTTTTATGGCTTTTAAAATTAGGAATTTATTAAATGTAATTGAGATAAATTAATTTAATTTTAATCCTGAAAGTTGTTTTAAATATTTACTAGCGTGACGAGAGTTAATAATTATTGAAAGTTTGTTGATTCGTTAGAGATTACTTATTGAGTAAAGTAATATGTATAATTGATTTTTGTTAAGAATTGTCACGAGTGAATAAAATGGCAATTATGAAAATTTAAGTCGGGACGCGCCTATGTCGTGTCACGACTAAATTATTATTATATAAAGTGAATAAATTATAAGTTGCTCGTATGGTCGTTTTGAGTGCGCCAAAGTGTCCGAAAGGGTCGAGATAGTCAGAAAAGTGTACCCGGGAGTTTAGTTTGGGTCTCGGAGCATTTTTAGGCCTGATTAACATCCCGGAAGCGCGTTTTGGACATTTTACATTTTTGGGCACGAAAACCCACGAAATTTCTAAGAGTATATCAGCTGATAGGAGTCATCTTTTAGGGTTAGAACATCCATAAACTAAAGACAGCCATTGGAGAGGAAGAGGAGAAGCTTTCCAAGAAGTTCTAGGCCAAGAACTCCACCGTTTTCATCGCCGTCGCCGCCAAACTTTAGATCGCGCAACGAGGATCAAAACCACACCAATCTCTCCACAAATCTTAACCAAGAATTCCCAGGCAACTATCTATCTTGCTCTATTTCAGTTAATGCTTCAATAATATTAACCTAGAATTGTTTAAGACTAGTTTTTGTGAAAGAAAAAACTATTTTAGAGACTTGAATTGCATGATATATGGGTAATAGATGTATTCTGGAAATCAAACTCACATGTAGAGATTGAACCACGAAAATTACAGTAAATTAGGAGTATGAAATCTGGTAAAAGAATGGGAAGAAACTAAACAAAGAAAATATTAGGGTTCTGGGTATTTTTATGGATTATTCCCCATTTAATTCGTTATTCATGATGAAAATTCGCATGTCTTACGTAGCATTCCATTTATTTGAGAATATAATACTGGTAGTATAAATTGTTAGGAGTTTGGAAGTCAAATATATTGTTTTGGATGATTTTGGAAGAGGAAACCCGTAACTGGAAATTCTGCAGATTCGTCATACCTGCTTGATCGATCGATCGAACCAGGAGTATCGATCGATCGACGCATCGATCGATCGAGCACCTGCCATCGATCGATTGACCCCTCCTGAAAAACTCAAATTTCCCTTTTTTTTAAATAGGTGGTTCCAACTTAAATGAATAGAAATTCTTGGACATTATTGTTAGAATATTTTGGGAGGTAAAGAAGACCAGTAGGACTTTATAAAAATGGAACCCTTAACCTAAGACGAGATTTAATACTTAACAGAGGTATTTTACACTTAAGAAACAATGGGAACGTGTGTTTAAAGGGTGAGACTCGTAAGGAAGTTACGTTGTAAAATGAATGAGTACCTACTGAAATTACACTTGGGAAGATAGGGATTTACGAGTGATACGTAGTAAGTTGGAATAATCCCATGAATAAGAATAAAAGAGATAAACCGTTATACGGGCTAATTTAGTAATGTGCAATGAGAATAAATATCATAAGTATGGGTCGTGGGTGTACCTAAATTTGAAATGGGAATAGTAGTATACATATATGATTGTGTTTGTGTATATACTATGTACGTGTAAAAATCATGCCCGCGCTACTTACTCTCCCTGAGGTTACCGCGCTGGGACAGTCTTATCTCGATGGGACCTTTATGGGGGATATTGACTCGTACCCTAGAACATAGGAATCCTTGGTACAGGCTATCGGATCGATAGTCAGGCAGTCCTAAGAGACGTGAGGGTATGTGCTGACCTCTTAGTGACTTGGAAATATGCTTCGCCTTAATTTGTATGTGTTTTGTGTTAATACAGTTCGAAAGTGATTCTAAACTAGTATTTCCCTTAGTACGAGTGATACGGGGACTGGATAGCAGAGTATGCCAGCACCATAAATGTTATGTGGGGTGCCGTTGTTATACATATATATTATATGAGTAGTTAATATATATTTAAACTTGAAATTTGGAAACTACCTACTGTGACTATGGTAAGTAAGAAATGAATAATTATTTCAACTTGGAAATAAGTGTTTGAAAAGTATGACGCGTTACTGGGAAAGTTTATAATCAAAAGAGGTTTATGTGAGAACTTTGCTTTTAAATAAAATTAACTTTCTTAACATTAGAAATTGTCGGCATGAAATCTTATGAGTAACTTAAGATAAGTTAAACTGTTGAGAGTATTAGTGCGATAGGTGTGCACATTAGAAGAGGGGTGAGAATTTCTCAAGGGAGTGCCGCAGTAATATGATTGTTGCATTAGCCGGTAAACATTTTAAATACTTGCTAAACTAATTTTAAACTGTTTCACAATCGGGCTCTGACCCATTTCCTATTTTCTCTTCTCTCTTGTATATATATGTATATATTACAGGTGCCCAGCCACAGGGGCGTCTTGCATAGGATCCTTTGGAAGGAGCGTGCTGCAGCTTAGGTGGGAGTTGCAGGCCTCTTGCTTAGACGATCTCTTCATTGATTCGGTTCTTATAGTTCTTCATAGTTTGGGCATGTGTCGCCCATTTCCCATTCAGTATAGATTTGTCAGAGATGTATGTTCATTCATTTTCGGTATTCGGTACTCTTTGAGTATTAACTCTTGACAGAATGATTTCATTTGTGGTTTAAATTTGGTTTGGTTAATCTAGAGGGATTAATTCTTTTGTGTTGATTTCTATCCGTAGCACTTATGTGATTATTAAACTGTTGGCCATTTAAAAAAAATCTAATTGGAATTTAATAATAGGGAAATAAAGTTGTAAATTGTTTTGACACTTAGCTTAATTATTTAGGGTGTTTAAATTGGGAAATTTTATTTTTGCGACAGTGATGCTAAGAATGAACCAATCGTTCACCTTGATTTTAATTTAATAAAGGATTGATTGCTCGGTATTTAATTAGGCGGGGTGTCGCAGGTGGTATCAGAGCATCAGGTTCTAGTGTCCTTAGGATTGTACGATTTATTATGCTTCCAGCGTTACTTTGTTTGATATAGAGCCCTATGTTTAGGATTGTTGTTTTCTATGGTGAGATTCCATTCTCTTGCTATAACGTATGTACATTAGTGAATCTTAATTGCATTCGGGCGTGTTCGAACAATGAAATATGGCAGGCAAGGGCCGTTGGGCGGACAGCAGGAGGCAAGGATCAGTTGAGGTTGTAGAGCATATTCGAGGATAATGATCGTAGTTCAGGTCACCCCTATTATGGCACGGGAAGCCAAGACTGTAAAGACGGCTAGGGTGCAACTTATGATTTCCAAATGTTGTTATAGTCGAAAGAGGTGCAAGAGTAGACTTACCCGACGTGGCACGACGGGAAAGAGTCAGACGAAGCATTGTAGAGAACTCTGAGTGGAAATTCTAGAAATGCGAAAATTGTGTGTGTTAGCCCAAGGAGGTAAAGTATCCAAAGGCTTGGACATAGGACGGAGTGTGGCTAACTGGAAATGAAAATTTGGAAACAAATTTTCTTGACATGTCAGAACAAAGTTATCATGGTGGGAGTCAGCCACTAGTTTTAGAAATGGAATGCTATGCCTATAGGAGAATCTTAGGTACAGTGTGACCGCATGTTCCTTCATCAAATGTTCAGGATAAGAAGTGAACATAGTTCTGAACTCATCACAGGAGGACCTGACAGAGGTCCATTTGTGAACATGAATCTAAGCCGTTAGCGAATTTTGTATCGGAAGATGTAGATACAAATGGAGGAAAGGACTCCAAATGGGAGATCGACTCGTAAATATAGTTAGTAACACTTATAAGGGAATTCTACTGGACAGTCGATTCAGAGGTTGACAATGTCGTGCTTTGACAATGGAGATGATAATGCTTCCTTGTGTGGGAAGCTAAAAGAATCGAAGAAGTTAGTCAAGAATAAGACTGGATGCAACAATAGTAGTGTAGCACCACAAGGGGGTGAGGATACACGTCAGGGGACCCATTTAAATGATTCGAATAGCTAAATTCTTACCAAAGCGATGGCGAATTCAGTAAGGACTATTGTAGCCAGTAGCCTGTTCTTTAGGGCCAACAAGGCTAAGGGAACAACGGGGGGTAGCCAACATGAATTGAGCCTACCAAAGTCCGAGAGAAGGGCAATCCTAATATGGTTGGTAGGACAGGTGATAAGTGGATTATGGGTAGAGGTATTTTGTGGAGAGTGAAATCGCACGCGTTAATGTTTTCCCGAAGTGAGTAAAGGGATAAGAGTATGGTGCCTAGTAAAAGACAACGATTAAAGTAGTTTTTGTTTTGGTTTAGGCAGGCGTGTTACGTCCGAAGACCATTGGTACAGTCAAGACGATTGGCAAGGTAGAAGTATAAGTTTTATCCTCAGAGGATGAGGCATGTTTTTGTGACACGAGCGAGTCATTATATTTTGTTCATTGCTAGATTAGCATGTGAGACGAGTTTAATGCGTATAACTACAAACGATATTATTATGTGAATATTTTTCCCTAGTGTAGCGGGATTTTTCCTTAGTGCTATCCGCGGAGGATGAATGAGTATATTAATAGTGTTATATACTTTATTGAGGTCACTCGTTTTAGTGATGTGATATACGAGTATAATATGGTATTGATTACAACTTGATAGAAATGGTCAGTACGATAGTAGGCAGTTATTGCAAGGCTATCGGAGTGATTGCATTAGTGCAACATGTTTTGTTCTGGCGAGGCCTCACCTGCAAGAGGGTTGGACTCGCACTTATATTATCTATCCTAGAGACTTCGGAGGGGATAGTGGGCTCGAGATATTCGATACCGGTGTGTGTAGGGACTTTGTTGTTATGATTCAGCATGTATCAGGTTTACGGGTGAGCGAAAAGATTTAACTCAGCATTATGTTTAGCGCTCAGGACTTGGTGATGGAAAGAGTGCATTGTTATGTCTATCCTTTAGAGATGTGGGAGTTAAGATTTATACCCCTCTAATTGGGGAAAGGGATTTCGAGAATCCCGATTATATGTATCCGAGGTTTATGGAATGCAATTTCCCCAATACTGTACGATAGTGCAATTGGCGAAATGTTCTTTGTTAAGTGTAATTTCGGGAGGAGATGTAACTTTTCTGTCAAGAGACGGAGTAAAGGGGTACATGTTGTGGACGGAGGGCCTAACAGATTTCGATAACCAACAATGCTAGGTAGTAGTGTATCGGGAGGGGGGGTTCCTTGTTTGGATTTCGCTTTGCGAGACATCCCACGCATGAAACTTAGCGTAAGGTTGGAAATAGGGAGATGTTTGGTCATTAGTCCATGAGTTCAGTACCTCAGTCGTAATAAGAGCAAATAATTATATCTGTAAGTTGGTAGTTGAATTATGATTTAATGCCAGTGGGGCCGGATGCGTGGTAAGAAAGCATTGAAAGTTTTGTTTACCACCGCGAGTTGAGGGGTGGAATGATGATAAGGAGGATTTAGAACTTTGATTCCTAGGGTGAGTGAGAGTACCCAAGTGTTGCAATCACGTTGTGAGCACTAGGAAAATAAAGAATTGGTTATTAGGTGTGAAGCGTATGTGATGCTTACGCTAGTATACACGGTTATAGGGTGTGTAGACATCCTGGTTAGTTGATGTTAAAAATCGTCCGAGTTGAAGGGATGTGGGAATAGACGTGTGGAATATAAGTTTTGGGACTAACATAACGCAGTAAAAGTGGTAGAGTGAATTAAACACCGTGTGAAAGATGATAAATCCATATATACGTGTGCAATCAGAGTAGCACACCGAATCTGGTTGGAAGGCTGTGGGAAGCCGTTTTCAAAGAGGAATTCCTTGAGAAGGGTAGAATTTAACTATATGGAGAACACTCGGGACGGAGTTGTAATTAGGCAAATGTTGAGAGCGAGTTCTGCATACAAAGAATGATAATGTTAGTATGGTATAAAAGATCCAGAAGTGCGCATCGTGTAGAAAAGTGCACGGGTCGAAACTTTCGATATACACCAAGGAAGGGGAGTAGTAAGTGTCACTTAATGTGAGACATTTCAAGGAAAGTCGATGTTGAGCGGGACATAGTGAGTAGTCTCCGCGAGCACCACTCATAGATAGAGATCGGTTGGAATAAGGGGATCAACTAGAGAATTTGTGGTTATCAACCATTCCTGTAACGGAAGAGGGTGATAAAGTCGGTAAAGTCCTTGGATGGGCTGCCATCTTCAAGGTAAGACCAAGGGTTCATCCGAACATGTGGAGTAAGTCGCCCAAGAAGGAAGTGATTGACATTCCTTTGGGGTGATTTACAATATTAACTAGTGTCCCCCAGTCTTCCTTTCAAAGGAAGGGATCGCGCCGGTACGTGGTCCTACACGATATTATTTTCTAAATCAGGATGAAATTTGTGAATCCCACCTTCAATATGGAATTTCAAGAAACAGCGGAGGTAACGTTTCATTTTGAGTAAGAGGTATCACCCATAGCCGAGGAGCAGGCGCACGGTGATTAACGAGTAGTGGAGCTGCGTGAAGGTGATTTTAGAATCTTGGTGATCATTTCGTTTTCACAACGGTTATAGCTAACAAGTGGAGCAGTAGGGTAATTGGGGGAGGATATTACCAAATGGTAGAGTTCCGTGGAAGCACTCGTACCTGTTTGTCGTGAACGAGGTGCTTATTGAAGTTTTGGTGTGGAAAAACCTTAACTATTCTCCCTCTGCGTATGTTTAGAGGTGAGCGGATAATCAAAATTTTGGATCGGTCGAGAATAATCCGATGACTATAGTCGAATTCCACGACTGTTTTAGGCGAACAAGAGTGGTTAGATGTTCGTATGGTTCCTCTCAGAATAGGAGTTTTGTGCTTAGATAAATCCGAGTAGCTGTCATGTAGTGAGGTACGGCTTCCCTTTGATATTGAAATAATGGGAATCAATAGTGTATATGCGTGTCTTATGCGAATGTTGTCGGATAGGAGCACAATGTGAAATATCTTTAATGAAGAGTGTTAACAAGCTTGCTGTGAGGTGGGGGCTATAGTGATTGAGCGCCTTACTATGTGGATAGGTTGCGTACTGTTAAGGTATCCAAAATGTGTTTTACCAGATAGGCCCTATTTTTCGAATTTCGGGACGAAATTCCGTTATTAGGAGGGAAGTATGTAATACCCCGTATTTTTATGGCTTTTAAAATTAGGGATTTATTAAATGTAAATGAGATAAATTAATTTAATTTTAATCCTGAAAGTTGTTTTAAATATTTACTAGCGTGACGAGAGTTAGTAATTATTGAAAGTTTGTTGATTCGTTAGATATTACTTATTGAGTAAAGTAATATGTAGAATTGATTTTTGTTAAAAATTGCCACGAGTGAATAAAATGACAATTATGGAAATTTAAGTCAGGACGCGCCTGTGTCGTGTCAGGACTAAATTATTATTATATAAAGTGAATAAATTATAAGTTGCTCGTATGGTCGTTTTGAGTGCGCCAAAGTGTCCGGAAGGGTCGAGATAGTCAGAAAAGTGTACCCGGGAGTTTAGTTTGGGTCTCGGAGCATTTTTAGGCCTAATTAACATCCCGGGAGCGCGTTTTGGACATTTTACATTTTTGGGCATGAAAACCCACGAAATTTCTAAGAGTATATCAGATGATAGGAGTTATCTTCTAGGGCTAGAACAACCATAAACTAAAGACGGCCATTGGAGAGTAAGAGGAGAAGCTTTCCAAGGAGTTCTAGGCCAAGAACTCCACCGTTTACATCGCCGTCGCCGCCAAACTTTAGATCGCGCAACGAGGATCAAAACCACACCAATCTGTCCACAAATCTGAACCAAGAATTCCCAGGCAAGTATCTATCTTGTTCTATTTCAGTTACTGCTTCAATAATATTAACCTAGGATTGTTTAGGACTAGTTTTTGTGAAAGAAAAAACTAATTTGGAGACTTGAATTGCATGATATATGGGTAATAGATGTATTCTGAAAATCAAACTCACGTGTAGAGATTGAACCACGAAAATTACAGTAAATTAGGAGTATGAAATTTGGTAAAAGAATGGGAAGAAGCTAAACAAAGAAAATATTAGGGTTCTGGGTATTTTTATGGATTATTCCCCATTTAATTCGTTATTCATGATGAAAATTCGCATGCCTTACGTAGCATACCATTTATTTGAGAATATAACACTGGTAGTATAAATTGTTGGGAGTTTGGAAGTCAAATATATTGTTTTGGATGATTTTGGAAGAGGAAACCCGTAACAGGAAATTCTGCAGATTCGTCATACCTGCTTGATCGATCGATCGAACCAGGAGTATCGATCGATCGAGCACCTGTCATCGATCGATCGACCCCTCCTGGAAAACTCAAATTTCCCTTTTTTTTAAAGAGGTGGTTTCAACTTAAATGAATAGAAATTCTTGGACATTATTGTTAGAAGATTTTGGGAGGTAAAGAAAACCAGTAGGAATTTATAAAAATGGAACATTTAACCTAAGACGAGATTTAATACTTAACAGAGGTATTTTACACTTAAAAAACAATGGGAACGTGTGTTTAAAGGGTGAGACTCGTAAGGAAGTTACGTTGTAAAATGAATGAGTACCTACTGAAATTACACTTGGGAAGATAGGGATTTACGAGTGATACGTAGTAAGTTGAAATAATCCCATGAATAAGAATAAAAGAGATAAACCGTTATACGGGCTAATTTAGCAATGTGCAATGAGAATAAATATCACAAGTATGGGTCGTGGGTGTACCTAAATTTGAAATGGGAATAGTAGTATACATATATGATTGTGTTTGTGTATATACTATGTACGTGTAAAAATCATTCCCGCGCTACTTGCTCTCCCTGAGGTTACCGCGCTGGAACAGTCTTATCTCGATGGGACCTTTATGGGAGATATTGACTCGTACCCTAGAACATAGGAATCCTTGGTACAGGCTATCGGATCGATAGTTAGACGGTCCTAAGAGACGTGAGGGTATGTGCTGACCTCTTAGTGACTTGAAAATATGCTTCGCCTCAATTTGTATGTGTTTTGTGTTAATACAATTCGAAAGTGATTCCGAACTAGTATTTCCCTTAGTACGAGTGATACGGGAACTGGATAGCAAAGTATGCCAGCACCATAAATGTTATGTGGGGTGCCTTTGTTATACATATATATTATATGAGTGGTTAATATATATTTAAACTTGAAATTTGGAAACTACCTACTGTGACTATGGTAAGTAAGAAATGAATAATTATTTCAACTTGGAAATAAGTGTTTGAAAAGTATGACGCGTTACTGGGAAAGTTCATAATCAAAAGAGGTTTATGTGAGAACTTTGCTTTTAAATAAAATTAACTTTCTTAACATTAGAAATTGTCGGCATGAAATCTTATGAGTAACTTAAGATAAGTTAAACTGTTGAGAGTATTAGTGCGATAGGTGTGCACATTAGAAGAGAGGTGAGAATTTCTCAAGGGAGTGCCGCACTAATATGATTGTTGCATTAGCCGGTAAACATTTTAAATACTTGCTAAACTAATTTTAAACTGTTTCATAATCGGGCTCTGACCCGTTTCCTATTTTCTCTTCTCTCTTGTATATATATGTATATATTACAGGTGCCCAGCCACAGAGGCGTCTTGCATAGAATCCTTTGGATGGAACGTGCTGCAGCTTAGGTGGGAGTTGCAGGCCTCTTGCTTAGACGATCTCTTCATTGATTCGGTTCTTATAGTTCTTCATAGTTTGGGCATGTGTCGCCCATTTCCCATTCAGTATAGATTTGTCAGAGATGTATGTTCATTCATTTTCAGTATTCGGTACTCTTTGAGTATTAACTCTTATCAGAATGATTTCATTTGTGGTTTAAATTTGATTTGATTAATCTAGAGGGATTAATTCTTTTGTGTTGATTTCTATCCGTAGCACTTATGTGATTATTAAACTGTTGGCCATTTAAAAAAAATCTAATTGGAATTTAATAATAGGGAAATAAAGTTGTAAATTGTTTTGACACTTAGCTTAATTATTTAGGGTGTTTAAATTGGGAAATTTTATTTTTGAGACAGTGATGCTAAGAATGAACCAATCGTTCACCTTGATTTTAATTTAATAAAGGATTGATTGCTCGGTATTTAATTAGGCGGGGTGTCGCAGGTGGTATCAGAGCATCAGGTTCTAGTGTCCTTAGGATTTGTACGATTTATTATGCTTCCAGCGTTACTTTGTTTGATATAGGTGCCACTTGTGTTTCGTTCCATCAATATGTTATTTATAGTTTGCACTGTGCATATTGATGAACCTTGGTTTATCTCATTAAATTCGAGCAGGGGTTGAATGTAAGGGGACGTCATATTGTTGGCATACCTGTACTAACTTTTAGAGGATCTGGTCACTACACAATCTCCACAAATACAAGGGAGAAAAAGTAAGACATTCAGCACAGAAGACACAAAAAAAAGTAACTATAAATTTTCCTTCTTGTACTTGTTAAAAATAGTATAATGTAGACTTTCCTTTAGGAGAAAGAATTTCAATTGATCAATCTTTTTTTGTAACAACTGGTGGCAACACAACCTCCAAAATAAAAAAAATTAAAAATTAAACCACATTCAGCATATAAGACAAATATAGTAGTGTAAATGAGGGTCTTCAAATGACTTTTTCCCCTTGAAATACTTGATAAAAGAAACTACAATAAACTTTCCTTTAGGAAACTATAAGAGGGTAAGTCCCTTGTACTTATTTTTAAAAAACAAAAACTCTTTATGTGTGGCTAAGAAATCTGCAGAATGGCGGTCTTGGAACAAATAAATAATCCAGGGGGGGCTTGTTACATTAAAAACAGTTCAAAGGCTTTTCTGCAAACAACCTTTTTTCACACACCCCATATAAAAAGTTATATAGTTAATAACAACCACCCAGACGAGGGGAAGCAAGATAAATTTGGCCATATCAACAATTGATTGAGTTACATAAGAATAAACATAAGAAATCATCCTCACCTAAGGGTTGCAACGAGAGCAGCACAAGTTCAAAAGGCGACCATCGCAAATAATGGTCAGAGGTGCATATTTTGTCAGTTCCTCGCCAGCTTTAGTCTTGTATTGCACACCTTTAACGGTCTCATTTTCTTCAAGAAGAAATTTAGTAGTTCCTTGCTCTAATTGGACACTGTAGAAAATTGAAAAATGGTGTAACTACCAATGAACACAGGTAAGTCCTACAAAAGAAATCTTGATGAAAATGGTCTGATAATCCGATGCTATGATACATTAAATAATGTGTAGTAATAAACAGATAAATTATACGAATTTAGGCAGGGTTATAGCTTTCTCCCTCATTCTCTGTATGAACGGTCGTTGTGAAAACTCCCCCGAGCCACATCTGAGTGAAACTTTTCCATGGGATAAGGGCGAATATTCTGTCCGTCCTTGAAAATGGCATATCCAACTCTGATGATAACATATATAGTTATATACCGATATAAGTCCATTTCCATATAACCAAAATACACAATTGAGTAACTTCCGAATTTCTAATGTTTCTTTCCTTTTTGTATAATATTTTAGAAAATGCAAGTCTAACTGTGACACACATTAGCACCAAATAATAAGTTCTTTTAAAAAAATGTCCTCGTAGTACTTTCAGGCCGTAGTGAAATATATATCTCACCCTGTAAACTCTGAATTGTCTTGCCAATTAAATTAAAACCAAGTTTATTTTGGACACAACAACAATATCTTGCATAACTCAAATACCTTGTAGATCTTATGATAGAAAACCTCTAACCGTCTAAGTTCCGCGCGTGGATTGGACAACTCAACCTGTTCCATAACACATCACACAACCGAGTTAATTCCACTGATAAACCTCTTTGTCCAACAAATTGACTCAAATACTGTCCCATCTCAGACAAGCTCATCACTTTGTTTGATAAAACATTCGCATCCATGCATACAAACTTATGAAACATATCCAAGTGTTTCTTTGCAAGCGAAATTACTTTATTCAGAAGCTCTTCCTTCATAGTGAACTACTTTAGAGGCCAACCTTTGCTTGATAGTGAACACAATGACATATATCTAATAGCAACTTTAGATGGTTAGATGCATGCTTGATAATGAACACAATGACCTATATCTAATAGAAACTTTCATAAAAGTGATACAACATGAAATTCACCAATCTTATAAGATCGAATAGCAAGCAAATAATATTAATAGATAGTCAATACAAATAAAAGCGTAAGGATATAAATAAAAAAATAATCTCTGAAACCGAAAAGAATACCAACCAGCGAGATCTACCCTGTATCAGAAGAACTCATTGTCTTGTCCATATTAGTCTTATAGCTCCACCTTAGGATAGACATTAAAGAGGTTTCTCCCACCCCTTCAAGATCTAGAAAAGACCTGCCCAAAGATAAAACCATAGGCCATTTTTCAAATATTTCTTCAAAATAATGTATTGAAAAGGATATTGACGTGTGCATCTTTAGTCAAAACGAAAGCAACTTCCCTCGCTGATTCACTCGAGAGTTTCTTTTCATTGTCATCCAAACCAACACCACTATAAGGACCTGGAAATATTTTTACATCTAAAGAAATGACTGGAGAACTTGAGCTGGATGCATAATCAGTAAGAAACAAAACTGAAGATGAACTAACATCAAACATTCCAACCTGAAAAAATGTCAGTTTATAAATTATGATTTGGCTGTCTTGCAATCGACAACTTGACCCAAGAAGAAGAATAGATTATTATTAAGAAAACCATAAAATCTCCCATGCATAGAAATGATTATCTCAAGTCGAAAAAAAAAGATTACCAGCTTTCAAATAAAGTAAGTACTAAGTACTCGTTTAATTCGAGTTTTAGAGCTTTCATGGAATCCCAAATATGTGAATTCACATATATTGTCCCATAAGAGTTTGAATCTCAAGACGTTGATTCATTTTCTAAACCCCAAACTTCATATGTGAATTTAGCAGCACTAAATGTCATAAAAAAATAAGATCACATATTCCTTCATAACGTTCAATCGGAAATGATTATAAATTTCATCAAGAAGAAAATTCAAAATAAGATATGGGTCATACTAAGATCTAGAAAGTGAGTTTTCCAAAAAAAAATGACGTTCCCGCATCTACTACTAATAATAATAATTATAATAACGCCATGATCATATAACATAGCATTAAAAGTGCAATTTGAAATGAACATTACTATGGATATGGTCTGTTAATGAGTAAATTGAAATTAACAATATAGTAAATTAGCCTTAATTTATCTTAAGCAGATAAGATCATGATATCCAAAATAGAAACCAAATTATATTATACAAATTTTGAGCATTACTATTTTAAATGGAGGACTACAATCGTTTTTTTCGCTTTAATTTGCTAATCCAACACCCTAAATTAACTTTTAGAGATTCTTGAGAATTTGAACAACAGTCATTGACTATAAAACTACAAAAATGAGATGATAAAAGTCCAATCCTACATATAATTCTATGAGTGAGTGATTAAGATCTTGAAAACATTTTGAAATAGGGCAGTGCCAAATCCAAACACAAGAAAATTACTCTTAGTGCATCTGTGTTTTGGTGTGCGTCTGTGTGTGAGGGAGAGGAGAGAGAGGGAGTAAGAATTACCTTAAGAAGTTTGGCAGATCGTCTGCGGCGGAGGTGGCACAACAGCGGTGGCGGAGCTGGTGTAGAGGTGCAGAGGAGCGGGATGTAGATGAAAGGCAAGGGGAGGAAGAGATAGGCGGGGGAGGAAGGGGAGATCGGCGGGGGTGGGGGCGGGGGCAGGCAAGAAGACACCGGTGTGTGGGGGGAAGAGATCGAGTGAGGAAAAGGAATAGGGGATGGAACCGAAAGAGGGAAACGAGGGGTGGGGAATTGGAACGTGGTTTTCCTTTAGGTTTAGGAATTTTTTTTACGTTTTGCCCCCAAAATTTGACTTCTGGGTACAAAAATATTTTGTAACTAAATAGTAAATCAATTGCTCAAGAAATATTTGGTGGACGACTTTAATTATTTCGTTGTTGAAAAATTCGTATTTTATATTTTGTGCGGGAAAAAAAGGCGCCTAATTTTTATTGACAATTTGGCAACAAAATTTACAAATTCGTGGTCAATTTTTAATTAATGACCACAATTTAAATTTCGTTGCTAAAAGTGATCATTTAGCCACGAAATCATCTTTGTAGCCAAATAAATCGTTGTTAAATGTAATATTTGTATTAGTGACATATTTGAGTTTTCGCAGACGTTTAATTGATGGTGGCAAAACTAGTAACCAACAGCAACCTCTCATGTCGAGAGTCCCTAACCCACGTAACTCACCCATCCTTCGAGGCAGTTTCTTGATACCTTAACAAAAGGATATATCAAGATAATTCAGCTTACAGAAGCTTCCAATTGACTCCGGTAACGCTAGCAACCCCAAGCAAGCATGGAGCTTTAGTACTTCTAAATTTGTCAGCCTTTCAATTTTCTCCGGGAGATAACAAAGCTTCTTACAGTAAGTGATGCTGAGCTTCTTAAGACTATTTCAGCAAGCAATTTCTCAAATCATAGCTTTTTTCAATTTCAATTTCCAGAAGATTTGATAACTTATGAGACATCTCAGTGGTACAGTTCTCAAAAGCATTGCCAATGTAGCACGCAATCAACGACATTTTCTACAAATTCCTCATTTGCAGTAAGGATGTAGAAAGGGAAGAAACTAAAACATTTTCCAGTCTCATTCTTTGCAGAATGGATAAATAAACACCCGGTGGAAAGTTTATTTTGAAATGCAAGTATCATAATACCTGACAATAAGAACCTTCATTTGGTATCCATGAAATTGGGTTAAGTGTAGCTTGTTCGCTAAACAGATCGCTTAGGATATAGGGACAGTCAATCGCAGAGCATAGCTTTGGTATCATTGGCTGGATATCCAGTATTGAATCCTCAACAACCTCATATAGTTGCTTGTCATACGATCTTGAGTAGAATCTTTCATCACGGGGTAAAGTGTCCGGTATTGGAACCTCAAGCACTGTGTATTGCGTGCCGGGTGATAGTTGTGTGTCAGACAAGCTTGAGAAGACCGTTTCATCCTCGGGCAAAGTGTTGCATGTCATACTAGCTTGAGAATTTTCTGTCTGCAATCAACATATTTGTAAATTTCCACTCAAGAGAAACGCAAGGTAATGTTAAAAAATGATACTTCTACAACGTGTTTTTACCAAAAAAATCACCTCTAAAATATTTTCTAAATTGATCCACAATTTAGCGTCGGTTGGAAACTCTTGCCATTTGCTACAAGTGCCTCTAACAAAGACCTCATGTAGGAAAATCAGATTTTCCAAACCAATCCTAAATCGTGGATCGTTCTGGAAAATCTTTTAGCGGTGGTATGACATTTTCTATAAATTGAATTACCAAACATTTTATTTAAATGGGAAGGAAAAGAAGGCAGATTCCTGTAGAAATAGACAAAAGGAGGGCATGAATGGTTTGGTCTCTTTGTTTGACCTACCACTTGGTAAAGTCATTCCCCATTGTCTCCACCATTAATCTTTTCCCCTGCTCTCTGGGCTCTTCTTTACTCAGGTGGATAGCCAGATCTCTTAACAGATCATGTTGTGCTAAAAAATGCTCATTGCAGTAGCCTTTGACCTCAAGTGCTTCTATCCTGTGAATTGAGAACAAAGGAAGGTTGATTCCAAAAAAAAAAAGTGGCCAAACTCCAAAATGCAAACTTGGAAACATATATTTTGGAAAAAAATAAGAGAGAACTAACACTTAAAATTTGGGAGAGGAATGGAGAGGAGAATCTCTGATGGGGAGCAAGTAAAGTTGGATGAGAGTTTACTTAATACTATGTTATTACATATTTTATTTTGACAGTACTTAACTATTAATAATTATCCTTTGGCATTTTAATCCTAGTAAGATTGTTAGCAGATGAATAATTATAATCTTCATTACTTAACTATTAATATTGAGATTTTAGTCTAAGTCGTGTAGTCTCAACTTTTTTTTTGTATTATTACTCTTTTCTTTAATATCATCCTCTTGTTCTCTTCATCAATTTAGTGCAGGGAATCTCTTAATGGTTGTCTAGCACCAATTTCTTATAAAAACACGCACTTTGATTTCCACTTGAATTAGCTCACAATCCTCTAATCACTCCTAATCCCTACTTATCACATGACAAGGTTACACGAGGTATATCTATAAAATATGGAACGTCAGATTTTTAGGATTGCACTAAAAATTTGATTGTCCAAACTTCTCTCCACCGTAAGAAGGTGCAATTATTTTGGAAAGTAATCAGTAAGGTAATGTACTGCCATGGTTTTTAGTCACAATAGGGCCCGTATGATATTGTTACCCCAATAATAATCACTGTAGATACCAAATAATCCTATAAATTCAAAATATTTAATGCATAACTTTTTTACTTTACTAATAACTTAAAGATAATGTCGTGTCGTGACTAACTGGTATTTGTAGACACAGCACGTGTGTTGTGAGAAAAAAATGCAAAATAAAAGAGACATATGTAAGGGAAAATATATCATCGTGCCAATGGAATGGCATAAACCTAGTATGTAGATATCCTATGAAGTATCTACCGAAATACATGTATCTACGACCATGGAGCCTTAGACTCTCATACATGAATTTAGATTTATACATCAACCAACAAATACATTTATTTAACTAATATGACTAGATAACTTATAAGTAAAATTCATTTTCCAACAAATTAAAGTCATGCCGACACCATTCATGGAAAACATAATAATACAGGAAGTCGGGAAGCTGTGAGACAAATGAAAACAAAAAATATATAAAAAGATGTTCGAATAAAGTCTAAGTTTCCTTAATCTTTCTTCTCATCTAGTTCTCCATAATATCCCACTATCATCATATGAGTTTGTAGCCAACAAACACATGCACATTTTTACACACAAAAAAAAAAATACACTGATGAGCAAGGCAAGTATGTTATAAAACATTCTTCACTTTAAATAAAAAAAATATCAAAATTAATTCAGCTGTAAAATTACAAAAACAAGTATAATAATATACAATAAAAACAAAAATATACAAAGCATTATATTCTAACGACTTCAAGTTAGAGGTGGCAATGGGTCGCGTCGTGTCAGTTTCGTTTAGGGTCTTATCAGGTTCGTGTCGTAACCACCTCCACTATAACCCGGCCTGATATGTCTTTTTTGTCTACCGCGTCATGTCTTATCGGTTTTATGTCGTCGTGTTCTAACTCTATTAACGAGTTGTGTCATGTATTTCCACTAAATGACTAAACCCAAACCCAATTAATTAAATTGTTCCCCCGACCCACCCCCTTTAAGCACCCAAAATGAGCTATAAAATTGCGTAGGCTGTGTCGTATTATCTGATTGTGTGGCATTTTGCCACCCATACTTCAAGTGTTTCCCATCGAGTGCTTTCTTGCCATTCATTTTTATCAAAGGGGCAAATCTTCAATTAAGCACATTATGAAGTCATTTCTATCTACTTCAACTCACAATCATTTTTCCTAATTATCACAAGAGCAAAACATCTTAAATGACTCGTCTTGACCGTACATTCTCATAATCATATTCGTGCCTTATTCATGTTAGCAGTGACCATATAAAGTAACACACTTGAATAATATTGTTTAACCAAAGAATATTCGTCATATTGAAGACAGAGGAAGCTGGAGTACCTCGTAGGCACAAGATTAATAAGATTTCTGAATGAGGGTTCAAGGAGGTTTTCAAGGGTGCCCTCATCGTCTAGGTTGTACAATTCCACCCACATATCCATAAGAGAAGTGGCTCAGATCTTTGGATCTTCATGATATAATGCTAGGTCCAGGAAACATTCCCTGACTACAGACGATATATCCAAATCATCTAAACTGGTTTGGAAACGATACAATACAACTCGTCATCTTTGTTGGAATCAAAAATAGAATTACCATCAAACCATTTCTTCAGTAAACTTCACCAGTTAATCGTATGCTGCCCATAGAGTGATCGACCAACTACTGTAAGGGCTAGAGGAGATCCTTTATAATCTTCCACTATCTACGAGTAGAGAGACCATACAAATTCAGTTACTGTTGATGGAAAGGAGATAAAAATGGAAAATAAGAAAGTAGTGACAACAGACAGATAAGTTACATAAGCTCTATTTTTTAAACTTCTTACCTATGATGGGTAATATTAGTCAAAGGTTATAGGCACCGGGTTATCTAAAAAATAACCCCAATTTTTGTGCGACATCAAGTAAAACGTATACACGGAAATATATACCTTTTATCCTCTGATATTATTTGATAGATAAGTTACAATGAATACGTCCAATCATGTGCATCAAGAAATTGCTTGTAATCTACCTCTTTCACAAGATCGTCTGGGATGTTGGAATTCCCATCTTGATGAACGATGGTTGCGAAAAAGAGTCACGGCATCTTCATCATTTAAGATAACCAATTTATATATGCAATCAAATCTTTGGAACACAATCTAGAGGTAATCAAAAGTTTGCATCCGAGTATATTGATCCTGAAGTGTTCAAGAAGGAACTCCCATCCGGACCACACATCATCCAAGACCAATAATACAGGACCGTTTTTTACGTAAACTACGCGTCAATGGCCAAGAAAATAAACCAAACCCTAACTTTTAGAGAGAGAATCAAGAGATTTCTTATATTTCAAATGGAGAATGTCCTCAAATGAGGAATAAAAGCATGTATTTAAAGGTGAGGAGCAGCTTAGGCTCTAAGCTAATATTCTAATTACAAAAATATCCCTAAAAGCCTTTGCTACTTCTTTCTCTAAATACCAAGCAACAAATACTAAAAACAAATACAACCAAATAAAGAAACTAAAAGAAAATAACAAAAATGCAATAAAACCTAAAAGGAGCCCATTTCCATCACTCTCCCCCTCTTAAGACCAAGTTCGTCCTCGAGCGTTTAAAAAAATTAGTATTTGTGAGGAAATTAAAAAAAAAAGTGCCAAAAACTTGTGGGGGCCAAAAATTAATTTCTAAAAGTTGAGTGCACATCCCACAAATTTTCTTCTTTATTGCTTCTTATTCTCTCTTTCTTCACCCAATCAAACCCAAGAACATTCCTCCCGGGTCAAAAACGCGTCGAGGCAAAGGGTTGGGTCGGTAGATGGGAGGCTTTTTTTTTTTGTTCGAAGGGGTAGGCTATTTTTTGGGCAGCGGGGTGGGTTTAGTAAGGGTTTTGGGGGTTGACGGCAACAGGGAGGCCGGAGTAGGGTTGGTCGACAGGGGTATGGGTTGGTCGGCAGGACTTTTTGGGCAGTGGGGTGGTCGGGTGACAGCTTGGGGCTGGGATGGGGTTTTGGGGGGGCGGCCTGCAGTTCTGGGCAGTGGGGGCTAGGGTTCGTAGGGTTTGGGACTAGGGTGGGAAGCGGGGGGTGGATTTGGGTGGACGAGAGGCGGTTGGGTTAGGTTTTAGCCCTAGGGCAGCAAAGAGTTGGGCCATTTGGGCTTGAATTAGGGTTTGTTGTTGTCTCATCTCTTCCATTTGATTCCTCAACTCTTGATTAATCTCTTGTTGTCGCTTGGATATTCTTGGAGTCATTGGATGTAGCGTGCGATTTTATAAAAACACACCAATACACCAATCACCAATGTGGAGCGACACCCGCTCTGATACCAATTGGGCGTAAACTACACGTCAATGGCTAAGAAAAGAAACCAAACCCTAACTTTTAGAGAGAGAATCAAGAGATTTCTTATATTTCAAATGGAGAATGTCCTCAAATGAAGAATACAAAGGGGTATTTAAAGGTGAGGAGTAGCTTAGGCTCTAAGCTAATATTCTAATTACAAGCTACTTCTTTCCCTAAATACCAAGCAAAATTTACAACCAAATAAAGAATCTAAAAGAAAATAATAAAAATGCAATGAAACCCTAAAATGGGCCCATTTCCATCAGTTTTCTTGTATGAAGAACATCATTAATTGTTCTAGTTGTCTGATTGCATCTTCATCCGTTTTAAACTCATCCCGTGGCTGAATCCCTTTATGTTCAAATAGTTTAGATACGATGCCCATGAAGTTCGCTGTCTTAGAAACAGTTGCAAAGAATATGTCCCCAAATATACCTATACAATGACAACATTGTCAAGCAGGGTAAATCATGAAACTGGAACAGGAGCGACAAATGAGGAAATAATTATCTATGTAAAATGGATGCAAGAACTAACAATAATATCTTGTTTGTTGGATATAAAAACAAAAATACCCAGGATCTTAAGCTGCAATTATTAAACGAAAACAAAAATAACAGTAATCAAAGAAAGAAAAGACACACACTCAATGAGAGGGGCTACGCCCACAACTGTTGCATGTTTTACTGTGCATAAACAGCGTAGCGAGGGTTCACTGAATGTTTTCTAGCAATAGGGTTTTTCAGCAATCACTTGGTATCAATTTAATCCGTGACCTAGAGTATCTCCAATGCAAATGTTTTGAATGTCTAATAAAACAATGTGAATCTTACGTGATAAAACTTAGCTTACGCATCGTACATATAAAATTATTCTCCAATGCAAATGTCTAATTCTTAACTTCGATCCTATGTGGAATGAAGGAAACACATTCATAGTTGCATTAGGGAAGTGATTTTAGGTTTCGTATCCGTTAAATATTGGAGCATTCAACCCAAAACCAATTTGCAATGGGTGGAGGGTTCCAAGATCTTATATACTAGTCTCAGCGCACTCTCACGCGAGGCATAACTTGAGCCAATGATCTTAAATACTAGATATATTGGGTGACGCTAAGCAATTGGGTCATATATAGCCTGATACCATGTTAAATATTGGAGCATCCAACCCAAAATAAATTGGGAATGGTTGGAGGGGTCTTAGGATCTTATATAGTATTTATGGATTCTATGTGTCATTCCTTCACATTCACATGTGGTGAATAATCATCGTTGCCGAAGGCTGCATTGGAAACCTTTTTATATTGAATCATATGTGGCACGTTCATAATTGAATTGGAGAAGCTAATAAAAAAACATGAGCCAATATGAATAAATAAAATAATAAGTATTTGGGAACTATTTCAAAAGGGAAGTACATTCACTATTAATACTCACCAAAAGGCAAAAAAAAATGCAAATTAACTATTTCATTACTAAACAGTATACATGGTATGCACACATTTCATGAATAAGCTTCTATTGTGATAAGAACAAGACTTGCAACAGTTACTTAGGATTTGATTTTCTAAGAACCAAAAAAGACTAATTTACAAAAAGATTTTTTAGAGAAAAAAAACACACATAATGACGGTGGAAAGAGAGAGAGATCGACCAATTTTCTTATAAACCAAATACAGCCCGTACACTATAAGCAACATACATATTAGTGTGTTATTGCAACCAATCATAAAACAGAAAAGGTGGTCTGATTTAAATCCATAAATGCTTGCACAAGGTAATCCAAAGGCAAAACAATAGCTGCAAAGACAAAAAAATACCATTTAACGCATGAAGATTAAGGCTCTGAATCTAAAACGTTAACAGGTAAAAGTGGTGGTATAAGCACAATCCTCAAATGACTACCTATCGGAAAGAAAACTTATCGAAAGCACAATTTTACAAATAAACTGACGTAAACTACACGTCAATGGCTAAAAGAAATATACAAACCCCTAACTTTAGAGAGAGAATCAAAAGATTTCTTATATTCAAAATGAAGAGTGTCCTCAAATGAAGACTACAAGTGGGTAATTAAAGGTTACGAGTAGCTTAGACTCCAAACTAAGGTCTTAATTACAAAAATGACATTACTACTCCTTACATCTAAATAATAAAGTAAAACAAAGGATAATACAATAACAAAAGAAAAGAAAAGAAAAATGACAAATAATCCCTAAAAATGGCTCATTTCCATCACTTTCCCCAACTTCGAAAAGCTCGTCCTCGAGCGTAGGAGATGAACGGTAAGAAAGCAAGGCAACCATCAAAGAGTTCCTCGCTTGTACCGCCTAGCACTAACTGTCGGGAGAATAGGAACACAATCCAAACATGGCCGACCAAAAAAATTGTGACCCAAAATTCACATGATGAACCTCCGTAATGTTACGCCACGAAAAATTTCCTCTGAGCGCATATCAAAAGCTATCATACATGAGTCTACATACCCACCACCTAACACATCACCTCCCATCTCCAAATCAACCCCAAGAGAGATAACCTCCGATTCAACCTCATCATAATCATCATCCCCTCTCTCAAAGATTGAAAAAAAAATCCCAAATCAAATGTTTTCGGCTCTTCCCCTAACCATCCTCATCAAAAATGTCAAAAAAATCCTCAATACACAACCCAATTTCGTCGTTTCGGTCTTTCTTGCAATCAAACGGCTTGGGAGGGGAGTTTTTATCGTTGATTTGACCCGCTTGGGTGAGTGACAGTAGAAGAATGATTGGGTGGAGAAACCAATCTTGGACTAGTCGCCGGTAATCTTGAATTGAGCGTCGAGAGTTAGTCGGGGCGGAAACGAATTTTATTTTATGATTGGGGTTTGAAAAATGGGTGGTGGGTTGGAGGGTTCGGAGTTGAGAGGAGAGTGGGGTGGCAGTGAAGGGCCGGCCAGAGTGGGGAAGTCCGAAACGGGTAGGGGGTGGTCGGGTGGTTTTTTGGGGGGGCAGTGGGTAGTGGAAGGGATCAGAACTTGGGTGGGGGAACATGGGAGGGGCTAAGCTGAAGTCCGCAGCGGCTAAGGAGTGTTTCGGGGTCTGCCCCGGGTCAGGATGCCTACGGCAGTGACTGGGGTGGCCTCCCCCTCCTTAAGCGACCAAGGTTTGGGGCAGAGGGTAGGGGTTTGAGTGGATCAGGAGCTGTTTTAGGGGCGGAGCAGCAGTGGGGTTAGGGCAGAGGATTTGAGAGGATGAGGTGTTGTCGGGGAGAGGCTTGGGGTAAAGGGTGGGGTTGTAGGTAGGGTTTTGGAAATGGGTATAAATGTGTTGTTGTGATTGTACCCACTCTCCCGTTCATTTTTGAATCACTTCGTATAGTTGTTCAAATCTTCTTGGAGCCATTGATTGTAGCGTACAATTTTGAAAACAAAAATACAGCGATACACCAACACCAATGTGGAGCGACACCAGCTCTGATATTAATTTGACGCAAACTACACGTCAATGGCTAAAAGAAATACACCAAACCATAACTTTAGAGAGAATCAAAAGATTTCTAATATTCAAAATGGAGAGTGTCCTCAAATAAAGACTACAAGTAAGTATTTAAAGGTTAGGAGTAGCTTAGGCTCCAAGCTAAGACCCTAATTATAAAAATTCCATTACTACTCCTTACCTCTAAATACTAAAAGTAAAACAAAGGAAAATACAATAACAAAATAAAAGAACATAAAAATGGTAAATAATCCCTAAAAGGAGCCCATTTTCATCACAAACACAAACCAACTCTCTATCTTTTACCCTCTCACTTCACAACAAGAATCGCTACTACAATCAATCACTTCTCTTACAGTCTCCCAGTAGTCCTAATAAGACATCTAAAACTGATGCGAACCAGGGTGCGGAAGCATAAAAAAAAAGTTATCTACACAACAACAACGACAACATGAAAAATGAGGAGGGTTTATTATCTCTCTCTAATCTTTCAATCTCAGAATGGCGAAAAGTGATATAATGAGAGGCTCCATAGCTATTTATACTAAAAGGGTATAAAAGGAAAAACATAATAAATGCTAAAAAAGACGACTATATCCCTATGCTCCTGCAACATTCCCCCCTGGGGGGAAGTCATATATATGCTGGGTACTGGCGAAAGAAATCGGGATCAACATGCTGCAAGGTAGCCTCAGTAATTCAATAGTCCTCCGCCTCAGGGCATCCAACCCAATGGACCAAATAGCATGTGTAGTCCCCCAATGCAGAAGAGACAAATGAGGAGTATACCCTCAATACGATCAACATGGGAACGGACTGGCTGGGCTGAGGATGAGAGACGAGGAATGGGTGCCTCTGAAAGGAGAACGGTCTGCCACATTAAATGTGCGATGCATTCAAAACTTCGGAGGAAGATCAAACTCATAGGCATTCGGCCCACAAGAGCGAATAACAGGGAAAGGGCCAAAACATCTCATAAGAAACTTGTTGCCTTTTTCCGGAACATCGTGCTTTCTGGAGGTACACCATAACTAAATCATTGGACTAGTAAGAAACAAAACGACGATGCGCATCAGCCGCCTCTTTGTAAGAGGCGTAGATGGTCTAAAGACGGGTACGGACATCGGCCTGGATGGATGTCAAGTGGGACACAACTCCTCTGCGGAGGGCCACGTAGGAACTGTCGGTGGTAGCTCAAAGAGGCCAATGGGCATAGTTAGGGACTGACCCAACACAAGAGGGATAAACCTGTTAGAACGGATGACTACATCGTTGAAAGCAAATTTGGCTTGTGCAATCACAATATCTCACCTACGTGGGTACTCGGAGGTCAAACAACCTAAAAGGTCTCCTACACTCCTATTGACCACCTCTGTCTGTCTGTCAGTCTGTGGATGAAAGGCAGTCGAGAACTGGAGCTATGTCCGTAACAAGTGCCATAAGGTTCGCCAGAAATGTCCCGTAAAGCATACATCTCGATCGGATGTGATGTTGCGGGGAACGCCATGCAAACGGACAATCTCCCGAAAGTACAAGGACGCGACATGAGAAGCATCTGTCGTACGAGAACACAGAATGAAATGAGACATCTTAGAGAATCTGTGGACAACTACCATGATAAAATCATACCCACTACAAGTACGGGGGAAACCCACAATGAAATCCGTCGAAACGTCCTGCTAAGGGCACTCAGGTATCGACAGTGGGGTGTACAAGCCAGCATTGGAGTGTTGCCCCTTGGCCGTTTGGCAAGTATAACAGCGCCGGATGAAGGCATTAGTATCCCGACTCATAGTTGACCAATAAAAATGGTCTCGTAATAACGCATGGGTGCGTGCCTGTCCCAAGTGACCTGTTAAGTCACTTCGGTGTACCTTAGAAATAATCTTCTCCCGCAAAGAGGAAAAAGAAATACATAAAGCTGTTCCGCGATGTTAAAACCCATCCTGTAATAAGTACTCACCCGATGCCCCATTGTCCTGCTGGCATGCGCCATAAATGGGTCCTAAATCCACATCCGTCGGGTAAAGATCTCGAATCTCATCGAATCCAAAAACCTGACTTCGCAAAGTCACTAATGCATGAGCATGCCGACTAACTGCATCCGCTACCTGGTTCTCCTTCCCGATCTTGTACTGAAGGTGAAAAGTATAACATTGAAGATAAGTTGTCCATTTGACGTGTCTGTCACTAACACGCCTTTGGCTATGAAGGAATCGCAAGGCCTCATGGTCGAATTTGATCACGAACTCCTTATGTAGGAGATAACGTGACCAAAACTTCACGGCCTTCACAACCGCATAGAACTCCAAGTCATACGTAGAATAGTGTAAAGCCGCTCCCGTCAATAAATGCAATGGGCTTTCATTCTTGCTCAAGACAACACCCACTCCTGCCTTGCAAGCATTGCAAAATAGCTCAAACAACTGATCAAAGTCCGGCAAGGAGAGGATAGGAGCAGTCGTCATAAACTCCTTAATACGTGTGAAGGCCCGCTCAGCGTCCTCAGTCCACCTAAACCCTGTGCTCGAAAAAGTGTTCATCAAATCCGTGATCGGGGCCATAACAGTGCTGAATCCCGGTATGAATCGTCGATAGACCCAGCAAGCCCATGAAAACTGCGAACCTGAGTCACCAAAATGGGGGTGGGCAATCCACTATTGCCTGAATCTTAGCGTTGTTCACCCGAACGCCATCTCCCGATACTACATACCCTGAGAAAGTCACCGATGTAATCATGAAAGCACACTTTTTCAATGTGAAGAAAAAGCGTTCAGCTCGTAAAACCTGAGTCACAGGGCTCAGATGTTCCTCCTCGGACCAGATATAAATCAGAATATCATCAAAATAGACCACAACGAACTTACCCAAAAAAAGATGCAAAATCAGGGTCATCACACTCATGAACGTGGATGGAGCGTTGGATAAATCAAAAGGCATCACTGTCCACTCGTCAAGTCCATCCTTGGTTTTAAATGCGGTCTTCCATTCATCACCCGACCTCATACCTATCTGATGGTAGCCACTCTTCAAGTCTAACTTGGAGATTATCGTCGCCCCAAGGAGTTAGTCCAATATATCCTCAAGTCTGGGAATTGGGAACCGATATTTCACCGTAATTTTATTAATGGTGAGACTATCCACACACATGCGCCAACCTCGTCCTTCTTGGGTGCTAGTAGTGCGGGACTGCATAAGGAGACATGCTCTCCCGAATATAACCCTTGTCACATAACTTAGTGGCTTGTCTCTGTAACTCCGTGGGCAACATACGATAGTGGGGAAGGTTAAGGAGCTGCGCCCTAGGGTTATATATCAATAGCATGTTGTATATCCCGAAAAAGAGGAAGATCATCTGGGGGTGTGCACACATCACTAAAAGAATCCAATAAACTCTGAATACACGATGGAACAGATATCTCTGGGGTGGTGATGGGGCTAATAAAAGCATAACACAGTCCTGTCTCCGCGGCTTCGGTGGCTACTCCTCGTGCGAAACTACTAGGGCAGAAGGTCGATACATCGAAAATAGTCGCATGGGGTGGAGGAGAAAGTCCCGCCCCCATGTGTAAATGAATTAAGTGTTGGCTCGGCTTTTATGCATACTACGGTGATCAAATTGCCACAAAAGTAGATGGCATACTCGAATCACGATGCACAAAGTGGCCAACACAGCACGGAGTGGCCAATAACTCCGTGGGAAGCTTTAGTTTGTCTAATATCTCTTGCACTATCAAATTATCAGTAGCTCCCCCATCAATAATCACCATGCATAGCCTCCTTTTTGTTGTGAAATGAGTAAAAAAAATACTCATTCAGATCCATTTGTCATCATTAGGAGGAGGTGATTGGGTGTTCACCGAAGTCGTAATCATAATGGTGTGAGTATAGGTGGTAGAGACATCACCGAGTCTTGCTTGAGAATGGCAAAAATAGTCACGTTGATGGCAAATGGATTGAGCGGTGGATAAAGGTATATTGGGTGGAATGGGTAGGATGTCCAAAGAGGCACACCCTTTGTATACGGAGATAGGATTTTAAGGAGGTATAGATGTTAGGGTTTCTTTGGAGTGGGGTAAATAGGGTTTAGAACTGATTTTATGTTGTGGAAATTGGCAGGGTTTGTGTTTGAGTAATTCTTGGTTCTAATTTCTGATTTGGAGTCTCCAACTTGGGTCACGGTTGGAATGGAGCCATATTGGGGCAGAACCACTTAAGTTTTTGGGCAGACGACATCACAGCAGGAGTCGGTTGGTTCTTGGGGGTATTCCGACGCAATCAAATGAGGATCGGCACATTTTTTTGGGGCTGAAACCCTCGGCAGGAACCTCTAAGGCTTCGGTTCTTTCCTCCAGGGGATCTAGGGTTAGACGACATGGTGACTGGGACGTTTGGCCTTGGCTCTGGGGTGTTTGACTTCGTAGGGGGTAACCGGCTGGTGGGGTTTGATTTTCGGTGGGTTTCGACAAGGTCAGAGTAGCGACGATAGGGTTTGGGGATCCGGAGGGTGTGTTAGGGTTTTTTGGCTGGTTAAAGGTCTGATCCAGGTTGGGATGTGAGAATGCTATGTGATATCGATTCTTAAATGATTTGCAAATTTTCAATTTTTACACTTTTTTAATTAGTGTCAACCTTACCCAAATTAATTAAACCATAAACATGCATCTACGTGGGTAAAAAAAATCAAGCAATTCGACGAAGCAAAGATTCGTGAAAAAAAACTTTTCGGGTAAAACCCTTATTTCACTATAAGAACGAAAATCGAAACTTACATTATTACAATGAAATCTTCAATGAATCTTCATACCAAATAACCACATAGACACGCAGCCTAGAATCCACAAGGAACACCTTTCGAGTCTTCCCAATAACCGCAGTCGTCGTCAGCTAATAGATCCCGCAAGCTCTATCAATCCAGCAGTAGAGAAGTCTCTACAAGAGAAACTTTAACAAAGTTGTATCTAGGGTTCCAAAACAATTCACATAAACTATTGGGATGATTTGTGAATTGAAAAAAAGGTTAAAATCCCTAAAAGGAGAAGACAAATGTTTCTGCAAAAGCAGTTTTCATAGTCTGTTTTTCTCAGGCCTTCTAATGAAAAACGGAGTCAGAAAATCAATTTATACTAAAATTGAGTCGGTGCAGTCATTCGAACGACATAGCTATGTCGTTCGAACGATGTCAGCGTCAGAAAAAACTGCGCCTCAACACTTGGCAAAATTTCTTTGATGAAAAAGAACGCTCCAACACTTGGAAAAAAAAAAATTAATTATCCCAACACCTTAAGTGAACTATTAAGGGACTTTAAACACAACCTTACCAAAGACAAACTTGTGGAGGCTTGCTGTTGAAGAATGTTGATATTCGGATCCGTCTTGATGCATATTTGAACTTGAACCTCTTCGACGGTTGTAACGGTATAAGACATACTCAATACAAAGTATGGAGTATAGAAAATATGTCCTTACAGGATGGGAATTCCGGGATTTTGATTGGGTGGTTGGCGGCAGTGGGACACCATCCTCGGTGGTAGTGGAAAGCGGTGTCATTTGATTAGGGTTTGGTCGAAAGTCATCCGGGTGAACCAAATTTGAGTCTCAATCTTCAATAAACATGGCTGATCCAAGAACAAACCACGCTCTGATACCAATTTGATGCGAACTAGGGTACGAAGGCATAAAAAAAAGAAGTTACCTACACAACAACAATAACATGGAAAATGAAGAGGGTTTATTATTTCTCTCTCTAGTCTTTCAATCTTACAATGGCAAAAAGTGATACAATGCCGCTATTTATACTAAAAGGGTATAAAAGGAAAAATAGAATAAATGCTAAAAAAACGACTATATCCCTATGCTCCTGCATCAAAAACTAATCTAGAAACTCCAATGGCTTCGACTCTAACTTTCGCCAACTTCCCCATGTAAAGAAATGCTTCATTTTGTTTTGTTTTTCAGGTTGAAGGGTATCCCTGCATCGAAGTTGAAACATGACAAGTTGAACCCAAATCAATCCACCAAGTGTTAGAAGGAACCTCAATTAAATTTGATTCGAAACATACTAAAGCACAAGGCTTACCTTTCTTTTCGAACTAAGCTTTACGTTTATGGCAATATTTTTGATAGTGCCCCTTCCTTTTACAAAAGTAACACTTATCGTTCTTTTCCTTTTTAACAACAGGTGGGGCAGGTTCAGCATAAATGGAAGGGTCGGGTCCATGCTTAATGCCCTTGCCAAATTTCTTCTTTCCACTTCCTTTGACCATCACACTAGCCACATGCCCTTTAGACACATGACCATTCTGCTCCTTCAGTCTTCCCTCCTTTTGCTCCAACATCATCTCCTTCAGTTCTCGAAGTTGTTTATCAAGTCCAGCAATATGATATCGTAGTTCGAGAACACACAACCCTGCAAACCCACCCCCATTCTTCAATAGGGGAAGCATTTGATCCAATTTGTAGCTATTATCTCTCAACTCCACAAGAATCTTCTTACTATCACAAATCATTTGCCCTTGTACTTCCTTCTGAAAGAACCTCAATAGAGATTTTTCCAACCTGATCAACTTATTGGTATATTCTATCCTTTTGCAAGGATTCCATGTTTTAATTATGGAGCACTTAAAAACCAACTCTTTTGATACCAATAAAACCTTATGACATATCATACCCACTGCCATTCAAAATTTTAAAAGGTAAAGGGGATATTAATGCTCCCATGAAAGCCATTAAACACCTTATCCAAGAGCTTCAAACTTAAAACACTAGACTGATAATATTACCAAAAAATACAATGTAAAATTATGACATATGTGAAGAAAGCTAGAATTATCCGAATGAAAATAGCATTCACCTCTAACTCTACCCAACCAAATTCCACTCATTTGCCCTTGTACTTCCTTCTGAAAGAACCTCAATAGAGATTTTTCCAACCTGATCAACTTATTGGTATATTCTATCCTTTTGCAAGGATTCCATGTTTTAATTATGGAGCACTTAAAAACCAACTCTTTCGCCTCTCTTAATCGATCCACGAACATGGTAGTCTCTTCCTCTGGACGCCCCAACAACCTATTTGATTTCTCTATATCTTCAACCATTCGCTGTATAAAAACTAGACTGCTTTCAATGCACTGGAGTTCGGGCTTGAACATAGCCATTTTCTTTCCCGCGTCTATAACTAGTCTTAATAATTCTCCCAATAGCGCTCCCACGGCAGCCCCTCCTAGGATTCCATCCGCCATCTATATATACTTGAATACTACTATAAGTAGGAACCGACCGTTTTGCAGCAAAACCTGTAGAAATTAATAGAAATTTTAACACATAAATACAAAACGGCTTCCATTAATACATAAAACTTCTTACATATACTACTGATAAAATTTAAACTTCAGGACTATGGTCAAATCATGGCTAATAATTTCATTCACCATTTGTTCTAATAAAATCAAAAAACCAGTAAACACAAATAAATCAATCTGAAATGAAATCCAACCATAACATAGATCACAAAGAAGTATTATATATTCCGTCGATAAAGCCAAAGTCGAATCGGTAACTAAAAATACATTACAGTAACAACCAGCAAAAATTCAAATCAAACACAATCATCCTATAATTTATAAGAATTAACCACAAGATCTACATCAAAATTGTTTTTACAGAGTAACTAAAACCTTACAACAAATCATACCCACTGCCATTCAAAATTTTAAAAGGTAAAGGGGATATTAATGCTCCCATGAAAGCCATTAAACACCTTATCCAAGAGCTTCAAACTTAAAACACTAGACTGATAATATTACCAAAAAATACAATGTAAAATTATGACATATGTGAAGAAAGCTAGAATTATCCGAATGAAAATAGCATTCACCTCTAACTCTACCCAACCAAATTCCACTCATTACCGTAACGGGACTACATCAAACTACAAATACTTACAATTTAGTTTCATTAAATTCAAATCTATTTCCTCAATTTTCAAATCTACAATTTCAAAAAATTAAGTATCAAACAGCATTTGCATAACTATATTAAGATGACTTTGTATAACAAGAAAACCAAACTATTGATTAAAGGATGAGTAACATGATTATATTAAGAATGAAATTTTGAGTTCTTTGAGAGATGATAATGCATGTGTGGAATTTGTGATATATGAGTAGAGTTCTTTTACCAAGTGTATCCCCTAATATTATAGGTCAGTTTTTCCAACTATTTATATATGATTGTTTTGAAGTAATGTTCAGCTAAAATTGCATGACAAAAATCCAGCAATAAATAAATACAATACAATAGATCGAACATTGAACTAATATTTCTAATAAATTATACCAGAAAACTAGAAGCAATTTCACCCAAAATATGTTATTGTTACCAACTCATAAATCAAACTTATTGTAACTTCCAATAATTTATAAAAAAAATTCAAAGTAAATCTTGAAATCGATCAGGTATTGATTATGAGGCAACAAATAAGTAATAAAATCAGATTGAGTTATAAAGAGAAACCGTACTCGGTGGATTTCGCTGCTGAAGGAATGTGATAATAAATGGAGGCGAAAACCTTCCTTCGATTGCCGATCAGTTGACTATACAGTGGGATCGATCGCAAAACCTGCAAGCATTCATAGAAATTTATGCATAAATTAAAAAATAAAACAGGTCATGCGTAGAATTTGTGATAAATGAGTGGAGTTCTTTACAAAGTGTATCCCCTAATATTGTAGGTCAGTTTTTCCAAGTATCTATATATGATTGTTTTGAAGTAATGTTCAGCTAAAATTGCACGACAAATACCAAGCATTAAATAAATAATTACAATATATCGCACATTGAACGAATATTTCTAAGAAATTATACCAGAAACTAGAAGCAATTTAACCCAAAATATGTTATTGTTACCAACTCATAAATAGAAATTGTTGTAACTTCCAATAATTTATAAGAAAATTCGAAGTAAATCTTGAAATCGATTAGGTATTGATTATGAGGCAACACATAAGTAATAAAATATGATTGAGTTATAGAGAGAACCCATACACTACACCAAAAACAGCAATTTGGCACACCCAGATATTAAAAATCTGGCACAGTTTAAAACTGTGCCAGATTTTAGCACGGTTTAATAGCATTTTGGCACACTTTAAAACAGTGCCAAAATTTGGCACTGTTTTAAAGTGTGCCAAAATTGAGTACACTTACTAAAATATAAACAGTCTAAAAAAATAATATGCTTCCTTCCAAATTTTTGTCTCCCGCTCTCTCTCCTCTCTCAATTAGATCTCCCGCTCGTCTCTCCTCCCTCTCGTCTCTATCCCTCACACGACCTCATTTTTTTGGTCTCATCTCTCACTCTCTCTATCAAGATGAACCTCAACTGCCAGATTTCTGATCTTTTTGATCAAACAGATTTGATTTGGTCTCTTTTGGGGTTTGAAGGAGATCTTAGTTTCAACGTGTTCGAATTTTTTTTTTTTGGGTTTTTCCGGTGTGGCTTTTTTGTTCCAGCGCGTTTTCTTTTTCTGTGATGGTTCCGGTCCCGGTGGTCCCCATTTTCAGAGTCGCATTATTTTCGGTGGTTCTGGCTTTTTCAGTCCGGCGTGGTACTGGGTTTTTGGTGTTGAGATTCCGGTGTGGAAATTTTTATTCAGGCGAGTTTTTTCGGTGGTACAAGTTTCTCCGGCGGTGATTTCGGTGGCCGGTATTTGGGTAAGTTTTTTTTTAATTTATACATATATATACATATCTATACATATATACTTACGGTACCTATATATACTTTAATATATATATATATATATATATATATATATAATCTGTTGTTGCTGTGTAAGATTGAAACTTTTGGGGCTGGTGTGTTTTAAATCTCAAACTGATCTGATAACAAAGACTTTTAAGTTTGAATCTGTGTTGAATTTTTTTTGTTTGGTTTGAGTTTCTTTTTGGGTTTAATTTATTAACAATCTGTTTAATTAATTTAGATATTAAATTCTGGACTGATTTTTGTTGTTGGTTTGTTGAAAAGTTTGGGACTGATTTGTTGTTTTTTTTGAAAAATATTAATCTGTTGGGTTTAATTTATTAACAATCTGTTTGATTTGATTTTTGAGCAGAGGGTTTCTTCTTTCGATTTGAGCTTGGTGTTTATTTAGTGCAATTTGGGGTTAGTTGTTTGTAGAGAGGGTGAGAGCATTGTGGTGGTGGAGGCTAGGGCCGGCAAAATTCAATCTGTAGTCGGGAAAAATTTCCCTCCAAACACTTGAGATAGGCCTGCACATAACATTTTTCCACCGAGCCAAATGACCTCCACCTCCGCCTCTCACAACAGTAACGTTGCCGGAAGAATCAAATCCGTCCCTTCAGCTATTTACTCGGACAATCAATCTGTCGTCGCTGTAAATTTCCTCTTCCTTAAACCGTCAAACTAATTTTTTATGCAAATTGAGTTTTGAATGTGTTTCAGGAAATCCGAAAAGCTCTAATGGCGATGAAGGAAATTGGGATTGATTTGGAGAGATACAATCAATCTCAAATGGTAACCATTAATTCATAACCTTTGGAACTTAGGAAACTTATTCTCTTTTAGTTTTTTTCTGAAGGTAATGCCTCTACTACATTACTAATATAAAAGGGTTTACTTAGATTGTATGTAACTATAATATATATGCTCTATTAATAAGATGAGTAATTCTAGATGATTTGATGATGCAAGAAGACAAACTAAATGATTTGATCGGCTGAGCTAATCTAGTTCCAGACATTCAAGTTATACTATCGTCAAATTGATACGGATAAAGGTAATTTTAATTCTTGGTCATTGATTATTAATATTATTAGTTTTTGTACTCGATTGGGTTGTAGTGGTGATAGGAGGTTGAGGGTGAGCCAATTAAAGCGCGGATTGTCAACTGGTTGTTGTAGTATAGTTTTAAGATTAATTTATGAATATATTTGATAATATATATATTAGGCTTAAAAACAAGCCCTTAAAGGGTGAAAACTCAAACCAGCCCCCAAACGGCCCCGTAAGAGGCCTGAACACCTCGCACGGGACCAATGTAACTTGTACGAACTGACAGCATAGTCACGGGTCTCTCGGTTTGAGAATATGATGATAATATGAAAATATATCGATTAAGCTTAAAAATAACCTTTAAAGGATGGAAACCCAAACCACCCCCAAAACGGCCCCGTAAGAGGCACGAACACCTCGCACGGGACCAATGTAACTTGTACGAAGTGACCGCGTAGTCACGGGTCTCCCGGTTTGATAATATGACAATAATTTTGCAAAAAAAATACTTAAACTTAAAAACAGGCCGTTAAAGGGTGAAAACCTAACCCAGCCACCAAACGTCCCCGTAAGAGGCACGAACACCTCGCACAAGTACAATGTAACTTGTACGAACTGACCGCGTTGTCCCGGGTCTCCCGGTTTGAGAATATGATGATAATTTGCAAAAATCAACACTTAGACTTAAAAATAAGCCGTTAAAGGGTGAAAACCCAAACCAGCCCTCAAACGACCCCGTAGAAAGCACGAACACCTCGCACGGGACCATGTAACGTGTAGGAACTGACTGTGTAGTCCCGGGTCTCCCGGTTTGAGAATATGACGATAATTTGCAAAAATCAATACTTAGACTTAAAAACAGGCCGTTAAAGGTTGAAAACAACAACCAACCTCCAAACGACCCCGTGAGAGGCACGAACACCTCGCACGGGACCAATGTAACTTGTAGGAACTGACCGCGTAATCCCGGGTCTCCCGGTTTGTGAATATGATGATAATTTGCAAAAATCACACTTAGACTTAAAAACAAGCCGTTAAAGTGTAAAAACCCAAACGAGCCACCAAACGACCCCGTAAGAGGCACGAACACCTCGCACGGGACCAATGTAACTTGTAGATACTGATCGCGTAGTCCCGGGTCTCCCGGTTTGAGAATATGACAAAAATTTGCAAAAATCAACACTTAAACTTAAAAACAAGCCGTTAAAGTGTGAAAATCACAACCAGCCCCCAAACGACCCCGTAAGAGGTACAAACACCTCGCACGGGACCAATGTAACTTGTAGGAACTGACCGCGTAGTCCCGAGTCTCCTGATTTGAGAATATGACGATAATTTGCAAAAGTCAACACTTAGACTTAAAAACAGGCCGTTAAAGGGTGAAAAGTTAAACCAGCCACCAAACGACTCTGTAGGAGGCACGAACACCTCGCACGGGACCGATGTAACTTCTAGGAACTGACCGAGTTGTCCCGAGTTTCCCGGTTTTAGAATACTACGATAATTTGCAAAAATCAACTCTCAAACTTAAAAAGACGCCGTTAAAGGGTGAAAACCCAAACCAGCCCACAAACGACCCCGTAGGAGGCACGAACACCTCGCACGGGACCAATGTAACTTGTAGGAACTGACCGCGTAGTCCCGGTTTGAAAATATGACGATAATTTGCAAAAATCAACACTTAAAACTTAAAAACAAGCCGTTAAAGGGTGAAAGCCCAAATCAGCCCCCAAACGACCCCGTACGAGGCACGAACACCTCGCAAGGGACCAATGTAACTTGTACGAAGTGACCGCATAGTCTCAGGTCTCCCGATTTGAGAATACGATGATAATTTGCAAAAATCAACACTTAAACTTAGAAACAAGCCGTCAAAGGGTGAAAGCCCAAACCAACCCCCAAACGATCCCGTAGGAGGCATGAACACCTCGCACGGCACCAATAAAACTTGTTGGAACAGACCGCGTAGTCCCGGGTCTCCCGGTTTGAGAATATGATGATAATTTGCAAAAATCAACACTTAGACTTAAAAAAAGCCGTTAAAGGGTGAAAACCCAAACCAGCCCCCAAACGACCCCATAGGAGGCACGAACACCTCGCACGGGATTAATGTAATTTGTAGGAACGAACCGCGTAGTCCCGGGTCTCCCAGTTTGAGAATATAACGATAATTTGCAAAAATCAACACTTAAACTTAAAAACAGGTCGTTAAAGGGTGAAGGCCCAAATGAGCCCTCAAACGATCCCGTACGAGGCACGAACACCTCGCACGGGACCAATGTAACTTGTACGAACTGACCGCATAGTCTCAGGTCTCCCGATTTGAGAATACGATGATAATTTGCAAAAATCAACACTTAAACTTAAAAACAAGCCGTTGAAGGGTGAAAACCCAAACCAACCCCATGAACACCTCGCACGGGACCAATGTAACTTGTTGGAACTGACCGCGTAGTCCCGGGTCTCCCGGTTTGAGAATACGATGATAATTTGCAAAAATCAATGCTTAAACTTAAAAACAAGCCGTTAAAGGGTGAAAGCCCAAACCAGCCCCCAAACGACCCCGTAGGAGGCACAAACACCTCGCACGGGACCAATGTAACTTGTAGAAACTGACCGCGTAGTCCCGGATCTTCCGGTTTGAGAATATGATGATAATTAGCAAAAATCAACTCTTAGACTTAAAAACAAGCCGTTAAAAGGTGAAAACCCAAATCAGCCCCCAAACGACCCCGTAAGAGGCACGAACACCTCGCACGGGACCAATGTAACTTGTAGGAACTGACCGCGTAGTCCCGGATCTCCCGGTTTGAGAATATGACGATAATTTGCAAAAATCAACTTTTAAACTTAAAAAGAAGCCGTTAAAGTGTGAAAACCCAAACCAGCCCCCAAACGACCCTGTAGGAGGCACGAACACCTCGCACGGGATCAATGTAATTTGTAGGAACGGACTGCGTAGTCCCGGGTCTCCCGGTTTGTGAATATGATGATAATTTGCAAAAATCACACTTAAACTTAAAAACAAGCCGTTAAAGGTTCAAAACCTAAACCAGCCATCAAACGACCCCGTAGGAGGCACGAACACCTCGCACGGGACCAATGTAACTTTTAGGAACTGACCGCGTAGTCCCGGGTCTCCCGGTTTTAAAATACGACGATAATTTGCAAAAATCAACTCTTAAACTTAAAAAGAAGCCGTTAAAGGGTGAAAACCCAAACCAGTCCCCAAACGACCACGTAGGAGGCACGAACACCTCGCACGGGACCATGTAACTTATAGGAACTGACCGCGTAGTCCCGGATCTCCCGGCTTGAGAATATGACGATAATTTGCAAAAATCAACACATAAACTTAAAAACAAGCCGTTAAAGGTTGAAAACCCAAACCATCCGCCAAACGACCCCATAGGAGGCACGAACACCTCGCACGGGACCAATGTAACTTGTAGGAACTGACCGCGTAGTCCCGGGTCTCCCGATTTTAGAATATGACGATAATTTGTAAAAATCACACTTAGACTTAAAAACAAGTCGTTAAAGGGTGAAAACCCAAACCAGACCCCGAACGACCCCGTAAGAGGCACGAACACCTCGCACGGGATCAATGTAATTTGTAGGAACTGACCGCATAGTCCCGGGTCTCCCGGTTTGTGAATATGATGATAATTTGCAAAAATCACAGTTAAACTTAAAAACAAGCCGTTAAAGGTTGAAAACCTAAACCAGCCACCAAACGACCCCGTAGGAGGCACGAACACCTCGCACGGGACCAATGTAACTTCTAGGAACTGACCGCGTAGTCCCGGGTTTCCCGGTTTTAGAATACGATGATAATTTGCAAAAATCAACTCTTAAACTTAAAAAGAAGCCGTTAAAGGGTGAAAACCCAAACCAGCTCCCAGACGACCCCGTAAGAGGCACGAACACCTCGCACGGGACCAATGTAACTTGTAGGAACTGACCGCGTAGTCTCGGGTCTTCCGATTTGAGAATATGATGATAATTTGCAAAAATCAACACTTAAACTTAAAAACAAGCTGTTAAAGGGTGAAAACCCAAACCAGCCCCCAAACGACCCCGTATGAGGCACGAACACCTCGCACTTGACCAATGTAACTTGTAGGAACTAACCGCGTAGTCCTGTGTCTCCCGGTTTGATAATATGATGATAATTTGCAAAAATCAATGCTTAAACTTAAAAACAAGCCGTTAAAGGGTGAAAACCCAAACCAGCCCCCAAAAGATCCCGTAGGAGGCACAAACACCTCGTACGGGACCAATATAACTTATAGGAACTGACCGCGTAGTCCTGGGTCTCCCGGTTTGAGAATATGATGATAATTTCCACTCCTATATGTAATTTTTTAGTTTGAGTAAATTTTTTTTTGTAAATTATTGGGTTACTAATATCGTATCTTTTTGTATCCTATTTTTTTTGCAGGATAACAGTTTATCGTTGGCATTTATTCACGTGGAACACACAGAGAACTCAATGCTTTACAACAAGGGTTTAGTCATGATTCCATTTTTTTGTGTTATGACCGTGCGGGCTTTTGTAGTTTTATTGTTAACTTTTATGGCCGTGCGGGCTTTTGCAAGTTAATTGTTATATTTTGTGACCGTGCGGGCATTATGTTAGGCAGGTTTTGTATTAGCAGGTTTTGGAATGTCCAGAAAATAGAGGAAACTCTGCCCAATTTTTTTTTTGGCATGTGAACTATTAAAGACTTGTAATATTTTGAAGTTTGTATGACATTAGTTTATCAACAACGTGCAATATTTTTAATTTGTGAATTTTTGTGCTTTCAAATAAGTAATTTTTTTTTTATATAAAAAAATTTGGCACAGTTCAAAACCGTGGCAAAAGTGTATCATATTTTGGCACGGTTTTGAACTGTGCCAAATTTTTTTAAACTATGTTGAATCTGGCACAGTTAAAAACTGTGCCAAAAGTGTGCCAGAAATATCAAATTCTGCCACGGTTTAAAAGTGTGCCAGAAGTGTTCCTGTTTGGCCAAATCTGGCACACTTTTGAGCCGTGCTAGAAAAAAATGGTCATTTTGGAACACCTGATTCTGGCACAGTTCAAAACCGTGCTAGATTTGATCTGGCACAGTTTTAAACCGTGCCAGATTCCTGTTTTTGGTGTAGTGATACTTGGTGGATTTCGCTGAAGGAATGTGATAATGAATGGAGGCGAAAACCTTCCTTCGATCGCCGATGGGTTGACTATACAGTGGGATCGACCGCAAAACCTGCAAGCATTCATAAAAATTTATGCATAAATAAAAAAATAAATCAGGTCATGCGTAGAATTTGTGATAAATGAGTGGAGTTCTTTACCAAGTGTATCCCCTAATATTGTAGGTCAGTTTTTCCAAGTATCTATGTATGATTCTTTTGAAGTAATGTTAAGCTAAAATTGCACGACAAATACCAAGCATTAAATAAATAAATACAAATACAATAGATCGAACATTGAACTAATATTTCTAGGAAATTATACCCGAAAACTAGAGGCAATTTCATCCAAAATATGGTATTGTTACCAACTCATAAATCGAACTTATTATAACTTCCAATAATTTATAAGAAAATTCGAAGTAAATCTTAAAGTCGATCAATAAAATCGAGTTAAAGAGAGAAACCTTACTTGGTGGATTTCGCTGAAGGAATCTGATGATGAATGGTGGCGAAAACCTTCCTTCGATCGCCGATCAGTTGATTATACAGTGGGATCGACCACAAAGCCTGCAAGCATTCATAGAAATTTATGCATAAATAAATACAACAATTCATGCATAGAATTTGCGACAAATGAGTAGGGTTCTTTACCAAGTGTATCCCCAAATATTGTAGGTCAGTGTTTCCAACTATCTATATACGATTGTTTTGAAGTAATGTTCAGCTAAAATTGCACGACAAATACCAAGTAGTAAATAAATAAAAACAACAGATCGATCATTGAAATAATATTTCTAAGAGAAGAAATTTCATCCAAAATATGTTACTGTTACCAACTCATAAATCGAACTTATTGTAACTACCAATAATTTATAAGAAAATTCAAAGCAAATCTTGAAATCGATCGGGTATTGGTTATCTGGCAACAAATAAGTAATAAAAACAAATTGAGTTATTGTAGGTCAGTTTTTTCAACTATTTATATATATTTGTTTTGAAGTAATGTTCAGCTAAAATTGTACAACAAAATCAAGCAATAAATACAGCAGATCGAACATTGAACTAATATTTCTAAGAAATTATACCAGAAAACTCGAAGCAATTTTATCCAAAATATGTTATTGTTACCAACTCATAAATCGAACTTATTGTAACTTCCAATAATTTATAAGAAAATTCAAAGGAAATCTTGAAATCGATCAGGTATTGCATATGAGGCAACAAATAAGATTGAGTTATTATAGAGAGAAACCTTACTTGTTGGATTTCGCTGAAGGAATCTGATGATGAATGGTGGCGAAAACCTAACTTCGATCGCCGATCGGTTGACTATACAGTGGGATCGACCGCTAAACCTGCAAGCATTCATAGAAATTTATACATAAATAAATACAATAGGTAATGCGTAGAATATGTGATAAATGAGTGGAGTTCTTTACCAAGTGTATCCCCTAATATTTTTGGTCAGTTTTTCCAACTATCTATATATGATTGTTTTGAAATAATTTTCAGCTAAAATTGCACGACAAATACCAAGCAATAAATAAAAACGGCATATCGAACATCGAAATAATATTTCTAAGAAATTATACCAAAAAACTAGAAGAAATTTCATCCAAATTTGTTATTGTTACCATCTCATAAATCGAACTTATTGTAACTTCCAATAATTTATAAGAAAATTCAAAGAAAATCTTGAAATCGATCGGGTATTGGTTATGAGGCAACAAATAAGTAATAAAATAAGATTGAGTTATACAGAGAAACCATACTTGGTGGATTTCAGTGAAGGAATCTGATGATGAATGGTGGCGAAAACCTTACTTCGATTGTCGATCGGTTGACTATACAGTGGGATCGACCGCAAAACCTGCAAGCATTCATAGAAATTTATGCATAAATAAATACAACAGGTCATGCATAGAATTTGTGATAAATAAGTAGAGTTCTGGACCAACTGTATCCCCTAATATTGTAGGTCAGTTTTTCCAACTATCTATACATGATTGTTTTGAAGTAATGTTCAGCTAAAATTGCACAACAAGTACCAAGCAATAAATAAATAAATACAACAGATCGAACATTGAACTAATATTTCTAAGAAATTATACAAGAAAACTAAAAGCAATTTCATCCAAAATATGTTATTGTTACCAACTCATAAATCGAACTTATTGTAACTTCGAATAATTTATAAGAAAATTCAAAGTAAATCTTGAAATCGATCAGGTATTGGTTAGATATAGATTGAGCTATAGAAAGAAACCTTACTTGGTGGATTTCGCTAAAGGAATCGGACGATGAATGGTGGTGAAAACCTTTTTTCCATCGCCGATCAATTGACTATATGGTGGGATCGACTGCTAAACCTACAAGCATTCATAGAAATTTATGCATAAATAAATATCAAAAGAAATTCTTGGAAATTCAAAAGGCAAGGGGCCACAGTCTAAAGAAACTTGGTGGTGGAATGAAGAAGTACAAAATATAGTAAAAATCAAAAGCGAGTGCTTTAAAATATGGCAAACAAATAGAAATGAAGAAAATTTTGAGAAATATAAATGTGCTAAAAAGGAAGTTAAGAAAGTGGTAAGAGATGCTAAGTTGAAAGCATATGATGATCTTTATACAAAATTAGGAACACAAGAAGGGGAAAAAAATATTTATAAGCTTGCTAAACTTAGGGACAAGAAAACAAAAGATTTTAATAACGTTAAGTGTATTAAAAGCAATGATTCGAGAGTCCTAGTCAAAGATGATGAATTATGAAAAGATGGAAAAACTACTTTTAAATGGAGATAATGGGAGTAGATTAGATATAGACAAATTTAAAGAGACTCGAGAAAATATATTTTTTTCGCAGAATTAGGATAATAGATGTCAGGATTGCTCTAAAAAAGATGAAAACAAGGAAGGCTTTAAGACCAGATGGTATCCCTATTGAGGTTTGGAACTGTTTAGGGGATGATGGAGTATCATGGCTTACAAAATTATTTAATAAAATTTTAATGACTAATAGGAAGCCCGATGAATAGAGAAAAAGTGTTTTAGTACCTATTTATAAAAATAAAGCGGACATATAAAGTTGTTCAAATTATCGTGGTATTAAGTTAATGAATCATACAATGAAAATTTGGGAAAGAGTGATTGAATATAGATTGAGATTGAAGACAACAGTATCTGAGAATCGATTTGGGTTTATGCCTGGGAGGTCAACAATGGAAGCAATTTATTTATTAAGGAGATTAATGGAGAGGTATAGGGAGAAAAAGAAATATCTTCATATGATTTTTATAAATTTGGAGAAGGCATATGATAGGATACCCAAAGATATAATCTGGTGGGTTCTACATAAAAAAGGAGTGACTCGCAGATATATTGATGTGATCAAGGATATGTAAGATGGTGCTATGACTACAGTAAGAACATCAGCCGGAGAAAGTAATGAATTTTCAATTAATGTAGGTCTACACCAAGGTTCAGCATTAAGTCCTTATCTTTTTGCTCTTGTTATGGATGAGTTGACTAGACAAATATAAGATGAGGTGCTATGGTGTATGCTATTTGCAGATAATATTGTTTTAGTGGATGAGACTAATACGGGGATTAATGTTAGGTTGGAATTGTGGAGAGAAACCCTAAAAACAAGAGAATTTAAAATAAGCATAACTAAAACAGAATATGTGGAGTGCAATTTTAGTAGTAATAGGTTGACAAATGGAGATGTGGTGAAATTGGAGCGTGAGGAGATACCTAGAAATGATCATTTTCGTTATTTAGGATCGATTATCCAAAAAGATAGAGATATTAGTGATGATGTTACTCATAGGATTAGAGCAGACTGGGTTAAGTGGAGAAGTGCTACCGGTGCTTTGTGTGATAGGCGCATACATTTGAAGTTAAAAGGAAAATTTTATAGGATGGCTATTCAACCCGCCATGTTATATGGGACAGAGTGTTGGGCAACCAAGAAACAAAATGTGCAGAAAATGAGTGTGGCGGACATGCGAATGTTAAGATGGATTTGTGGTAAAACTCGAAAGGATAAAATTAAAAATGAACAAACTCGTGAAACGGTAAAAGTAGCTCCTATAAAAGATAAATTGAGAGAAAATCGACTTAGATGGTTTGGACACGTCAAGCGTATAGACCAATGCATGCTCCCGTAAGGAAGAGTGATTTAGTTAGTATTGATGGTAACACAAGGGGTAGAGGTAGGCCTAAATTAACTTGGTGAGATATTATAAAAAAGGACATGATGTCATGTGGTTTAACCGAAGATATCACACTGGACATAATGGAATGAAAAAATAGGACTCATGTAACCGATCCCAAATAATTGGGAAAAGGCTTTGTTGAGTTGAGTTGAGTAAATACATAAAAACAACAGATCGAACATTGAACTAATATTTCTACAAAATTATACCAGAAAACTAGAAAAAATCATCCGAATATATTACTGTTACCGACTCATAAATCGAACTTATTGTAACTTCCAATAATTTATAAGGAAATTCAAAGTAAATTTTGAAATTGATCGAGTATTGGTTATGAGGCAACAAATAAGTAATAAAAACAGATTAAGTTATAGAGAGAAACCTTACTTGGTGGATTTTGCTGAAAGAATTTGATGATGAATGGGGGCGAAAACCTTCCTTCGATCGCCGATCGGTTGACTATACAGTGGGATCGATCGCAAAACCTACAAGCATTCATAGAAATTTATGAATAAATAAACACAACAGGTCATGCGTAAAATTTGTGACAAACGAGTGGGGTTCTTCACCAACTGTATCCCTTAATATTGTAGGTCAGTGTTTCCAACTATCTATATACGATTGTTTTGAAGTAATGTTCAGCTAAAATTGCACGACAAATACCAAGCGGTAAATAAATAAAAACATTATACTAATATTTCTAATAAATTATACCACAAAACTAAAAGCAATTTCATCCAAAATATGTTATTGTTACCAACTCATAAATCGAACTTACTGTAACTTCCAATAATTTATAAGAAAATTCAAAGTAAATCAGGTATTAGTTATGAGGCAACAAACAAGTAATAAAATCAGTTTGAGTTACAGAGAGATGCCTTACTTAGTGGATTTTGCTTAAGGAATCTGATTACGAATGGTGGCGAAAACCTTCCTTCGATCGCCAATCGGTTGACTATAAAGTGGGATCGACCGCAAACCCTGCAAGCATTCATAGAAATTTATGCATAAATAAATACAACAGGTAATGCGTTGAATATGTGATAAATGAGTGGAGTTTTTTACCAAGTGTATCCCCTAATATTTGAGGTCAGTTTTTCCAACTATCTATATATGATTGTTTTGAAGTAATATGTCCAGCTAAAAGTGCACACAAATACCAAACAGTAAATACAGAAAAACAACAGATAGAACATTGAACGAATATTTCTAAGAAATTATACCAGAAAATTGGAAGCAATTTCATCCAAAATATGTTATTATTACCAACTCATAAACAGAACTTATTGTAACTTCCAATAATCTATAAGAAAATTCAAAGTAAATCAGGTATTGGTTATGAGGCAACAAATAAGTGATAAAATCAGCTTGAGATAAACAGAGAAAGAGAAACCTTACCTTGTGGATTTCGCTGAAGGAATCTGATGATGAATGGTGGTGTGCGGTGACGAGAATATGAAGAAAAATGAAGGTATGTTGTTTTGTACCTGATGAGGAAGAGAGAGAAGACGGAGTCTTTGAGAAGAGGCGGCAACCTTAGAGAGAGAAGGAGGGGCGTGAATCTCGGGAACAAGGAGAAGAAGAGGCCGGGTACAAGAAGAAAAATAGGAGGTCGGAGGTCACACTTCAGATAATAAATAAATTGATTTTTCGCGGAGGAGAAAACCACCTACTCGATAGAAATTTATGCATAAATAAATGCCACGGTGCATAAACACTGTTCGAACTGGGTCGGATGAATAGAACCGAAAATACTGTTCACATGTATCCAACTGCGTGCGTGAAGTAAAGTGTCACGATCATGTGCGCGATAAAATACCAATACGTGAAAATCTGGACGACTTTCTCAGAAATTCTAGTTTGATTTTCTTACTTATATGTCATATAAGTAAGAAAATCAAACTAGAATTTATGTAGATATAAGTTATATCTACATAAAAAGCTTGTTAGTATCTCCGCAAATCTGATACGTGGGTAATATGTCTTGAATGATTTTGGTGAAGAGAGAAATCTCTTTCTCAAATGTCAAAAACGTGGTCTCCCAAAATAGTCTACTGTCTGTCTATCTATTTATTACTTTAAAGTAAAGTCATAACACGGATCATTGGAGCACAATATGTATCATCTAGCATTAGCAAGCTTAGTAAACACCAAAAATTAAATTCTGAACATTAGCACTTACTTTGTCCGTTCCACACTATCTTGGAAAAGAAGACTCGCTCCACTTTCAATAAATGCAACTTCACGGTGGGTAATATTAGGCGCCAATAATAGTTCATTTCCAGTGTGAGTCTCAATAATATTGTACCAATAATAGTTGATTTCCACCAATAAATAACTGTGAATCCCAAAAATAAAATATTAAAAATAATACAATCAAAATAAAATTCCCAAAATCACCAATAAATAACTGTCACAAAAATAAAATATTAAAAATAACACAATCAAAATAAAATTCTCAAAAAACATGTCTACACCATATTTTCATCTGAAATAGGCATAAAGGTTACAACTAGTATTTGAGTGAAAATATAGGATTTAACCCAAGCTCTTCGGATGACACTTTCTTCTTCTTCCTTTTCAAGTGGAGATGATTAGATGACTCAATGTTCTCCTTTTCCGGGCAGGTGGTAATATTATGACCCGTTCGCTTACAAAGTCTACAACCCCTACTTTGTTTTCCCAATTCCTTGTCGCCTTTCATTCGCTTTTATTTTGGGCTTCCTTTTGTTTTTGAAGGTGGAGGGCAATCAATGATATTATCTCCAATATGAACCCCATTGAAATCCATTGTTACCGTTTCTGAGCAAGTGGCAATATTAACACGTCAGGGCTCCCGTCGCCAATGAGAGTGAAAATATATCATGGGCATTTCAAAGCAATCCTTGTGAGAAAATATGCTCAAAATATGACGACAAAGTATCCCTAAGAATTCAAATTGCTTACAACTACATGTAGCCATCTTACCATCCCAACATACGATGTGCCTCTGACCATTTTTTTCTTTGTAATGCTCCACAATGAATTCGTTGCCAAAATCTTTAAGGACTTTATACTGACTTGCTCTACCAAGCTCTTCTTGAAATATTTTGAATGCAAATGGAGTAAAGATGCTACGAACTTTTTCCTCTAACGGTGACATTGTTTTGATGAAAGTACTCCTATATGTTTGCAACATCTTATCGTACGCTTCAACTTGCTCAATGGTTTCCACATCAAGATCAACCTAGAATTTAAATAGGTAATAAAAATTATAAAGATTATAACAATATCAAAATTAACCTAAAATTTAAATAGGTAATAAAATTTATCTAACCTGTTTAACAAATTGAGCTAAAGATGTATGTGAATCAATGAATCGCTTAATAAATGCGTTGATACTTTCTGAACGACCGGTCGTTGTCATTCCACCAAAAAAGTAACCTCGAAGATGAGCTGGAACCCAAAATTCCTTGATTTTGTACAAACCTTTAACATGTTTGTTATCATGAAAATTATATTTCGATACAAGTCGAGGCAACTTCGATTCAAATTCTTCAATTTTGTCCACTTTATATAACTTGTAGAAATCATCACACCACATGTAATATTTATTACGAAGGACCGATGTAAACCAACCATTAAATTTAGCGGTAATGTGCCAAATACATAAACTATGTTTTGTTGTTGGCAACTCTTTTGCAATGGCTTCCGCTAGCCATGGATCTTGATCTATGAGTATTAGGGGTGGCCGTGGGCCGGGCCTGGGCAGGCCCGGTGGAGCTCGGGTCGGGCTTGAAAAATTAAGTGCTATCCCAAGCCCGCTCGGGCCTAGATCGGGCCTTGTTTTGTTATCCCAAGCGCGCCCAGATTTGAAAGCTCTTTACCCAGGCCCGCTCGATCGGGCCTTATTATGTTAATTAAAAGATTTTTTTTAAATTAAAATATCTATTTTTTATTTAAAGACGATTTTTTTTTAATTAAAAATCTGTTTTAAACTCCATATATTACAAAGTCCATATATAAAGTTTCCCACTCTACATGAAAAGACTTGGTATACGTTTTTATATTTATAAAAGTTCCCCCCCCCCCATATATATATATATATATATATATATTTCGGGCCTTGGGCCGGGCCGGGCCTCATCGGGCTTAAGAACTCATGCCCAAGCCCGCCCGAAAAAAAATCGGGCCTATAAAATTTTGCCAAGCCCGCTTTGCGGGCCTATTCACCTTACCCAAGCCCTATTTTTTTATTGGGCGGGCTGGGCGGGCTTGGCGGGCCTCGGGCCAATCATAACAAGACGAAGGGGCCCAAAAAATAAGCTCCAAATTTCGATCGTCATCATATGTAAATGCATACTAAAATTTTGGGTTTTCTTCCTTTGCAAGTTTGCAGTAATCTAAAATTTCCAAAGTATCATTTTTTGAATTATTCTTTTTCACCTTTGTATACAAGTTACGAATAACTCGTTCAAGAAATGGAAGATATCAATGCTTCACATTTTTCTCAAGCTCCATGACACGTATTATTTGTCTCACCGAGAGCCCTCCATTTTTTTAATAAAAGAATGCGAGCTTGGTCAGATTCAATTATGATTCGGTTGATTGGAAGAAAACGCATTTCAGACGAAGATAGAAGGTTATGATTATGTTCATCGACAAATTGAGTTACGTATCACTCCTTTGGAAAAATATCAAATGATTGACGTAGAGTGACTCGCATGTATGCTTTACATCCGCATCTTATGGAAGCTCTATCATGCTGGTTCTTCAAAGTGTCTAAATATTTTAGCGACGCACTTCCTTCCGACAAAAAAAAAACCATGTCTTCGTACTTCTCCATTTTTATTAATAAATCTGCATTTGCAAACGGTAAATCCGATTGACCAACAAATGGCTCAAAATCCTTTTGTTGTCCATCCAGACCAAATATTTTATCACCCACTGTATCAATAATCTCTTCATCATAAGGAATTTGATTTAAGTCCAAGCATGTTCTTTGATTGAAGTGATCTCCGTATTGTGTGTCAACAAAGCTTTGAAAAAAAAAAGAATAAAAACATATCGATAATTATTTAAATAATTTTCATTATCTTAATAAAAATAAAACAGCTGGATGTTAAATAATGACAGGGCTAAAAATTTGAAAAAGTTGTTGCTTAGAAAAAAAAGTGAATTAGTATGATAAAGTCTACAATTTTGATAAACCTTTTTTTATAATAAAAATGGAAAAAAATAAAAAATGTAAATAGTACGACAATAAAAAATTTAACAAACCTCGTTTCTCCTGTTTTAGAGGCTTCAGAAAATGGAGAAATCTCGTCCATATTTGAGAATTATTTGGGAGGGAGAGAGAAAGGGTGATAGAAAGGGGATAAATTTTTTTGCTGTATGAATCTGACATTTGTTCATATTAGAATGGTGAGTTATTTTTTTAATGCATCCTTAGTTAAATAGATCAAAGAAAGAAGATAAAAAAGTAGTATGGCGGTAAATATTTGGCGCCTAATATTACCCAGTGTGAAGTTGCATTTATTGAAAGTGGAGTTAGTCTTATTTTCCAAGATAGCGTGGAACGGAGAAAGTAGGTGCTAATGTTCAGCATTTATTTTTTGGTGTTTACTAAACTTGTTAATGTTAGATATTATCACTGCCCATCTATATCGTTTATTCTTTTATATACTGGCGCCTAATATTACCTGTGAAGTTGCATTTATTGAAAGTGGAGTTAGTCTTCTTTTCCAAGATAGCGTGGAACGGAGAAAGTAGGTGCTAATGTTCAGCATTTAATTTTTGGTGTTTACTAAACTTGTTAATGTTAGATATTATCACTGCCCATCTATATCTTTTATTGTTTTATATACTATAAAATGTTATACAAAACATTAATAATGCTTATCAGCTAAGGCATCCACGTGTCACATATCATTTTCTTTCTCTCCTCTCTCATGTATATAACTATATAAAAATTATAGATCAAAATCATGTGAGACTGACACGTGACAACTTAATAAATGATATCATAAATGAGAGTCTCTCTAGAGAAGAATACGTGAAAATAATAACTCATATTTCTCTACACTCCAATACAATGAATTTAGTCCATCTAAATGTACTCCATTTTTAATTTTTCAAGAACCTACATTGAAATCTACAATCTTTTCCTTTTCCTCTTCTTCTTCTCTCTCTCTCCCCCCTTTAATATATGAACCATCTGTTAAGGCGGGCAAAAAAAAAAACACAATCCCAAACAACGCCAACCGTCTATCAATGCATTCTCAGTTGAATCATTTGAAAGGTATGATGTAGTTACGATTTCTTTCGCACTGATTTATACATTTTTACGTATAAAAATTGTCTTCGTTTTAATTGAATTCTAACTTTATTTTGTCAGAAAATTTGTTGGTCTCCATCAAATATCTGAGTTGTCAATTGAAAGGTGCATTCGTTTATTTTTATATGTGAATTATTGTATATCTCATGTTTATCGTACTGTTTTATGTTATAAGTGGATTTCAGCACATTAGAGGAGGATTTGTTTGGAGCCATAGACGTTTATGATAATAGTTAAGAAAAATATCTGAAAAATAGTAAAATGCAAATGATATAGACGTTTGGCTAGATTTTTAAATACGGTTCTTGCTTTCAATACAATCATACTTTCAGAGAGATTTTCTAACCCAATTCCATCCATAAACAAATGTGAATCTGGAGAGGGAACATCTACTGTTCATTCCTTTGGAAACGTGAGGGAAGTCAACATTGATATAGATCATGTCAATGATAGTACATCCAAGCTACTGCCCACTTTGTTTTCAGATATCATTTTTGGGGGGCTTAGTTTTGTTTTCCATTTATTTAGCAGATTTAGTTTGTTTCACACTTCAAATTTAGTTTAAGAAATTTTATGTTTGTGTGTGTTGAAATAACAAAACTTATTGTAAGTCTCAACACGTATTGTAAGTGGGTTTTGGTATCCAACATCTAAAATTATGCCATTTATCAAATTACCTTATCACTCATCTTTACTTATTGCTTATTTAAATTTTTTCTAAACATCCAATTATAAATTCGTTTGCTAAAAACTAATTCATATAGTCTTTATAATGAAATGCAAATTCATATTCGGCCCCACATCGTGTGGCGTTCATACTAGTAACTATATAAAAATTGTAGACCAAAATCCTCTGAGGATGACATGTGGCGGTAGTAAATGCTTACTATTACTATGCCATAATTGTTAACGAAAAATCATGTTTGCACCAATTTCTTGAAAACCAACAGATTTCTTGAAAATCCAAGAGACCCAAACTCTCCAATTTTAATCTTTTCCCCTCTCTCCTTCCCATGAGCTCCCCAAAAAGCATTTACTGTATGAGTTATGAAAAATCTCTCTATTTGGTTTCCCAACATCCTTCATCGCCAATAAATTCCAACGTGCCAAACTAAAATCCATAGCTGGTGACCCAGTAATTCTCAAGATACGCCCATATGACATGTTGCTGTCATAATTTATGTTGCAACCTCCACTCGATTCAGAAATGGATTGCTCACAAACTAGGGCTCTAGTGTAAGTGTATTATACTTCGACCTTATAAAATACTTTTTACATGTATCAACTTGCAAAATATTGGCTCACATGCGACATTTTCAAGAAAGGAATATGGACTATTAAACATTTTTGTGACACCCCGACTAATTAAATACCGGGTAGCTACTCCTTTATTAAATTAATTCAAAATGCCAAGTTGATCCAGTTAATAGCATCACTGTCGAAAACATTTTAATGATTACTAACCACCTAGTATTTAAAAAGTAAGTGCCAAATTTTAATTAAAGTCTGATTAATATGCAACAAGTGTAATAAGGATAATAACACCATTCACCATAACGAAGTAAATAGAATAACCATCACAAAACGTAATTAAAGTCTGGAGGAAAAACTCCTCACTACAAATCCCACAACTGATAAGTAAACTGTACTAAATCAATACATGCCAAAGTCTGAAAACTGTAATGGAAATGTAACTCTAATAGAAATGGGCAACATGCCCTACAACTGATAGATAATGAATCTGGAATCCAAGTGATAGAGGCGTCTACAAGCAAATCCCTGTAGCTTCCACAAACAGCTACAGCTCGTCACCTGAATGAGTATCCTATGCATGGTGTCCTTGTGGCTGGGCACCTAAAATGGTTTTACAAAGAAAAATAGATTTGAAAAGCAAACGGGTCAGAGCCCGAATGTGGAGTTATATTTTAAAAAACCTGCAAGTGCTTTAAAAACATTTAAAACATTAAATGCAAAGTACATGTTAGGACGTGCACTCACATGATATTCTCACCTCTCGTCTAACTGTGCACTCCTAACGTAAGTACCCATCTATAACGACACAAATCACTAGCTAAGTACCATCATATCTAGCTAGACTGTCATAGGTCCTACCCTTATTACTCGGTTCTATTAACATAATAACGCTCGTAATTAAGTAAGGGTCTAACGTAAACTCAGATGCTCAATAAGCGATATATTACACTATCAGTTAACTCGTTATGTTTCTCGAATCAATACCGTAATTATTTCACAACATTAACATGAAGGTTCTCATTAATTAAGTGTACATTATTCACATCATAAATATACAATACAAGCACCCCGAGAACTAAGCTGCGGTGCACACATACTCTGCTATCCATCCCGGTACATCGCGTACATAAGGATTACATATTCCGAATCTCTCAGGAATAGTTCACAGATAACAACATCACAAATAATGGAGGCGAACACAGTCACATCACATGGGTCACGCACATACCTACGCTCCCACGATCAGCGGACTTATTAATATCCCAATAAGTCTTTCTATGACCTATGTTCATCAAGGTAACCAGTCTAAATCCGGGCAACACAAGGATTAGAGGGCCCTAAGCGAACGCAAACCTCCCGTGATAGCAAGTATGGTAGGTATGTCATACACATAATTCATATACCAATACTAAGTAAACACACGTCTTAGTAATCCCGTAGTTTAATCGTAGTACATATCGCATTCTCGTACCAACTTATAATATCTACAACTTATTTTATTCCGGTTTGTAATCATACGCGCCATAATTCATTCTCACGTCGTAGTAGACACTCACGTCTCAACCCAAACCGTCCATTTAATATAACTCTCGTATATAATTTCATTCTCATAAATACCCAAAAGTCCCAATTCTATCATTACATCATCATCGGAATGTTATCTATATCCTCGAACAAGTTTACGGGACTCCAAAAATCAAAACAGTCCAAAAAGGACCAAACTGTCAACTCGTTAGAAGTCTCGTTCGAACGAGACTGTTCGAACGAGATTCCACTGTCAACTCGTTAGAAGTCTCGTTCGAACGAGGCTGTTCGAACGAGATTCCAGTTCGTTCGAACGAACTGTACCTTCTAACGATATCTTGTTCGAACGAGATATCGAACGAAATCCCTTCTCGTTAGCAGCGACTGGTCAACTCGCTAGAAGCTCGTTCGAACGACCTGGGGAGAGGCTTCTAACGACCTGCCAGTTTCGTCCCAGATTTTTCTAAATCTCGTTTTTCACCATTTTTACTCCTCAAATCTCTTCTAAAATTCGTTCCAACAATGTATTAAGTTATCTAATCATCCTCAAACATGCTAAGGTCATATACTAACATCTTTTAAGGGTTTAATACATCCTAAACATCATTAAATCACAAGTTTCTACATTTTTTCCCAATTTTCTTCAAGGACATAAACCCTAGATTTTTCTCATCATAATTTCCCAGATTTTAATCCGTTGTTACATCACATAAATATGAAATCTCTGAATTCAATCTTCAAACAATGTTTCTACATGCAAACCTATCCCAAAATTAAATAATAACTTCCAATTTCATGGGTTTTCCTTTAACTCTTATATAATATTGATTATCAAGGTTTCTAACATGGAAGAAGCATTCACTGCATAAGGAATGTAATTTAAATCACTTGCCTTGATTTGATTTCTGATTTTGATGTTGGTTTGGTGAAGATTTCTGCAGAATTTCTTCTCTCCAAGCTTCTTCTCCAATGGTGGCTTAAGGTGGCTAGGGTTTGATTTGGGGAACTTAGAAAACTCTTCTAATAACCTACGTAGCCTTCTAGGTTAATATGGGTTGGTTAGGGGCTTAGTGGGTCAAATCCACATCAGATGTAATTAACCAATTTTCGTCACTTTTAATTTCCCAAAATACGAAATTACCAAAATACCCTTTATGATGCCGGTATGGCCTAAAAATACCCCGGGACCCAAACTACACCCCCGGCTAGTGTTTTCTGACTATCTCGACCCTTCCGGACGCGTTGGCGCACTCAAAACGACCATACGGTTTATAGATTTTAAATTCACTTTTATAATCAAAATATTACACCGTTACGCGGCGGTCTCACGCGTCTCAACAAAATTTCTAAAATGCCGTATATAAATCTCACGACAAATTTCATAATTCCAAATTCATATATAATCATATATGCACATAATCAAATACCAACTCGCATCTCGTTAGTATTTTTAACCCGGATTAATTTCCAAATAATTCATATTTAATTAATAAATCCCAAAAATAAATATAGCCAAAAGTACGGGGTATTACAATTTTTATGAGGATAAACATCATTATTACATGCGTCAATGAGGGGATAATTTCCAAAATCATTATTTGTATAGTTTTGTAGATTGGCAATATTGGTGCATCTTGATTTGGATTTTATTTTGAGACACTCATTTAGGTTTTAGTCTAACATATGTTGCACTGTTCTAATTAGTATTATCTTTGTTTAATTGTGCAAATGATTTGCTTCAAATAATGCGTAGAATTTACTTCGTCTAAAGTTAATGGTGTTTTGTTTTCATCCATTAATACACTTTGTTTTTTTTATTTTTCACTCCAAGTATTTGACATAATATGCAAGCGGGTTTTTTGTGTGTATTTCTACTGGAAGGAGCATTTTGGTGAAGTATATTTCTCCCCAAATATTATATTGTAGGTGAGTAATTTGAACTAAAATGGTGCATATTGTTTAGTTGTTTTGGTTTGATGCAAGGTATTAGACTTACTCTGATATTTGATTTTCAATATTATTTAATTAACATTTAATTTCTGATTTGATCCAAATTATGCATTTTAGGGATTTTAACATGAGTGTGATCCCTATAGATTATGTCTATGTTTGGGTTTAGATGATATAGGGGGAAAAGTGTTTGGGTTTGGAATGTATGATATATATGTTGATTAAATAATAACTTCATCAACATTTGCATGTGTACGCTTCCACCCACGTTTATGGGATACAAAAATTGCCAAAATATATATAACTTAAATGTCTAGAGAGTGTAGCAGGGCATATATAATTTTGCTTGGAAATTTATTGTCATTGCATCAAATTAGGATCTTCAACTACTCATGCATCCCATCATAGCTATAAATTTAAATACAGGTATTGAAATAAGATCATATGATTTTTGTGCTAATTTTGTTATTTGTGTGTTTGCAATTATTACTGTAAATTTAATTTACATCCACTATCATTTTAAAACACTTTTCAAGCCAAATCTACAATATCAAGGTAAGAAAAGGTATTAGTGGGTTTAAGTAATACAAATCAACATGTAATTTCAAATAATATAAAATTAGCCATAAAATTGGCTAATCTCTTCTTTTTTTTGTACGAAATTACTGTAATTTCTTAAAAAATATTGGACATCATATTTCTTGTATTTTTATTTTTATTTTTAATCTCATTTCATTCGTCGAATATATTGTGCGAAAAAGACAAAAATAAATCATTTTGATAAATTCGGCCACGCATCACGTGGCCTGCATGCTAGTCTAATCTATATAACTATATAAAAATTGTAGACCCAACTCATGGGAGAATGACACGTGGCAGTGTATTAAATAGCATCCTTTATTACTTAAATCTCTCTTCCTAAAAAATCAAACTCTCCGAAGTCTCTTCCTAAAAAAATCAAACTCTCCGAAGTTCTCACAGCATAAAAAAAGATTGACTTTACACCTTCCGCCTTTATTCATTGAACCTATGCTTTGTCATCCTTGCGTGCATTTAAATTGGTTTATTTCATCCGTTATTTCCTCTCCTTTCTCCCTCCTCTATCCCACGCCCTTCTCTCTTTTCTTAAATTCGAAGGCTCCGTTTGATAGCACAAAAATTCCAAGGCAAATTTTCAAAAGTTGGAAAATTCTCGTATTTTCCAGCTTTTAGGCTGTTTGATAGCCTTAATTTGCCCTGGAATTTGTTTTCTATGTACAGCACCCCTTAAGCACAATTTGCCACCCTAGGGTGGAATTCAATTCTTTGGGGGGGGGGGGGGGGGGTCAGGTTTTTGTTTGCCACCTTTGGGTGGCAAATCACTTAAAACCAATTTTTTTTTATAACTCTATATATTTCATAAATATATAAATATATATTGTTAATAAATATATACATATATATATTTCGTATATTTTAATATATATTCGTATGTTTTATATTTATATATTTCGTACATTTATATAATTTATATATTTTAATATATATTTATATTTCTTAAATTTTGTATATGTCATATATTTCATATATTCCTTATATTTAATATATATTATTTACAAAATATATACATATATATAATATATATGTATATTATTATATTCTGTATATATACATATAAATAATATACATATGCAGAATAATGTATATTATATATATGTAATATACATATATATAATACATAATATATATGTATATATTCATAAATACATAATATATATGTATATATTCATAAATACATAATATATATGTAAATATATATTCTATATATATATGTATATATTCTGTAAATAATATATATATATAAATGCATATTATATATATGTAATATACATATATATAATACATAATATATATGTATATATTCATATTATATATGTATATATGTAAATATATATATATATATATATATATATATATATATATATATATATATATATATATATATATATATATATATATATTTAGTATATTAAGTATATAATATAATATATATTCATATATTCCGTAAATACTATATTATATTTTCATAGATTTTGTACATTTAATAGATTTTGTACATTTAATAATATAAAAATTATATTATTAAATATAATAGATTTTTATATTATTAAATGTACAAAATCTATTAAATGTACAAAATCTATTCCGTAAATACTATATTATATTTTCATAGATTTTGTACATTTAATAGATTTTGTATACATAGATTTTTATATTATTAAATGTACAAAATCTATGAAAATATAATATATTATTTAGTATTTACGGAATATATTCATATATTAAATATATTATTATATTTAATATATGAATATATATTATATTATTTGCGGAATATATATATTTCGTAAATTATTATTAATTTCCGGAAAAATATACAAAATATATGAATATTCCAAAAATTAATAATAATTTACGGAATATATATATTCCGCAAATTATATTAATTTCTGGAATATATATATTTCGTAAATAATATAATATATATTCATATATTTTGTATATACGGAATATATATATTCCGCAAATAATATAATATATATTCATATATTTTGTATATTTAATAATATATATTTATTATATATATATATTCCGTAAACAAATTTTCCACATTTATATTTATTTTCCAGCCTTTGCGTTTGATAGAAAATGTGGAAAATTGATGATTTTCCAACTTGTATCAAACAGACACAAGTTGGAAAATATTCATTTGCCTTGGAATTGTTTGCCCTGGAATCAAATGTCCTGGAATCATTTGCATTTTTCCAGTTTTCTATCAAACGGACCCTAAGAGTCGTTCTCCTCTCTCATAGATAATCAATGTGTGAAGAAGAAGAACTCTACCAGATCTTGATCATTCTTTTTAGATGCTCACATCATATTTAGATATGAACTCATCTCCACAAAAAAACAAACATAATAAAACAAGGAAACAACGTAATAAACAAACAGCTAAATCCATTTACCATATTATTAAGATACTTATTTTTTTTTATCACCCTATAAATTTATTTTCTTTCAAAACATAATTTTCAAGTAAAAAAAAAGTCCAATTAAAAAATATAAATATACGCTATATAAAAAATATATATGTTGAATTATATGTGTTAAAATAAGATAAGATACGAAATTGTATTTTTTTACTTGACACACAAACTAATTAAAAAATTACACATTGTGATTATGAATATTTTATTTTTTAACTAACACAATCATGATCCAAATAAAACGCGACGTGACATGGAGTTGTGTTTTTTTTTTCATATCACTGGTGCGGATCATTTTTTGCTATTTTAAAAATAATCTTTTTACTATTAAAAAAAAGGGTCCGCGCTAGCGGTACGTATAGGCGGACCCATCACCTATAAATACTGCTGGGGGGACCAACATATTAGAAAAAATGGTCTGCACCAGCGGTTTGCTTAGATGATCGGTCCGTCTATACATAACGCTGGAGCGGACCATATTCTAAAAATAGTAGAAATATTATTTTTAAAATAGTAAAAAATGGAGTTAAAAAAAGCACGACTCCATGTCATGTTGCGTTTTATTTGGTTCGCGATTGTGTTAGTTAAAAATATATAATTTCGCGTTTTATTTGGTTAGTGATTGTGTAGTTAAAAATATATAATTTCGCGTTTTAGTTTGATCGTGATCGTGATTGCGTTTCATAACACGAAATAATATTTTTTTAACTAACATAATCACGATCCAAATAAAGTGTGACGTGACATGGAGTCGTGTTTTTTTTTACCGCTACCATTTTTAACTATTTTAAAAAATATATTTTTGCTAATTAAAAAAGATGATCCGCGCTAACGGTATGTATAGGCGGACCAATCACCTATGCAAATCGCTGGCGCGGGTAATTTTTTCTAATATGTTGGTCCGCGTCAGCGGTATTTTATAGGTGATCGGTCCACCTATACGCACCGCTGGTGTAGACAATTTATTTTAAATAGAAAAAAAATATTTTTAAAATAATAAAAAATGATTCGCGTCGTGGCATGGAGTCGAACCAAATGCCGCGGTGCGAAATTATATTTTTTTAACTAACACCATCACGAACCAAATAAAACCCGACGTGGCATGGAGTCTTGTTTTTTTTAACTCTAACGTTTTTTACTATTTTAAAAATAATATTTCTACTATTTTTAGAATATGGTCTGCGCCAGCGATATATATAGGTTGATCGATCACCTACGCAAACCGCTGGCGCGGACCATTTTTTCTAATATGTTGGTCCGCGCCAACGGTATTTATAGGTGATGTGTCCGCCTATACGTACCGCTAGCGCGGACCTTTTTTTAAAATAGTAAAAAATGATCCGCGCCAGCTGTATGAAAAAAAAATACAACTCCATGTCACGTCGCATTTTATTTGGATCATGATTATGTTTTACTAAACAATAAAATATTCATAATCACACTGTGTAATTTTTTAATTAGTTTGTGTCAAGTAAAAAAATACAATTTTATATATTATCTTGTTGTATTTTAACACATATATTTTTTATATATATGGCGTATATTTATATTTTTTAATTGGACTTTTTTTTTAACTTGAAAGATATATTTTGAAAGAAAATAAATTTATAGGGTGATAAAAAAATAAGTGAGTATCTTAATAATATGGTAAATGGGCTTAGTTGTTTGTTTATTATGTTGTTTCCTTGTTTTATTATACTAGTTGTGCCAAGTGCGTTGCACGTGTGGCCGTTTCAGATATTAATCTTCCACTACAAATCTGTGAAGAACAAAGTAATAAAAATACTTGCAACATATAATGTAGAATCTGTTTTGTTAGAATTAACATAAAGTACCTAGTACGAAGCGTCAATCATTACCACAAAAATTAAACCTCCATTCAACTGTAAACTATACAAGATATTCCCGTGAATACTCTAAATCTATCAGAAACGAACTCAGAACTCCTTACTCAAAAGCAGGCTATACACACAAACATGTATGTATATATAATCCGAATAAATATATCACAATGAAATTAGCTTGAAATGATTTATAGGGAAATATCATTAAAAAAAGAAGTTAAAAAAAGCTTCAGCAAGAAAATTCCAAATCACAGTTATTGAAAGATGACATTTGATAAAAAGAGCGTGTAATCCTAAAAACTGAAAATTTAATGCTTAAATATGTTGCTTTTGATGTTTGTTATGATTCAAAGGTTCTTCTTCCTCTTCAACTTTATGAGCGACGAACGTGGATGAAATTATCCGAAGAACCTTTGTACAACATTCTTGTTCCGTTACATAATCCAATTGATGGATTTATATTGCGTAGAAGAATGATTGGACAATTATGTTTAAGTTTCAATGCGTGTGGTGGAAATCCATTCGGCATCAAAGAATTTTAAAAAAAATCTTGGTAATAGTTGTACGTGTCATCCACAGCTTCATCAAAGCTATTTAATGTCTTCAATTTTTCGTGGAACACATCAATCATCATATCATTGAGTGAGTCTACGTGCTCGTTTGTTGTTGCAAGAATTAGTCAATCTGTCAAGAAGTTTGGCGAGTTAGCATTTATATTTAATGATGGGAAGATAACGTCAATGAGAGACTGTTCGGGGCCTTCATCATGTGTTGATGCTTCTGTCCCATTGCCAATCCTTAGAAGGAAATTGCTAAGTGGGGAATTGATACCCAAATGTTTAATTACTTAATCATCATTATGAAGTTAAACAGGGCATTAGTTCTTTTTAATCATTACATTTACATAATATGATGGATGGATTATCAGTCTTAACATATGAATACAACAATTTTCAAAGATAAATTACGTGAGATAGAGAAACTGCATTCATGCTCATTGAATAGAAATCACAAAATAACAGAGAGGATCCATCCGGTTAATAAGTATAGCCAAACCTAAGTTTCCAAGAAATTAAAACAATTTACTCAACAATAAGATGAATTGAAAACAACAATTGTAAATTAATTTTATAAAATTAAAAAAAAATTATGGTACTTGAATATGTTCAATGTATTCCATAAGTATCCATAGATCATGAACTAAATAAGTAACACTCAGTACTAAATATTAAGAGCGGGGAAGAACAAACTGAAATTCTTTGAACACTATGTATCTAAAGATGCTAAAGATACAGTTTAGAGTGTGTGTTTGAGTTGACAAAGATAATTCAACCAAGGCATGTAATTCCAGCTTCAGTAAGATAATCTAGACTCATTTTGCTCACTTATTTGGTTGTTCTTGGAAGTTATGTTTTTCTTAGCTGGGGAGTTACAACTTGAACCGACGTAAGACTTAATAAAAAGAATATATGTATGTAGAGAGACAAAATGAATACATTGAACCATACAGTTGTAACACCCCGCCAAATTAAATACCGTGTGGCCAGTCCCATACCAAATTAAAACAGAATATACAGTTGGCTCATTCTTAGCATCACTGTCAAAAACATTTACAACTCACCAAATACCCAATTAAGCTGGTGTTAAAAACTTTTCAAATTTTAATTTCAACAAATCCATTTTAGTTTAAGAATAACGCAACACATTTTATTCTACAACACTTATAACTGAACAGATAACACACAGGAATTTAAATGCAATTGGAATAAACATTCCCAAATAATATTAATCCATTACTGTAATCCCAACTATAACAAATGTATTAAAATGACACGAACACAATAGTATATGACTCCGAGAGAAAGTGATAACTGAAATCCTTTGGGCGACATACCCTAACTAAGAAAATACTGTGAATCAAAAGAAGATAAGCGTCTAAGCAATACTCCATAGCTCGTCATAATCCGCTAAGGTTGGCGTCCCTGCTGCTGGACACCTGATATAGAAGATACAATAGAAAAGAAAATATGCAAGGAAACGGGTCAGAGCCCAATTGTAAAAATGATTTTGAAAACAACAAGTATTTAACAAGTGCAATAAAGCATTTATTATATACATGTTAGATCCAACTCTCACTTGCTATTCTCACCTCTCAACTAGAGTGCACACTTAACGTTTCCTATTAACCTCATAGTTAATGGTTCCTCTTTACTAATTCCATAATATGATTCCATTCCCATATCATAACCCCGAATGTCCCAAACCATACGTTATATAATCATTCTTATACATTTCTCATTTATATGAATCATTTCATCATTAACATAAATTAAGCTCTTCAATAAATAGTCATTAACTTACTTCAATTCTTTTCTCAATTCACCGTTATCTACAATGATCACACAGTAGATATTTTAACCACAATATAACTATTCATTTATTTAATTCATTATATATATATATATATATTCATATATAATACGACACCCCGAGTCACAACTGCGGTGCAATGCATTACTTTGCTATCATGTCCCATCATCGCTGGTCGCTGAATAGGAGACAAAAGGTTCGGTAAGGATTCCTCGAACCACAAACATCAACAAACAAATTGGAGGCGAACATAGTTCTCGTATCCATGGGTCACGCACATACCTACGTTCCCACAGTCAGCGGACTTATCAACTCCCCGATAAGTCTTTCGTAGACCTATGTTCTTGAGCGACAAATCAAAGATCCCATGGATTCATCAGGATATGTCCGCCCTCACGCGCAAACCTACCGTCGATAGCAAGTAAGCTAAGTATGTCATACACATAAATCATTAATCAATCGAATAAGCATTATCATACCTATAATATACTATCAACAAGGTACTCACATTTCCCTTAGATTATTCCCATATGTAGCATTATATCTCTTTAAATCTCACGTATTAAAATATCACAACGTTACTTCTTAATTTAATTATCCCCGAGCCTCACTCAATACTCAAGGTTCAAATAGGTTTTTCCTCAACATTTTATTCAGCAAGAAATCACTAATATCCTACTGATCCATAACATCTTATCTCTCGAATTACTACGAATTAAACTCTCCCTTTAATTAGGGTTAAAATCGATTGCTTCTAATCTCTTATAAACACATATTCTATCAACTAGGATTGAATACCATCATCACATGGCTCATAGTCTATAGTGTTTCATTCATACTATATGACTTATCAACAAATCAACATCCTCGCATCCTATAACATCTCTCCACTCCCGACGTCGTTAAGGTTTATGCGCGGAGCGTCTCGCAAAGCGAAATCCAAACAAGGAACCCCTCCAATACACTACTACTTAATTTGGTCGGACGTGGAGGTCCCTCAACTTCAAATATACAACCGGGATAACCTCATCCCCTCATTCAACCAAATGTGGTCTGAACTCCCATCTCTATCCAGGAGCCATACCTCTAAGTGCTTGTACTACACTCATTCCTTGCGAAATCAATAATGAGCTTAAACTCAGTCCTTGATGCTCAAATTGTAACCCTAAGGCTACCCAGGTGTTATATTAAATCTCCCCTACTGGACCTATCCTTAATTCCTCATGCATACCAATTATAATCCAACAAATGAAACTAGCAACCGAAATTTCTTTCAATTTAATTAACCTCATTCTAATCAATTAAATCCCAATCAAATGAATTCAAATCTTAATTAGGGCTTACTGATCTTCTCTAAGTCCCATAATATCCAATTAATAATCACCAAAGATCTACAATAGGTTTGGGATAAGAACCAACATTCAAAATAAATAACTTTAGGAATTTTGGGGAGGTCGATCGATCGAAGGCAGGGGGTCGATCGATCGATCACTCAGGTGACAGCCCAGTTTTTCTGCATTTCTGCAACTACGGGGTTAGCCATTTTAGATCATTCAAACCTTCATATTAACATCCCAAATGACTTATGATCCTTATTACATGATATACCAACATATATAAATGATTTCTAATCATCTAAACATCCTAGAATCATCAAGAGATCGAATTAAAAGCATGTTTATATCCACTTTTTTCCAGAAAATTATCAACATAATATCTTCAAGAACACATCAATGGTTTTCATAATTTCTTCAACAGATTCATGATTATTTCGTGGATTACTAACTACCTACAACATGAGTTTGATTCCTATATATTTTCAGTTTCCAAAAATCCATTTTATAACTCCATTATTTCTTCCAAACATGAAAAATCATCTCTTTTAATAACTATTCTAACATGAACAATATACAAACTTAGATTTCCATTATCAAACACTTGCCTCTAATGAAGGTCTGGTCCTTTGGTGTAGTATATCACAGGTGGTTCTCCCTTCTCCAGTCAACCTCCGGTGGTGGTTGGTGGTGGTGACCCTTGGTTCTTAGTTCTTTTCCTTCCCAAGTAAACTCTTCTCTTCCCAAGCAACCTTTTACTCTCTTTAGGAAGATGACTTCTCTAATTTGTGTAGATGAGATGAATAACCCACGTACACTTAATCTTCAAATACTTATAATAGGACAAAATATGAAATCACTATTCATCCCCCTATAAAAATGACCAAAATGCCCTTTTGGGTTGTCTATTTATTTCCAAATGACCCGAGACCCAAATCCAACATCCAAATAAACTTTTCTGACTATTTCAATCCTTCCGGACGCAACGACGCAGTCAAAATGACTATAAGGTTGATAGAAAATAAATTTCCTTTTTAATTTAACAAATTAGTCCCGACACATCCCACATCGCATCTGACTAAAAATCTAAATTACCGAACAACAATTATCAATAATCATCACATTCATATATTACCTAAATATCTTTAAGTAATATTCAGAATCATATATTTCAATATCCTCAATTCGGATAAAACGCCAATGAATTAATTAATAACAAAATCCAATTAATCCATTAATTTAAAATATAACTCATTTTAAAAGTCATTAAAAATTACGGGGTATTACAAAAACACTTTTATCCGAAAAAATTCCAAGACAGAGGAAATTGGAATTAAATTAGATTACAAAAACACTAACAATCAAAATATTTTTGATTTTGGATTCTCAAACCAAAAAAATCTAACATCATGGTATCTATTTTAAATAAATGGAAAACATAAAATATTCCTTTTATTCCTCTTCATTGAATATTTTACCTAAACATGTTATATGTAATCTGAAAGAGAACATTAAACTTAAACAAAGAGTAACAGTAGCTACTTAAGAAATATTATTACTTGGCGATATTTGCGTTTCGTAAATAAAAAAAATCGTATTGTGTCGCATTTTAATTCGATCGTGTTTGTGTTTGTGGGTTGAATAAAATATATTTTATCATTTTCTTTAATATTTGTACCAGTTCATTCAATGAATTGACAATTCACTCATTAATTGATTTACACTTTAGTATTCACTCGTTTTTTTTATCCAACACAAATGCAATCTAATTACAAAACTACACGATACGAGATGATATGAAATTTAATTTTTTACCTAACACAAACTCGACTCAAATGAAAGCGACACGACAAGATGCAAAATCTTATTTTTATAATCAAATCCGTACACGACACATCACGATACATAATTTTTTTGTTTTAACAAGACACGACCTAAATAAAAGCGACACGATACATCCCTAACAAAAAATTTTATTTTTTTTATCTAGCACGATCTAATTAAAACGTAACACGACACGAAAGAAATAAAGCTTTTTAAACTAGTGTTGAAATAAAGTCTTGTGAAGTTTTGCTTCTTAAGCCACGTCGTGTTACTTTTTTTTTTAAGTTGTGTTTATGTTATGTAAAAAAATGAGATTCCGTATCGTGTCGTGTAACTTTTATTTGAGTCGTGTTCGTGTTAGGTAAAAATGAAATTTCATGTCGTTCCGTGTTACGTTTTAATTAGATCGTGCTAGTTAAAAAAAATTATGTCGTGTCACTTCTGGAAATTGTTTTTTAAAAAAATAAAATTTTGTGTCGAGACGTATCATGTCGCTTTTATTTGGTCGTGTCTTGTTAAATAAAAAAAATAAGATTGGAGCTTTGTGATATATGAACCGTTTAACAAAATAACTTAAAATTCATATGAAAGAAGGTTTGCATAAGAGGGATAATTTGGTCATTATATTAAGATTTGGAGTGCATGGAGACTTTGAGGAGTGGCAATAGCCGCACCCTATTTGTAATAGTAGACTTTATTTATGTGTATTAGGGTAATGTTGTCAAATTAATAAAGATTTGGAGTGTTTAAAGACTTTGAGGAGTGCCTTAAGCTGTGCGCTTTATATATTCATTAATACAACTATTTTAATATTTTTTATGGTATATACCAAATAATTCCTCGAACTTTTTTTAATACACGTTTAGTCCAAGCCTTTTTATTTTGCACCAAAAAGTCCTTCACCATGCCAAAAAGGTTTTACCATGCCATTGGCGCGGACCTTTAAAGATAAGAGAATAAGGGACTTTTTGATACAAAATAAAATGCTTGGACTAAATGTGTATTAAAAAATGTTTGAGGGACTTTTTGATATTTGATCCTATTTTTTAATTATATTTTTTAATAGTAAACAAGAGTTTCAATTAACAAAAAAATTAAATCTCTCATTCAATACATGAAAATGTAAAATGATTGAAATACACCACAAAATCACTAAAGTAAAACAAGAGTTATGATTAACAAACAACACAAAAATCACTAAACTAAATATAAAAATTAAAATATTGTACTAGAATTTACCATTATTTGGTCATCTCACTTCTTCATCCTAGTCAATCAATTCATTCATCGCTGGCATATTCAAATTCCTACGTAAAAAAATCATAAAAGGATGAGGGGCATATATGATATTCCAACTGAATGATTCGTTTGGATGCAATCTGCATTTGATGATACACCTACAAATGGATGATGATATTAATTGAAACTTAAAAATAAGAATGAAAAATTAATTTAATGTTAAATATGGCTTAACTAATATGTACATATTTTTGTGGTTCTTCTTTCTTTTTTCCTTTTCAATTGCACCTTTAATTTTCCCCGTTGCTCCTTTATTTGCTTTCCATTGTGGCGGATCTCGAATTTTTATGTTGGCTTTTGATTTATCCAAGTAGTCTTCACTCACTTTATCTTGAGTACCAACAATACCCTACTTGAAAAAATTATCCAATGTTTCCAATGCAGTACCTAAAAGTGCTTTAGTAAATGGTACAAAAGTTTTGGTGCTAGTACCTTGCACAACTATAGTTAATGGAAGGTGTTCCATACCATAAAAGAGAGGATCGATATAAACAGAATAATATTACAAACAAACTTAAAAACTTACAAATGGAATAAGAGTCCACCGGAATATGGCCGAAAAGTTCACAAACTTATTACAAATTTAGAGAGAGAGAGAGAGAGAGTAAAGAAAAAGTTTGAGAAATGAGGAAGAGAACTCCTCCATTTATACAACTAAGAAAGGAATAAATAATTCCTAAGACAATGACCTTGGGTCCCTCCATATTCGAGGCTGGCAAAGTCTTTTGTCCTGAAGCGTTGGTTGCTGGACCAATGGGTCCTACCATTTGTCACGAGGCGTCGATTGTTGGGCCAATGGGTCCTACCACAATCATCGAGTTATCGAGATGGAGACATATTTGTCCATATGCGTCGACGAACATCTTACTGGGGCCAGGTGGGCCAGTTGTGGGACAGCTAACTCAAGTCATCTAGGCCATCCACTGGGTCCGGGTTGGGAAAGGTACCGTCCAACCTTCGAGTTGGAAATGCTGAACTTAGTGAGGTGAAGAAAGCCTCCATTGTTGGCTCGGTGGGTATGTTGGTATCGAACGTATCACCGATAAACTCATCATCTTCTGGGTTCTGGGATTCTCTAGCAAGACAGAAGAAGGGATTGTCATTCTTGACTGAAGCCATGGATGTATCATCATCAGATGGTAGGGGAATAGGGTTAGAATCATCACCAAAAGGTTTAATTTTATCTCCAGGATAACTTAAAGCCAATCTGAATGGGCTTTGAGTGTAATCCATCACCTTTTGCAATAGTTACTGCTCTGTTGCTTTGGAGAATTGCTTCTTAAGTGCTAACTTCAAATCCTTGATTGGATTGGCTCCTGGCGTCATCTTCTCGGCTGGAGGGGGTGAATCTTCCACTATAGACATGTAGTGCTTCAAACTATCTTTTATTATAGAGATAGTAGTATTAATATCAATACCACTCCGCCATCGATAATAAAAGATCCTTTCAAGTAGAGGAACATTAAGATGGTTAACTCTACATTGAAGATCCCATCTGGAGATCCAAGGAATGTTAATTTGGGTAAAAAATAATAGGGTATTGAGTCCTACTGGGATCTTATTTTTCCCTCTCAGTTTTGTATGAAATTGAGTCCAAGGTAGAAAGAGTTTTTTCTTAGTAATTTCATCAGGGAACATATCAAATCCTGGGCCAAATTTGTCCCACCAATTGATAACATATCCTGGGTAACTTTATTTTAAAGAGTTTGGGCACAATTTAAAAAAGCAAGTGTGTTTGTGCTCAGCATTTTGATAATAAAAAGCTTTAGTCCAAGCCTGGACGTAATCCCAATAATTATAGGATCCAGTTTGTGAACTCAATTTTCTCGCCTTCAACGGATGCATTACCCATTCTCGGGGAGAGATGAACTTCTTCAAAACTGCTTTACTATAAACATTATGGGATTTGAAGTTGTTCTGGTGTTTATTAGTGTGATTAAACACCACCGACTCAGTTTTCTCGAGGATAGCCTCATATACCGTCCGGTATTTGCCTTCTTGCACATCATAATTATGTGTATCCAAATAAAGGGACTTAATTTCTCAGGGAGAAGACATCTGCTTCTCGTCCTCTTCATTGAGGATGAGCATCAATTCCGAAGTCATTTGATTAGGAATGAAATCATGCTTAATGGTTTCCAAAACTTCTTTAGCAGATTTCTGTTTGCTAAAGGGGTTTAGAGGGGAACTCAATTTTTCTCTGTTCTGCACGCTCTGGCGAAGAAATTCCAAATAATCCTACATTAGAGGATATTGATCTTCATTGATCGCCATCTTTTCTTTCCCAGGCCTTTGGTGGGATTGTCCATGGCCTCTGTCACACCCTCTAGAGGGCCCACTTATTGATTATGTAAAAACTCTCTAATTAGAAAATCGGGAAGAGAATTGTTTTCACCTTTGATATGTTCAATATCAAAATCAAACGCAGATAAGTTTGCTTGCCATCTGGCAAAAAATTATTTTGAAATAATATTTTCAACATCTTTCCGCAAAACCTGTTTTACAGCACTACAATCAATACGTAGTAAAAAAAATTATTTAACAAAACATCCTGAAATTTTGTAATGCATTTAACAACCGAAAGAATTTCTTTTTTAATGCTAGAGTGATTTTTCTGGGCCTCTTTCCAGGATCCAGATGTAAAACGAACTAGTTCTTCCTTTTTAGTTGAAGAATTAATTTGTTTTAAAATACCACCATAACCTATATCTGAGGCATCAGTTTCAACAATTTTTGAAAATGAAGGATTAGCTAAAGCTAGACAAGGTAATTGCTTGACTTTCAGTTTAATTTTCTGAACAACTTTAGTGTGGTCTGAAGTCCAAGGAGCATGGTTCTTTTTCAACCTAGTGTAAAGAATTGCTCTGTCTTGTGCAAGATTTTTATAATAATCACCAATATAATTGAGACTACCAAGAAATCTTTGGAGTTGAGTTTTTTCCTTTAACTCATCAGGGAATTTAGAAGCAAATTTAATACTTCTATCAATAGGGAGTATTTCCCCTTCTCCAATGTTATGCCCTGAAAATCTAATATTAGTTTGAAAAATTTTCATTTTAGGGGCCAAGACGACTAATCCATTAGTCCTAATAACATCTTTAAAAAAATTTAAATGTCTAAAGTGTTGATCAATTGATTGCGAAAAGATAAGAATATCATCAATATAGACAATAGAAAAATCAGAATAAGGATTAAAAATATCGTTCATGATATTTTTAGATTCATAAGGGGCATTCTTAAGCCCAAAGGGCAAAACATTCCATTGAAAATAGCCAAATGGAACCACAAAAGTAGTTTTATGCCGATCTTGTGGGGCAATTTGAATATGACAATATCCAGATTTTAAATCAAATTTGGAAAAGATGGTGGCAGAGTTAAGTCGATCAAGTAAATCCTTTTTATTAGGGATTGGATATCTTATCCATTGCAAAACGTTGTTAAGAGGCTTATAATTTATTACAAGCTTAAGAACACCTCGTTCCTTCTCAGCAACCTTATTAACATAAAAAGAAGTACAACTCCAGGGAGAATAACTTTTAGTTATAAGCTTTTTATCTAAAAGACTTTGAATCTCATTCTTACAAAGGTCAAGAAACTCAGTCTTCATTTGACTGGGTCTGGCCTTAGTAAGGATGGATTTTTCATTAAAGTCAGTTTCATAAGGAAGAGAAACAATATGCTTCTTCTTATCCCAAAAAGCGTTAGGGATATCACTGCAAACTTCAGTTATTAATTGATTTTTAATAACATTAATTTTTTGCAGTACATTCAGTAAATCCAACTTTTGTTTAATGGTTAAAAAAATATTTCTTTTTGAAGAAAATTTAAATGGTTATCTTTGAAAATAATATTATTTGTCAAAGAGTTAATTTTCTTAATCTTTGGTTGGGTGATAAATTCAAAAATATTTTTTTGGTTTTGAACGGTGGCATATATTCCACTAGAATCAATTTTATCATTTGGCATAAGCAAAGATAAAAAAGGAGTACCTAAAATTATCTGTTGGGATAAATCGCTAATTAATAAGCAAGAAGGTATTGTCCAAACAAATTCCATTGTTACAAATGGCAACCTTAGTGAATTTATATTTAATGCCCGTGCTATCACCACTGGCATTAAATAAGGATTGAGTCGTCTTCTCGAAGTATTCAGTAGGAACAATTCCTTCTTGAATACAATTCATATCAGCACCGCTGTCAACAAGGGCAATGATGTTACACAAAGTAAATTCATTGTTGATAACCAGGTTGACAGTTGTGTACCACTTTTGGCTAGGTACACGATTAATAACACCCAAATAATCCACTGAATCCTCAGATTTGAGGTTTCTGGATTAGAATGGTTTGAAGCATTCTTGAGATTATTAATCTCAATTTGCATGTTATTATGCTGATCCGTAAGTTGTCTTAACTCATTTTTAAGATTATTGACTTCATGTCTTAGGTCTGGCATGACTTTGAAAATTCTTTCAAAAATTCTGAAAATCAAGTCAATAAAATTATTTATAGTAATAATATTGGCTACGTTGGTCCTGTTCAAAATTACCATCACCGACCAACCCCTCAGGATCTTCTATTCGAAGAGAACGTTGTGATGAATTCACATACCACTTTTCATGGTAAATCAATTTACGATTGGAATATTGATGGAAAATCTGAAGCTCATATCTACGAAATGATACATCAGATGTCCATACATTCTACTATCTATAAACATAATGATGCCTCTGATCAAAATATTGCTCAGATGATCATTGTTGGATTTACTGGAACTCTTCATGGTTGGTGGGGTACTATTCTCACAAAAAATCAAAGAAATGATATTGTTAATGCCGTAAAAATTATCAAATATGAACACATGCAAGACAGAGGAATTTAGGATGTTGTTTATACTTTAATGCTTGCTATTATTCATCATTTTGTTGGCAGTGCTGATTATAGTGGAAAACGTAATAGGGAATTATTACAAAACCTTAAATGCCCTACCCTTAGCCAATTTAGGTGGTACAAGGATGTCTTCCTTGCTAGGGCTACTCAGAGAACCGATGGCAACCATGAGCATTGGAAAGTCAAATTTATTGATGGTCTTCCTACTTTCTTTGCTGAGAAAGTTAGAAAGAAGTTGAGAGAAACTAATGATAACATCTTTATCCCTTACCATCAATATACTTATAGTCAGCTTATTAGCGTTGTCATTCAAGAGGGTCTGTCCTTCTGTAATGACCTTAAGCTACCAAGGCAGCTTAAGAAGCAAAATCTTTATGAAAAGAAAGAGTTAGGAGAGTTTTGTGACCAGTTTGCTTACAATACTCATAAGACTTCCACTCGTAAAGTCTCCAAAAGGAACAAGAAAGTTCCTAAAAAACCCTATTATAAACGTAAAAGGAAACATGATAATAAAAACATTTTTAATCAGGGGGATAATTCTAAAAGAAAATTTGTTAGAAAAAAGAGAACCAACAAATCTTGTGTCGTAAATTAATGAGAATTAATTAATTAGGTTATTTAAAAGTGAGTATATTTAAATAAATTAATGGGTGAAAGTTAATTTTAAAAAATCATTATCCAAATGGCGATTTTGAGCGCGCGATTGAGTCCGGTAAGGTCAAAATAGTTCGAAATGAGTGGCCATATGTATATATTGGGTTTCAGGCATTAATTAGACATATTTGAGCGTCAAATTAAAAGTTTGTGCCCTTTTTAGGAGACTGTAAGGACACAATTCTCCAATTGATTCTTATATAGTTTTGGCTCAATTCCGGACAAAAACGTTTATGTCATAGGATAGTGTTCAAGTGTACCTATTCAAGCCTATGATGAGTTTAGTTGAAGACGTAGCGGCAAAGAGTATAAAGCTTCATCAAATGCCGAGTTTATGTGCCTCGTTTCTACGTCATCAACAGTGGTTCCATGCTCCCAAGGTATGAATGCATTATATATATATATATATATATATATATATATAGGAGCTTGGAACAAGTTTATTGGGTGCTAGGTTTTAAAACAGTGTTTTGTTTTCAGAAAGATTTCTATTAAAAACTTTTATATAAAGTATATAAAGTTTCTGGGCTAAAAAAATGATATTTTTGAAACTTTCTGTAAGTTCGTTCGAACGAGATTGTCGTTCGAACCACAAGTCATTCGAACGAGTTTACCAACGAGTTCCCATATTGGCCACTGGAACTTCGTTCGAAATGTTGTTCGAACGAGATTTCCAACGAGATTTCTAACGCGTTCACACTGGAACTTCGTTAGAAGTCTCGTTCGAACGAGATTTCAGGCGGAATTTTTTTTTGGCAGTTTTTACCCATGTTTTCCACTTCCTTACCCCACTAACTTTTGACAGAACTTAATAGTGCGGGAACCAACCTATTTGGTTTAACTTTTACATAATGTTCTAACTCCTAGAGAGAGGTTTGAGAGTTGATTCTTCCAAGAAAAAGTTCATGAGTTTGAGTGTTCATTTTATAAAGAAAAATCCTTTAAACACTTAGTTACACCCATATTTGTTTCCTCCAAGTTCATATATACATATACTTTGCTTGGAGCATTTTGGCATCGGTTTATCTCTACCGTTTGAAGAGAAGTTTAGATTTTCTTCTAAATCCCTCAAAGAAGAAGAATTGTTTAGCTGCGGCTTTCTCACATGGTGAAACTCACCATGTGTGGTTGACGATGTACCTATTGTCCGATCGGTGGTTCCGAGATCGCGGTGGAGCTCTGTGGTTATCCGCTAAGCAGATGTGGTTACAAGAAGACGCGTCAAGACTTGAGAGGGTTCGAGTTGAGGAAGTAAGTCATCTGTTTTGTAAATGTAAATTTCGTACTTTGTGGATTTGAGGCTAGGGCCGTCCGAGGTTGTTTCCCGTTGTGGGTTTTTCCTCGTACATCGCGGCGTAGTGATTCATTGTTTATTTTATCTTGTAATATCACCTAGAATGCATGCTTAGGTAAAAATATAAAATTTGGTTTAATCAGTACTCATATCTTATTTGGTGCTAATTAATTATTTGGGCAAAAGTTAATTTAATTTAAGTCATTTGTTAAAATTGGTTTGGCCTAATTTGGTAATATTGAAAATATGACTTAGGCAAATTTCTAGGACTTGGGTTAATTAATTGTGTTTAAGTGAAATCAAATTGTGTGTGTAATTCCATCATATTTTCACTTGGTTTAATTTAAATTTGAAAAAGGAAATTAAAATTTGGCAATTCATTTTTTATTGAACCATCTTACGCTTCCGCATATCTATTTAAAAGGAAATTATTTTTCAAAGTATAAGGATTTTAAAATCGGGGGCCTATCGCCTCGTCTCAGAGACCCATATGCCCCAAAACGGGACTAGAGTTTTTAACCCTAATTGTGTAAGTGTAAGGCAACTTAAAGTCATTTTAGAAGACTAAAATTGTGGAGAGCTTAAGAGGGGAGCCATTAGAACAGAATTTGGGGATTTTGGGAGATTGCTTCAAGAACTAGAGGAGATCCTTGAATTTAATCCAACATCCTCATCCAAAGGCTTTGATCTACAAATTGAGGCAACTGGTTTAATTTGCAATTGTTAATTTGCATTTACCTATTCATATTAAGGGAGGTGGGAATCAATTAATATGTTATGGTTGTGTTTATGAGAAATCGGGGATTTCTTTGATTTGGAGTTATAAATATGTAGAGGTGTTAAGATTTGACTAATTTGATGCCCTAAATTAGTGTAATTGATGGGGTTAGATTGAATATAATAAAATGATGTAATTAGGATGAATCTTTGGAAGTTTTAATGAAGAAATCTGTACAGAATGGAGGTTTTAAACATTTCAATGGTGGACTGAGTTTTACTGGACATATTAGGGGATGAAAATGATACCTGGGTCATTCGAACGACCTGGTATCTCGTTCGAACGACATGGTTGGTCGTTTGAACGACCTGTTAAACCTTGTCAGATTTCTTTTTTTCCCCGATTCAGACCTGTTATGTGTTTTTGAGATGCACAGTTTGGCATTGGGTGATTCTGCTATTTTGGTTTTAATTTAGGGTTTAAATTTGTGGATGTTTACTATTGGATTAATTAGAGGATTAATTAATTTGAAGAATTAAGGTTCATGATTGAGTGATTTGAAACCTTATTAATTAAGTGGGTAGACTTAATTGAATGATGGATTATAAATATTGAATTTCGGGGTGAGAGAGAGAGTCCGGGTATAATTGGTAGGGTGACACCATGATAATGAAAAATAATTAGTGTATAATTAATTGAAATGAAGTTGGACCATAAACTTGCATGTTTTAGGCTTGTGTATGGACATAGTACACCGGTAGCCTAGATTTATATATATATATACGGTGCTATGCAGTATATATATATGATTTGTAGATATTTGTGTGAATAATATTTATAGTAAAGCATATCAATATTAATGCTATCTTATGAGGTTGCGCGATGTGGGTGAGTTATCTGGCTAGTGAATGCAGAGTGAGTATAATCCCTAGGTCATAATGTCTGTTTGTAGGGGTGGGACGTTATGGTATGGAACAGACACTTTCGGGGGGAACTATGGCCGTCTCCTACGCATTGGGTGATAGCATTTATATCCTACATGCGTGTGAATGTTGAGATATGTTACGTATATATAGTGCAAAATTATATACGAATATATATATGTATATACATGGTGTGAAATGTATAAATGATATAACTTGTAAAATGATTATATGGTATTGAATGAGAATTGGTTTAAATAAGTTAATGTGATTAATAACACATAAAATGTATGCTAAACTCACTCGGGATGGAGTAGTGGGGGGAAGTAGTGGAATATATGTGACAAGACTAGTTACGAGGTGGTTAGCTAGGTGGGTCATGTATAGTACGTTAGGCGTGCACATTAGTGGAGGGGTGATGTGTCCTCAAGAGAGTGTATGACACTAACTTAAATATGAAGAGCATTCATGCATTCTAATTTACTTCATTTAAATTCACTTGCTAAATATTTTCAAATATTTTGGGTTCTAACCCTTGCTATAAAATCTTTTCAAAACCTTTTAGATGCCCAGCCGCAGGGACGCCATAACTGTTCGATTCCAGGGTTACGCAACTGCGACATATGTGGATGTTGCAGGACTTTAACTTAGTCGTTTCAATCATTTAATTCATAGAGTAAGATGCAGTCAGTATTCCATTTGGGCATGTCGCTCTAGTTATCCCATTTTACTTCAGTTAATTGATGTAATAAGTTATTTCTCTTGTGGTTTTTATTTGGTATTTTATTTGTTGTCGGTGGTTGTCTTGGCAAGGATTACGTTTATTCCATTTTTAGTATTATTTGATTCAGTTATTGTATGATGGTTAGTTATATATTTTTTCGCATGTTGTTATTGGGATGTTAATTAAAAAGATAAAATTTGACACCATGTCTTTTGAATACTAGGTGGTTAGTAAGTTTTAAAAAAGTTTTCGATAGTGATGCTAAGAATGAACCAAATGAGATTCCTATTTAATTTGATATATGACTGATCACCCGGTATTTTATTAGGCGGGGTGTCATACTTTACTCCCTTTACCAGGTGACAATTCACTACATTTTTCGTTTTAGAACAACTTTACTATAAATATAAAAAATGCACATGGAAAATAAATTCAATATGACAAAGTTTTATAGATTTTTGGTCACATAAAACAAACATTGACATGCGTCATTCTCGACGGATTAGTCGTCACCACTATCCAACAATTGTGCTACAATTTTTTTTACTCAAAGTAAGGAATTTAGACTCAATTAGTTTCAATGAAATGCACAAAAAATCAAATCAAGTTCAATTAAAAATTAGAAGAAAAATATTTGAAGTTAAAAAATTCTATAGGTAAACTGAATAACCTATTCTCCATGACAAAATTTTCTTAATCATCATTTTAATAAAAATCAAATCTATAAATACCAGTACTTCACATTTTATGGTACACTTTTCAAGGAAACAAAGAATGTCATGCGCCATCATCAGCAAATTAGTCGTCACCACTGTCCATCATTTTATCATGAAAATATTAATAAATAAACTACACATTTTAAGGTGCCACTTTTCAAGGGTTTTCCTCGATGCCATCACAATTTATGAACACAAATAAAACTACACAGATATAGCGACATCACGCGCAAAGTTTTCCGCATGTACACGCTAAAAAGTTTTTAGTAAAAATCGTCATTCATTTCCATTCGTCCGACCCGTAAGTTGTATTTATTTATGGGAAAACAAGCATTTGGTCCTAGATTTTCTTTTTTTTTTTAGCGTCCAATCCTATCTATATGTCAATTAGTTGTAGGTAGGCCTGTAAACGGATCGGATTCGGACCGGATCAGACAAATCCAAATCCATATCCGTTTATGTTAAACGAATTCGGATTTGATCCATTTATTAATCGGATCGGATCAGACAAATCCAAATCCATATCCCTTTATGTTAAACGGATTCGGATCGGATCCGATTATCCGTTTATGTTAAACTTGATTTGCAACATTTTTATTTTCAACTCGTATTTCATAAATTTATTTTGCAAATGTTCCAAAAAACAGATAATGAAATAAAGAACTATTATAATATATATTTAAAATATTATTAAATACAATATATATATCGGACCGGATTATTAACGGATCAGAGTATATGAATCCAAATTCGCTCCATTTAATAAACGGTTAATCGGGTAATTAGATAATCGGATTTTAAGCATGATCCATATCCGCTTAAATGGATCGAATTTGGATTTGGATTCGGATAAAATCCGATCAATTGACAGGCCTAGTTGTAGGTCTCATTTATTCCGGTCAATTAATCACACAATATCTATAGGGGCCGACTATTCCCACTCGCCCACATTATTCCCACACTCCAATTTAAGATTCAATGACTATAATGCCCTTAAATCCATTAAACCCATTAACTCATTTCCATTTCATTCCAAATTCACATTTTATACCCAAAATTTATATTCACTTTTTTATCCCAACTAAAATAAATATTTTATTTATTTAATAAAAAAGTTATATTTATATTAAAAACTGTTTTGAATGTAAAAAAATGTTTATTTAAATAAACACTTTTAAAAAAAAAAATTTTTTTTTTTATAAAACATTGTTTCAACTTTATATAAAGTAAAAAATTATTTCCACTGCTAAAAAAATTAACTGTTGTTTTAAAAAAATTGTTGTATAAATTGTTTACACAATTTAAAATATACGCAAATAAAAATTGTTTTGATTATGAAAAACTATTTTTAAAAACTATTTTTTTTTTTGTATAAAAATTGTCTTAACTTTTTATATAATATAAAAATTGTTTTTTACAAAAGTAAATTGTTTCAGCTTTTAAAAATACAAATTATAAATAAAAAAATTGAATATTTTATTTAAAAAAAATTATGAAAAAATGAACACTCTTTTCTATTAATATAAATAAAACACTAAAAAAAATGTTTAAATATTTTTTTACAAAATAGTTGTAAAATAAAATTTACAATTTATATATATAAAAGATAAATTTTTAATGGCTAAAACAGTTTATATAAAGAGAATAGATTTATAAAAGCAAAAATGATACAACGACTTGGTTTTGAGACATAAATCCCAGACTTAATGACATGGAACTGCCATGTCAGCACCCTCAACTGTCCTCATCACCCACAAACTCGTGAACCCATTTCAGGAAAAAAAAATAGGTAGCATCTTCTATAAAAAAAAAATATGTTTTCTATAAAAAAAAATTATACTACAATTATAAAAAAAAAATCGTTGACGTGGATAATTATACTGCATTTATCTATGGGTTCCCTCATTTATATTGCATTTATACATATCGTTGACGCGGATAGTTTTTTTAAAATAGTAAAATGAGTTTTTTTGGGTCCACACAAATGTTTAAATACCTGACAAAAAAACTCAACTCAAATAATGTTTTTGTTATTTTAAAAAAATATTCGTGTCAGCAGTACGTACAGGCGGTCCGACAACCTATACATATCATTGACGCGGACCATTTTTCTTAAATAGTAAAAAAATTCTTTTTATTTTTTATAAAAAATGGTCTGCGCCAACGGAATGGAAAAAAAATATGATTCCATGCCATTTTTTTTACAAAGTAGAAAATTATTTTTGAGTTAAATTTTTCTAAATAGTAAAAATATTATTTTTATTATTTGTAAAAAATGGTCCGCGCTAGCATTGGCGCGTACCATTTTTTTTCATTCCGTTGGCACGGACTATATATACTATTTAGAAAAAATGGTCCGCGCCAGCGCTAACTGACTATATATACCGCTGACGCGGACCATTTTTTTAAATATCACACGAAAAAACTAAACTAAAAAATAATATTTCTACTATTTTAGAAAAAAATAGTCTGCGCCAGCGGTATGTATACTATTTTAGGAAAAATGGTGGGACTGCCTATACATACCGTTGACAAGGACCATTTTTTTAAAATGGTAAAATGATTATTTTTACCATTTAAAAAAAATGGTCCGCGCCAGCGGCATGAAAAAATACGATTCCATGCCATGTTGTGTTTTATTTGGATCTTATTTCTGAAGGTTCGATTCCGTGACACACATTGCGTGGTTTTATGTGGTTGGTGACTTTTTGGAACAAAATAAAAATACTTGGACTAAACCTGTATTAAAAAATCATGTTGCGTCGCTTTTATTTGAATCGGGTTCGTATTAGATAATAAAAATAAATTTTCGTGTCGTGTCGCATTTAATAGCGCCGTGCTCTTTGTAAGAAAAATTAGAATTTCTTCGTCTCATGTCGCTTTTATTTGGGTCGAGTTCTTGTTATGCAAAATAAATAATATTTTGTATAGTTTTTGTGATTGGTAAAAATATCGTGTTCTATCAAGTTAATAGCGCGTACCAACATATTAAAAAAAAAATGGTCCGCGCCAGCGGTAACCACCTATATATACTATTTAGAAAAAATGGTCTACACCAGCTTTAACACCCTATATATACCGCTGACACGGACAATTTTTTTAATAGTAAAAAATGGTCTACGCCAGCGGAATGTAAAATAATCTTTTTACTATTTAAAAAAAATTATCTGCATCGACAATTGTATAGGCGGTCCGATCACTTATACACACTGTTCTAAAAAACCCGCCTAGGCTCCGCCTAGGCTTAAGGCTTGGGAGAAACGCCTCGCCTTACTCTTTTCACCCCTTATTCTTGGTAATACCCTTAAGGCGCATTTTTTTCTAAAAACAACAATGCTTTAGTGAAACGATGTTGCCTTTTAAAGAATTTGTTTACAAACCGGACCATTATCTCATCCAAAATAATCAAATAGTATTTTAATTTGCATATATTTTGACATATTTTTATGATATGTGCAATTTTTGTATTTTAATAAACTTGTTATGGTTAAAAAATATTAAAATATATTAAGAAGGCTAAATGCCTTTTCACGCCTTTTTACGCCTACCCCGCCTAGGCTTCTAAGGCTTAAGGCTTGCCCTCCACGTCTCAATCACGCCCCGTGTTTTTTAGAACCTTGCTTATACATACCGCTGGCGCGGACCAACATATTAGAAAAAATGATCCGCATCAGCGGTATGTATAGGTGGTCGGACCACGTATACATACCACTGGTGCGAACCAATTTTTTTTAAATAGTCAAATATTTTTTTTACTATTTAAAAAAAATGATCTGCGCCAACGGTGTGTATAGCAAAAAAATTATTCTCTTATTTTTTAATTATTTTTAACTCGTTTAGTGCCTCAAATATATATTTACCCAATATTCTATTATTTCTAAAGGTCCGTGTCAGCGGCACTCCTAATTTTTAAACTTTTTTTTAAGTTTACAACATTTAAAACAATTTTGGTATTTCTTAAAACTGTCTAAAGTTCCGCGTTAAAAAAACTATTCTAATAACAATTTTTGTATTTCGTGTCTTATCTTATTGTATTTTAACACATATAATTTTAATATATTTTTTTATTCGACTGTTTTTTTTTTAACTTGAAAATTATGTTTTAAAAAATGAATTTATATTTGACAAAGCAAAAAAAAATGTGTTTATTAATGATGTGGCATTGCCACATCACTAAATACACAATCCAAATATAGAACCAAAGTCGCTGTAGTCTCACTCTTATAAAAGATAGGGAAAATTTTTTGCTAGTCTTCAACGACAGCAAAAATTGATATCGTCCAATGAAATGCATTCTTCTTTCCATGCTCTCTCTCCTCATTCATTGTTCAAATGCCAACTAGTGTTTTTAACAGTTATCCATCCGTTAAAGGCATGCATGTCATCCAATATTTAGGTATTCAATACATACATGGCATAAACAACAATAATTTATATATCCGTTTGTACAATTATATTAATATTTCTTTAACTGTTTTTTATTAGTAAACAAAAATTACAATTAAAAACAAAACTCTCATTCAATATTTATATATGCAACACATGCATGCCATAAACCTCATTAATTTATATATCTATTAGTATAATTATTTTAATTTTTTAACTACATTTATATTAGTAAATAAGAATTGCAATTAACAAAAAAAAAAAACTCTCATTTAATACCTGAAAACGTAAAATGATTAACATACACCACAAATAACTAACCTGTACAAAAATAACTAACATGTACACTAAAAAATGTCCATCCTACAAATATATAAAAAAATATATTAGAAAAAAAAAACAATCAAAAAACTGTTTTTTTACAACAAAAAATAATTGCAAGAAAAAACTGAAAAAAAAAATTTACAACTTTATTTTTCAGGAAAGATTAATAAAAAAATAGTTACTAAAAACTGTTTTTTTGTTTAGGGAAAAAAAGTGTTTTTTTAGGAAAGTATAATAAAAAAATTTGGCAATAAACTCTACAGAAAAATTAAAAATTGTCCATCCCGCAAATATATAAAAAAATATATTAGAAATAAAAAAACATTCAAAAAACTGTCTTTTTACAACAAAAAATAAATTGCAAGAAAAAACTGGTTTTTTGTTCAAGGAAAAAAAACTGTTTTTTACAACTTTATTTTTCAGCAAAGATTAATAAAAAAAATTACTAAAAAAATGTTTTTTTGTCTAAGGACAAACAGTTAGTAACTTTTTTTTTTATTATTCTTCCCTAAAAAAAAGTTGTAAAAAAATAGTTTTTTCCTTAAACAAAAAAACAGTTTTTTAGTAACTTTTTTTTATTAATCTTTCCTGAAAAATAAAGTTGTAAAAAACTGTTTTTTTTTCCAGTTTTTCCTTAAACAAAAAACCAGTTTTTTCTTGCAAATTTTTTTTTTGTTGTAAGAAAACAGTTTTTTGAATGTTTTTTTTATTTATAATATATTTTTTTATATATTTGTAGGATGGACAATTTTTTATTTTTCTGTAGAGTTTATTACTAGCTTTTTTTAATTATGCTTTCCTGAAAAAATAGTTTTTACCATAAAAAAAAGCAGTTTTTTAGTAACTATTTTTTTATTAATCTTTCCTGAAAAATAAAGTTGTAAAAAACTTTTTTTTCAGTTTTTTCCTGAAACAAAAAACCAGTTTTTTCTTGCAATTTTTTTTTGTTGTAAAAAAACAGTTTTTTGAATGTTTTTTTTAATTTCTAATATATTTGTAGGATGGACATTTTTTAATGTACAGATTAGTTATTTTTTTACAGGTTAGTTATTTGTGGTGTATGTTAATCATTTTACATTTTCATGTATTAAATAAGAGTTTTTTTTTTATTAATTGCAATTCTTATTTACTAATATAAATGTAGTTAAAAAACTAAAATAATTATCCTAATAGATATATAAATTAATGAGGGTTATGGCACGCATGTGTTGCATATATAAATATTGAATGAGAGTTTTGTTTTTTATTGTAATTTTTGTTTACTAATAAAAAACAGTTAAAAGAAATATTAATATAATTGTACAAACGGATATATAAATTATTGTTGTTTATGCCATGTATGTATTGAATACCTAAATATTGGATGACATGCATGCCTTTTAACGGATGGATAACTGTTAAAAATACTAGTTGGCATTTGAACAATGAATGAGAAGTGAGAGCTGTTTTTTACAGAAAAATCCTGTTCTTTGTGTTTTGTAAGTCACGAATTCCAAGTGTTTTTTTTTTGAAAAACAGTCCCATATCATAACTTCTTCAGGACTCATTGTTTTTAATAGTGAATAATGCATTTCATTGGACGATATCAATTTTTGCTGTCGTTGAAGACAGCAAAAACAAAAGATTTTTCCTAAATAAAGAGAATAGATTTCCCCGGTCCTTCCATCAGTTTTGATCTTCTGCACAAGGAAACTTCCAACGCGTCATCAGAATATTCACACCCCCCTATATAAAGAGAATAGATTTATAGATATTTCCTACACTCACCCCAAAAACTCACTTGTCTGTTCTGTGACGCCCGCACACCTTTTTCGCTTCTCTCCTCCTCTTTCTCATTTCTCTTCATCGCTCTCTTCTCCCCGGTCGTCCCCACGCCAAGGTAAGCTAGTGCATAAATTTCTATCAATGCTTGTAGGTTTTGAGGATTAGCGATCGACCTCCCTTTATAGTCAACCGACCCAAGGAAGGTGTTCACCGTAGACCCCAAAATCACTTTGTCTGTCCATCTGAGTCTATAATAAACCCATACTCATTTTCTCCACTTTTCTCCTCTCCGGCTTCTCCATTTTCTCCTACAAATCTCTTCTCCTTATCTTCACATCTTACGTACCATTCTCTCCTCACCACGCTCTACCTCAATCCCCCCTTTTCCATGCCCACAGTTCAAAGCCACTCTCTAATATACGAATTTCCCCAAACCCTAGGTAATCACAAATCTGCCCCAACAAAAAACAACATACCTTCATTTTTCTTCATATTCTCGTCATTGCATACCACCATTCATCATCAGCGAAATCCAAAAGGTAAGGTTTCTCTGTACAACTCAATATGATTTTATTACTTATTTGTTGTCTCATAACTAATACCTGATTTACTTTGAATTTTCTTATAAATTATTGGAACTTACAATGAGTTTGATTTATGAGTTGGTAACAATAACATATTTTGGATGAAATTACTTCTAGTTTTCTGGTAGTTCAATGTTCGATCTGTTGTTTTTATGTATTTACTACTTGGTATTTGTCGTGCAATTTTAGCTGAACATTACTTCAAAACAATCATATATAGATAGTTGGAAAAACTGACCTACAATATTAGGGATACACTTGGTAAAGAACTCCACTCATTTATCAAAAATTCTACACATGAATTATCATCTCTCAAATTGTTATGCAAAGTCATCTTAATATAGTTATACAAATGCTGTTTAATACTTAATTTTTTGAAATTGTGGATTTGAAAATTGAGGAAATACATTGGAGAAGTAATATTTTGACTGTAGTAAGGAAGAATATCGTTGAAGTACACTCACAAGTAAGTTGTATTTGAGAAATGGTGGAGGAAGAAGAAACACAAATCTAAATAAATTGAACGATAAAGGTGTGGGTACGATTTGAATTTAATGAAACTAAATTGTAAGTATTTGTAGTTTGATGTAGTCCTGTTACGGTAATGAGTGGAATTTGGTTGGGTAGAGTTAGAGGTGAATGTTATTTTCATTTGGATAATTCGAGCTTTCTTCACATATGCCATAATTTTACATTGTATTTTTTGGTAATATTTTCAGTCTAGTGTTTTAAGTTTGAAGTTCTTGGATAAGGTGTTTGATGGCTTTCATAGGAGCATTAATATCCCCTTTGCCTTTTAAAATTTTGAATGGCAGTGGTATGATTTGGTGTAAGGTTTTAGTTACTTTGTAAAAACAATTTTGATGTAGATCTCGTGGTCGATTCTTATAAATTATAGGATGATTGTGTTTGATTTGAATTTTTATATTTCTTGGTTAGAACATAAATGTTGGTTGTTAAATAGTAATGTATTTTTAGTTACTGATTTGACTATGGCATTATCGACGGAATATATAATACTTCTTTGTGATCTATGTTACGGTTAGATTTCATTTCGGATTGATTTGTTTGTGTTTACTGCTTTTTTGATCTTATTAGAACAAATGGTGAATGAAATTATTAGCCATGATTTGACCATACTTCTGAAGATTAAAATTTGATCTGTAGTATATGTAAGAAGTTTTATGTATTATAGATTCCTTTTTGTATTTATGTATTAAAATTTCTATTAATTTCTACAGGTTTTGCGGCATAACGGTCGGTTCCCACTCTATAGTAGTATTCTAGTATATATAGATTTCTATAATTTACTTTGAAATTGTTATGGTATCAAACGGACCCTTAGATTAACAATACCATCAAAAGTAAAAATACGAATGATATCCACTTGACATTTTGCACCTGGTCGACGCGTCTTTGTTGCGCCAACCAAACCCGTATTTATAGATGATCTGTTGTATTTATTTATCCATAAATAAATTTCTATCAATGCTTGTCAACCGACAGTAGGGTAGTTTTCTCCTCCACTCACACGAAAAATCAATTGATTTTTCTCTTTCACTGCGACGTCCGACCTTTTCTTTTTCTTCTTTAACCCGACCTCTTCTTATCCTTGTACCCGAGGATTCATGTCACTCCTCTCTCTAAGGTTGCCATTTCTTCTCAAAGACTCCGTCTTCTCTCTCTTCCTCATCAGGTACAAATCAAAATTAGGGTTTTGATAAAATTTTTCTTCATCTAATTTTCAATGAACTAGGGTTATGTTTTACAAATCACAAAATGTTTGTATCTTATATCCCTAATTTTTCCATTGATTTTAGCTAAGCTAGTGTTTCTTTTTGCAAAATTTTACCCAAACCCACTAGGTTTGGATTATTTTTTGGGGGTTTTGGGAAAAAGTCCAATCTAACTCAAAGTGTATAAAAATAGGACACTCCACATAATTTTATAAATTTAGTCCTTGTACTGAAAACAACATGAAAAATGACCAATATACCATTTGATCACTCATACAAAAAAAAAAACCTTCAAATTTTTAAAAGTCCATAACTTCAAATCTACAAATCCAAAATTCACCAAATTTATATATTTGAAATCTACTCATCGAGATCTATCCAACAACACCCATATTTGATATTTTTTGACAAAAAAAACCGAAACTGATAAATTTACTATTTCACTCAAACCTCCATTTTTTCTGACCAAAAATTCATTTTTTCCGGCGAACACTATATTTTTTCCGGCAAAAAACCTTCTTCTCCAGCTTTGGCAATGATGCCGCTGGCATGGAACAAAAAAATGAAAGAAATAGACGAAAAGAGAGAAACGAGGAGAGAGAAACAATCCGGCGAGGATTTCGGCATTCCGACGAGAATTCTGGTGGGGTGGAGATGGGGTTATGTGCTTATTTTTAGAATGAGTTTTAAATGAGTGTGACAAAGGGTATAAATATAAATACCTCTTTAACTAAAACAAATGAAATTACCTGTTTTGTGTACTCTTAACTTTAAAGGGTTTCATAAATAAATGTTATTGTAACACAGGGACTAGATTTATAAACTGAAAACCATTGTCTTATAAATCTAAATATAGGAAGCAACATGACCTTGCCCTTAATTCTTTATCATTTTTTTTTCTCCCCCAGCCTGTGGTGTTTGATTTTCAACCTAAGGATATATGCAGCTCTATCTGGCAGCAAAGTATTAGATTCAATTTCTAATTTTTACATATTTCCAAATTCCAGTGTTTTTAAATATGCTCATTCTTAGATTATTTGAGTTACTCGTGATTTTCATTACAGTGTTTAGACCGGTCCATTTCTAGGATGAAATATTGTTAGTCCATTCCCAAAGTTTAGGGTTTTTAAATAGGTTCTTAGGGTTTTTAAATATGTCAATTAGGATGAGATTTTTTTTACTTACCCTTCATTTTCATTAGGGTTTGGGTTTTAAATTGGATTGGATCATTGCCTACGATTGAAATGAATTTTGTCTACTGTTTTGATCTTTGATTTTTTTTTTAATATATTAGGTCTAAATTAATTACTCTGGCAATTATGATTTTCTTTACTTTCTTTGGGGTTTGAAACGAATTTTGTGTTTGCTACATTTAAATTGGATCATTAATTAGGTTCGAAATGGATTTTTTCTGAATTAATTACTCTTGTAATTCTAATAATCAATAGAGAAGTTAATTGCTTTTTTGATTTATTTTTTTGCATATCTTTATTTTGTTCATCGTTATGAGAGTTGACCTTGCTATATAATTATCGAAGTTTTTATTTGCAATAATTCTCATATTATGGATGGAATTATATTATGTTTGTTGATTAGTTTCAAGTTTTGCGACTAGTTGTTCGGTTAATTTATTTTGGTTTGATAAACACTGAGATACATTACAAATTAAGGTTGAAAGGCTATTATATGATAGAAATTGGTTAGTTGATTGATTTTCTTAAGTTAAGTTGAGAGTTTTGACATTAATGTTGTTTTTTGCATTTTTTACTATTGTATTTGTACCACTTTATATTTGCTTCGTATCTTTGTATGTCTGTATATTTGCATTTTTTGAGGTTTTTATCTACATTAATCATCATCTTAAGGATGGAATTATGTTCTCTTTGCTAATTAGTTTTTTGGCAATTTAATTAGAGTGTATTGTTGCTTAAAAAAAACAGGGATATGTTAGTCCCATTTTGTTCTTCTTGTTCTAACCGTTTGTTCTTCTTGTTCTAACTGCTGATCATACCACATTTATCATTGTTTCATATGAAAATAGAACTGGATCAAATGTTGAAAAATGTTTTAAAACTCAACTCATAAAAATTCCTCTTAAACAGTATGTGGGTGTACAAATACACAATGGAATTTTTTTTACCTATTGAATTAGAACTTTTATACAATGCTTTCATTTTCATTTCTTGTTAACAAAATTTTAATTTTCAATTTCATTTTGCCGTGTGCTTGATTTTTTTGTAAGGACATTCAGCAAAATAAGTACACTGCTTTTTGGATTAAAGTTTTAAAGTTTGTTTTTTCTTCATTTTCTGATCCAAAGTTTTCCAATGTTTTTGACAGAGTTGCGTGCACATGATATTAGTTTGAAAATTTTCATGCATTGACCAATTTATTTGTTAAATATGCCCCGATTTTGGAATGGATTGAGTTAATTAAATTTGTATTTTCGTGATGAAAATGGTCATTTTGGAATAATTTGTATTTTTGACTGTTTTCTGGCTAATGGCCTATGTTCTGTTTAGTAAGCTTCACATGTTTATTAGGCCGTATTTCCAAATTGAAAACCAGTTTTTATAATCAATTGTTGGGTTTGTTTCTTCTGTTATATTGGATGTTATATTGAATTCTTCTGTTACATTGTTTGTTCTGATTTAATATTGTTTTGGTGGATTGTAGGATGGGAAGTTGCGGTCTGCGGTCGGTTCCCACGTTGAGCAGTATACTAGTACGTTTTGAGGATTAACAGTCGACCTCCCTGTATAGTCAACCGACCGAAGGAAGGTTTTCACCGTAGTCCCCAAAATCACTTTGTTTGTCCATTTGAGTCTATAATAAATAAACTCATACTCATTTTCTCCACTTTTCTCCTCTCCGGCTTCTCCATTCTCCCACAAATCTCTTCTCCTTTCCACATCTTACATACCATTCTCTCCTCATCACGCTCTACCTCAATCCCCCTTTTTCCCTGCCCTCAGTTCAAAACCACTCTCAAAAATATGAATCCCAAATCCGTATAACCCCAAACTCTAGGTAATCACAAATCTGCCCGAACAAAAAACAACATACCTTCATTTTTCTTCATATTCTCGTCATTGCACACCACCATTCATCATCATATTCCTTCAGCGAAATCCACAAGGTAAGGTTTCTCTGTATATAACTCGTGCAATTTTAGCTGAACATTACTTCAAAACAATCATATATAGATAGTTGGAAAAACTGACATACAAACAATATTAGGGATACACTTGGTAAAGAACTCCACTCATTTATCACTAATTCTACACATGCATTATCATCTCCCAAATAACTCAAAATTTCATTCTTAATTTAATCACGTTACTCATCCTTTAATCAATAGTTTGGTTTTATTGTTATACAATGTCATCTTAATATAGTTATGCTAATGCTGTTCAATACTTAATTTTTTGAAATTGTAGATTTGAAAATTGAGGAAATACATTGGAGAAGTAATATTTTGACTGTAGTAAGGAAGAATATCATTGAAGTACACTCACAAGTAAGTTGTATTTGAGAAATGGTGGAGGAAGAGGAAACACAAATCTAAATAAATTGAACGATAGGGGGATGTGGGTACGATTTGAATTTAATGAAACTAAATTGTAAGTATTTGTAGTTTGATGTAGTCCTGTTACGGTAATGAGTGGAATTTGGTTGGGTAGAGTTAGAGGTGAATGTTATTTTCATTTGGATAATTCGAGCTTTCTTCACATATGTCATAATTTTACATTGTATTTTTTGGTAATATTTTCAATCTAGTGTTTTAAGTTTGAAGTTCTTGGATAAGGTGTTCGATGGCTTTCATGGGAGCATTAATATCCCCTTTGCCTTTTAAAATTTTGAATGGCAGTGGGTATGATTTGGTGTAAGGTTTTAGTTACTTTGTAAAAACAATTTTGATGTAGATCTTATAAATTATAGGATGATTGTGTTTGATTTGAATTTTTATATTTGTTGGCCAGAACATAAATGTTGGTTGTTAAATAGTAATGTATTTTTAGTTACTGATTTGACTATGGCTTTATCGACGGAATATATAATACTTCTTTGTGATCTATGTTACGGTTGGATTTCATTTCGGATTGATTTGTTCGTGTTTACTGCTTTTTTGATCTTATTAGAACAAATGATGAATGAAATTATTATCCATGATTTGACCATAATTCTGAAGATTAAAATTTGATCGTAGTATATGTAAGAAGTTTGATGTATTTATAGAAGCCTTTTTGTATTCATGTATTAAAATTTCTATTAATTTCTACAGGTTTTGCGGCAAAACGGTCGGCTCCCACTCTATAGTAGTATTCTAGTATATATAGATGGCAGACGGATTCCTAGGAGGGGCTGCCGTGGGAGCGGTATTTGGAGAAGTTTTAAAACTAGTTATAGACGTGGGAAAGAAAATGACTATGTTCGAATCTGAACGCCGATGCATTGAAAGCATTCTAGTTTTTATAAAGCCAATGGTTGAAGATATAGAGAAATCAAATATGTTGTTGGGGCGTCCAGAGGAAGAGATAACCAGGTTCGTGGATCGATTAAGAGAAGCCAACGAGTTGGTTTTTAAGTGCTCCACAATTGATACATGGAACCCTTTTAAAAGGATAAAATATTCCAGGAAGTTGATTAAGTTGGAAAAATCTCTACTGAGGTTCTTTCAGATGGAAGTACAATGTCAAATGATTTGTGATAGCAAGAAGATTCTTGTGGAGTGGAGAGATAATAGCTACAAATTGGATCAAATGAAGGAGGAGATGTTGGTGCAAAAGGAGATTCTTATTGGACTTGATGAACGACTTCGAGAATTGAAGGAGATGTTGGTGCAAAAGGAGGGAAGAGTGAAGCAACAGAATGGTCACGTGTCTCAAGGACATGTGACTAATGTGATGGTCAAAGGTGCTGGAAAGAAGAAATTTGGCAAGGGCATTAATCGTGGACCCGATCCTTCCATTCATGCTGAACCTCCCCCACTTGTTGCTAAGAAGGAACAGAACGATACGTGTCACTTCTGTAAAAAGAAGGGGCACTATTAGAAATATTTCCATAAACGTAAAGCTTGGTTCGAAAAGAAAGGTAAGCCTTGTGATTTAGTATGTTTCGAATCAAATTTAATTGAGGTTCCTTCTAACACTTGGTGGATTGATTCTGGTTCAACTTGTCATGTTTCATCTTCGTTGCAGGGATACCCTTCAACCCGAAAAACAAAACAAAATGAAGCCTTTCTTTACATGGGGAAGCTGGCGAAAGTTAGAGTCGAAGCCATTGGAGTTTTTAGATTAGTTTTAGATGGAAGGAACCATGATCTTGAATTAGTGTGGAACAACCATCACTCACATTTGTGGATTATTTAATTAAGGTGAATAATTGTTAATGACTATTCTAATGATTAGTGCGTGCTTTAATCAAATCATTATGTGAAGTCTTATTTGGACTACTGGGAGACTGTAAGAGAAGGGACTGATTGTAGTAGCGGTTCTTGTTGTGAGGTGAGAGAGGGTAGAAAGATAGAGAGTTGGTTTGTGTTTGTGATGGAAATGGGCCCTTTTTAGGGATTATTTGTCATTTTTATTTTCTTTTATTTTGTTATTATATTTTCCTTTGTTTTACTTTTAGTATTTAGAGGGCATTTTTGTAATTAGGGTCTTAGCTTGGAGCCTAAGCTACTCCTAACCTTTAAATACCCACTTGTAGTCCTCATTTGAAGACACTTTCCATTTTGAATATAAGAAATCTTTTGATTCTCTCTCTAAAGTTAGGGTTTGGTGTATTTTTTTTAGCCATCGACGTGTAGTTTACATCAAATTGGTATCAGAGCGGGTGTCACTTCACATTGGTGCTAGTGTATCGATGTATTTTTGTTATCAAAATCGGACGCTACAATCAATGGCTCCAAGAAGATCCTAACAATTATACGAAGAGATTTAAAAACGAACGGGAGAGTGGGTACAATCACAACAACAAATTATACCAATTTCCAAAACTCTAGTCCTAACCCTAGAAATCCCTACCCACAACCCTTCCCCTACCCCACCCTCTACCCCAAGCCCCTCCTCGACAACACCTCATCCTCTCAAATCTTCTGCCCTAACCCCACTGCTGCTCCGCCCCTAAAACAGCCCCTGATCCGCTCAAACCCATACCCTCTACCCCAAACCTTGGTCGACCAAAGAGGGGGAGGCAACCCCCGTCACTGCAGTAGGCATCTTGACCCGGGGCAGACCCGAAACACCCCTTAGCCGCTGCCGACTTTAGCCCAGCTCCTCCCATGTTCCCCCACCCTCCGACACCTTCCACTACCCATCGCCCCCCCCAAAAAAACCACCCGACCACCCCATACCCCTTCATTACCACCCCACTCCCCTCTCAACTTCGAACCCTCCAACCCACCACCCATTTTTCAAACCCCAATCATAAAAAAAATTTCGTTTCCTCCCCGATTAACTCTTGAGGCTCAATTCAAGATTACCGACGACTAGTCCAAGATTGGTTTCTCCATCCAATCATTCTTCCACCCTCACTCACCCAAGCGGGTCAAATCAACGATAAAAACTCCCTATTAAGCCGGTTGATTGCAAGAAAGACCGAAACGACGAAATTGGGTTGTGTATTGAGGATTTTTTTGACTTTTTTGATGAGGATGGTTGGGGGACTAGCACACACTTTCGCGAGCCGAAAACATTTGATTTGGGAGATTTTTTTTCAATCTTTGAGAGAGGGGATGATGATTTTGTTGAGTTTGGATTGGAGGTTATCTCTCTTGGGATTGATTTAGAGATGAGAGGTGATGTGTTGGGTGGTGGGTATGTAGACTCATTTATGATAGCTTTTGATATGTGCTCGGAGGAAATTTTTTGTGGCGTAACATTACGGTGGTTCATCACGGGAATCTCGGATCGCGATTTTGTTGGTCGATCACATTTGGATTGTGTTCCTATTCTCCTGAGAGTTATTACAAGCCGGTACAAGGGGCGTTTCCGAGGACGAATCTTCTTCCTAGCGAGGAGCTCTTTGATGGTAGCCTAGCTTTCTTACCGTTCATTTCCTACGCTCGAGGACGAGTTTTTCCAAGCCGGGGAAAGTGATGGAAATGGGTCCTTTTTAGGGATTATTTGTCATTTTTCTTTTCTTATTGTATTTTCCTTTGTTTTACTTTAGTATTTAGAGGTAAGGAGTAGTAATGTCATTTTTATAATTAGGGCTTAGCTTGGAGTCTAAGCTACTCCTAACCTTTAAATACCCACTTGTAGTCTTCATTTGAGGACACTCTCCATTTTGAATAAAAGAAATCATTTGATTCCTTCTTTAAAGTTAGGGTTTGTTGTATTTCTTTTGGCCATTGACGTGTAGTTTACGTCAGTTTGTTTGTAAAATTGTGCTTCCAATAAGATTTCTTTCCGATAGGTAGTCATTTGAGGATTGTGCTTATACCACCACTTTTACCTGTAAACGTTTTAGATTCATAGCCTTAATCTTCATGTGTTAAATGATATTTTTTTGTCTCTGTAGCTATTGTTTTGCCTTTGGATTACCATGTGCAAGTATTTATGAATTTAAATTAGACCACCTTTTCTATTTTATGATTGGTTGCAATAACACACTAATATGTATGTTGCTTATAGTGTACGGGTTGTATTGGGTTTATAAGAAAATTGGTCAATCTCCCTCTCTTTCCACAGTCATTGTCTGTCTTTTTTTTGCTCTTAAAAATCTTTTTGTAAATTAGTCTTTTTTGGTTCTTAGAAAATCAAATCCTAAGTAACTGTGGCAAGTCTTGTTCCATAATAATAGAAGTTTATTTTTGAAATGTGCAATAGTTAATTTGCATTTTTTTGCCTTTTAGTGAGTATTAATAGTTAATTTACATTTTTTTTGCCTTTTAATTTGCATTTTTTTTTGCCTTTTAGTGAGTATTAATAGTGAATGTACTCCCTTTTAGAATAGTTCTCAAATACATGGTATTTTATTTATTTATTCATATTGGCTCATGTTTTTTTATTAGCTTCTCCAATTCAATTATGAACGTGCCACAATGATTCAATATAAAAAGGTCTCCAATGCAGCCTTCGGCAACAATGATTATTCACCACATGTGGATGTGAAGGAATGACACAGAGAATCCATAAATACTATATAAGATCCTAAGACCCCTCCAACCATTCCCAATTTATTTTGGGTTGGATGCTCCAATGTGTAACATGGTATCACAGGCTATACATGGCACAATTGCTTAGCATCACCCGATATAAATAGTATATAAGATCATTGGCTCAAGTCACGCCTCACGTGAGAGTGCACTTTGAGGATATATAAGATCTTGGGACCCTCCACCCATTGCAAATTGGTTTTGGATTGGATGCTCCAATATTTAACGGATATGAAACCCAAAATCACTTCCCTAATTCAACTTTGAATGTGTTTCTTTCATTCCACATGGGATAGAAGTTAAGAATTAGACATTTGCATTGGAGATTAATTTTATATGTACAATGTGTAAACTAAGTTTTTGTCACGTAAGATTCACATTGTTTTATTAGACTTTTAGAACATTTGCATTGGAGATGCTCTAGGTCATGGGTTAAATTGATACCAAGTGATTGCTGAAAAATCCTATGCTAGAAAACAGTCAGTGAACCCTCGCTACGCTGTTTATGCACAGTAAAACATGCAGCAGTTGTGGGCGTAGCCCTCTCATTGAGTGTGTCTTTTCTTTCTTTGATTACTGTTTTTTTTTTCTTTGTTTTCATTTAATAATTGCAGCTTAAGATCCTGGGTATCTTAGTTTTTTTATCCAACAACCAAGATATTGTTGTTAGTTCTTGCCATCCATTTTGCATAGATAATTATTTCCTCATTTGTCCCTCCTGTTCCAGTTTCATTATTTACCCTGCTTGACAATGTTGCCATTGTACAGGTATGTTTGGGGGCATATTCTTTGCAATTGTTTCTAAGACAATGAACCTCATGGGCATCGTATCTAAACTATTTGAACATAAAGTGATTCAGCCACGGGATGAGTCAGACAACTAGAACAATTAATGATGTACTTCGTAAAAGAAAACTGATGGAAATGGGCTCCATTTAGGGTTTTATTGCATTTTATTGTATTTTTGTTATTTTCTTTTAGTTTCTTTATTTGACTGTATTTGTTTATAATATTTGTTGCTTGGTATTTAGGGAAAGAAGTAGCAAAGGCTTTTAGGGACATTTTTGTAATTAGAATATTAGCTTAGAGCCTAAGCTACTCCTCACCTTTAAATACCCCCTTGTATTCCTCATTTGAGGACATTCTCCATTTGAAATATAAGAAATTTCTTGATTCTCTCTCTAAAAGTTAGGGTTTGGTTTATTTTCTTAGCCATTGACGTGTAGTTTATGTAAAAAACGGTCATGTATTGTTGGTCTTGGATGATGTGTGGTCCGGATGGGAGTTCCTTGAACACTTCAGGTTCAGTATACATGGATACAAACTTTTGGTTGCCTCTAGATTTGTGTTCCGAAGATTTGATTGCATATATAAATTGGATATCTTAAATGATGAAGATGCCGTGACTCTTTTTCGCAACCAGCATTCATCAAGATGGGAATTCCAACTTCCCAGACGATCTTGTGAAAGAGGTAGATTACAAGCAATTTCTTGATGCACATGATTGGACGTATTCATTGTATATCAGAGGGTAATAGGTTTATATTTCCGTGTATATGTTTTACTTGATGTCGCACAAAAACTGGGGTTATTTTTTAGATAACCCGGTGCCTATAACCTTTGACTAATATTACTGATCATAGGTACGAAGTTTAAAAGGTAGAGCTTATGTAACTTATCTTCCTGTTGCCACTACTTTCTTATTTTCCATTTTTGTTTCTCCTTTCCATCGATAGTAACTAAATTTGTATGATGTCTCTACTCGTAGATAGTGGAAGGTTATAAAGGATCTCCTCGCCGTTACAGTAGTTGGCCGATCACTCTATGGGCAGCATACGGTTAAGTGGAGAAGTTTACTGAAGAAATGGTTTGATGGGAATTCTATTTTTGATTCCAACAAAGATGATGAGTTGTATTGTATCGTTTCCAAACCAATTTAGATGATTTGGATTAATTGTCTGTAGTCGGGGAATGTTTCCTGGACCTAGCATTATTTCCTGAAGATCAAAAGATCCGAGCCACTACTCTTATGGATATGTGGGTGGAGTTGTACAACCTAGACGACGAGGGCACCCTTGAAAACCTCCTTGAACTCTCATTCAGAAATCTTATTAATCTTGTGCCTACAAGGTACTCCAGCTTCCTCTTTTGTCTTCAATATGACGAATATTTTTTGGTTAAACAATATTATTCAAGTGTGTTACTTTATGTGGTCACTGCTAACATGAATAAGGCACGAATGTGATTATGAGAATGTACGGTCAAGACGAGTCATTTAAGATGTTTTGCTCATGTGATAATTAGGAAAAATGATTGTGAGTTGAAGTAGATAGAAATGACTTCATAATGTTCTGCTTAATTGAAGATTTGCCCCTTTGATAAAAATGAATGGCAAGAAAGCACTCGGTGGGAAACACTTGAAGTATGGGTGGCAAAATGCTACACTGTCAGATAATACGATACAACCTACACAATTTTATAGCTCGTTTCGGGTGCTTAAAGAGGGTGGGTGGGGGAACAATTTAATCAATTGGGTTTGGGTTTAGTCATTTAGTAGAAATATATGACACAACTCGTTTTTATAGAGTTTGAACACGACTCAAATATGACATAAACCTGAAAAGACACGACGCGATATACACAGAAGACATATCAGGCCGGGTTATGGTGGAGGTGGTTTCAACACGAAGACCTTACATGAAACCGACATGACACGACCCATTGCCACCACTAACTTGAAGTGGTTAGAATATAGTGCTTCGTATATTTTTTGTTTTTATTGTATATTATTATACTTGTTTTTGTAATTTTACAGCTGAATTAATTTTGATATTTTTTTTATTTACAGTGAAGAATGCTTTATAACATACTTGACTTGCTCACTAGCTATATGAAGCACGAACATGAACATGGGTGCCGTGTCCGACACGACACGACACGACACGCCGAGACGGTAAATTTAAAAAAAATTGAACACGACACGCCAGGGACATGGATATAGACACAGCTAACTCCATTGCTAGCAAAGTAACAAGTAACAATCAATATACAAAAAGAATCCATTCTAAACAAAAATATTAATAATTTCAATGGGCTAAGTGCATGCTTTAATGCTCCTCATTTATCACCATCTTTGATTAGACCAAAAACTTCGTCATCATTCCCAGAAGTGTCCTAGAAGTGTCTGCGGAGTGTCACAAAAGTGTCTTGACTTTTTAAAAATGCCAAATCAGTTCGACACGCCACGTGGTGTGTAAGACGAATGTCATATGGGTGCCGTGTCTGCAAGAGTGTCAGACACGGGTACGGCACCTCCGATGAAGTGTCCATGCTTCATAGCTCACCAGTATATTTTTTTTTTGTGTGTAAAAGGTTTACGTGTTTGTTGGCTACAAACTCACATGATGATAGTGGGATATTATGGAGAACTAGATGAGAAGAATGATAAAGGAAACTTAGACTTTATTCGAACATCTTTTTATATATGTTTTGTTTTCATTTGTCTCACAGCTTCCCGACTTCCTGTATTATTATGTTTTCCATGATTGGTGTCGGCATACATAGTTGTTAAAATCGTACGATTCGCGATTCGAATCGTACGATTCGATACGATTCACACATAAAACGATTCGAATCGAGTTGAGAATCGCAATTGTCTTGAGAATCGGACCGAATCGGCGATTCACGATTCGAATCTTCCGATTCGGGTCCGATTCAGGTCTGATTCCCGATTTGGGTCCGATTCACTTTTTTTCCCCCATATAACCATACATGTGTTTTAATAAAACAAATAAAAAAATAAGCAAACAACAAAGGTTACCGTTAAGATACCGAGTTTTAGAGAAAAACATGTTCTCTTGACTCGGTTATTATCAACTGACTTTTCTTGTCTATTCTCTTGGCTGAGTGCCTTCTATCCTTTGCTTTTTTTTTTTGCTATAAAACTTTTTTATTTGTTATAAAATCTTTGAAGGTATATTTTTTTGTTGCTTTAAATTAATATGAAGACTATTTTAAATTAATATTGTTTTATAGTTAATCTTAGTATTTATTTTATTGTTTTAAATTAATATGGTTTACTGTTTTAAATTAATTTTGTTGTAATTTTGTAGGCTGTTTTAAATTAATATTGTTAATCTTAGTAAGTAGACTGTTTAAAATTTTTGGAAGTATTTGTTTTACAGTTTTACTGTTATAAATTAACCTTAGTATTTATTTTATTGTTTTAAATTAATATGTAAGATGTTTTAAATTAATATGTAGGCTGTTTTATGATATATTTTTGTTTTTTACATTTTTAAGCTTAAAATGAATGAGAACATGTGCTACGGTTAATTTTTGTGATATATTTTGGTATATTATCACGTGCTATGATTAGTTTTTTGTCATATTACGCTTAATTACCAATTCTATAGTGTTAAATCCCATTTACATATGTTTTATTACGTTTTTATCATTTGGTTCCGATTCGACCGATTCGATTCGCGATTCGGGGGGTAAACGATTCATGATACAATTCGCGATTTGACAACTATGTCGGCATGACTTCAATTTGTTGGAAAATGAATTTTACTTATAAGTTATCTAGTCATATTAGTTAAATAAATGTATTTGTTGGTTGATGTATAAATCTAAATTCATGTATGAGAGTCTAAGGCTCCATGGTCGTAGATACACGTATTTGGGTAGATACATCATAGGATATCTACATACTAGGTTTATGCCATGCCATTGGCACGGTGATATATTTTCCCTTATATATTTCTCTTTTATTTTGCATTTTCTTTCTCACAACACACATGTTGTGTTTACAAATGCCAGTTATTCACGGCATGACATTATCTTTAAGTTATTAATAAAGAAAAAAAGTTATGCATCGAGTATTTTGAACTTAAAAGGATTATTTGGTATCTACAGTGATTATTATTGGGGCGACAATATCATACGGGCCCTATTGTAACTAAAAACCATGGCAGCACATTACCTTACTGATTACTTTCCAAAATAATTGCACCGTCTTATGGTGGGGAGAAGTTTGGACCATCAAATTTTTAGTGCAACCCTAAAAATCTTCCATTTCATATTATATAGATATACCTCGTGTAACCTAGTCATGTGATAAGTAGGGATTAGGAGTGATTAGAGGATTGCGAGCTAATTCAAGTGGAAATCAAAGTGTGTTTTTATAAGAAATTGGTTCTGGACAACCATTAAGAGATGCCCTGCACTAAATTGATGAAGAGAACCAGAAGATGAGCTAAAGAACAGAGTAATAATAAAAAAAGTTGAAACTACACGACCTAGTAATTAAACTAAAATCTCAATATTCAGTTCATGCATTCAAAACTGTGTTCAGTAATGAAGATTATAATTATTCATCTGCTAACAATCTTACTAGGACTAAAATGACAAAGGATAATTATTAATAGTTAAGTACTGACAAAATAAAATATGTAATAACATAGTATTAAATAAACTCTCATCCAACTCTACTTGCTCCCCATCAGAGATTCTCCTCTCCACTCCTCTCCCAAATTTTGTGTTAGTTCTCTCATATTTTTTTCCAAAATATATGTTTCCAAGTTTGCATTTTGGAGTTTGGTCACTTTTTTTTTCCTCGCGAATCAACTTTCGTTTATTCTCAATTCACAGGATAGAAGCACTTGAGGTCAAAGGCTACTGCAATGAGCGTTTTTTAGCACAACATGATCTGTTAAGAGATCTGGCTATCCACCTGAGTAAAGAAGAGCCCACAGAGCAGGGGAAAAGATTAATGGCGGAGACAATGAGGAATGACTTTCCCAAGTGGTGGGTCAAACAAAGAGACCAAACCATTCACGCCTGCCTTTTGTCTATTTCTACGGGCATCTCCCTTCTTTTCTGTCCCATTTAAATAAAATGTTTGGTAATTCAATTTATAGAAAATGTCATACCTACCACTAAAAGATTTTCCAGAACGATCCACGATTTAGGATCTGTTTGTAAAATCTGATTTTCCTGCATGAGGTCTTTGTTAGAGGCACTTGTAGCAAATGGCAAGAGTTTCCAACCGACGCTAAATTGTGGATCAATTTAGAAAATATTTTAGAGGTGATTTATTTTGGTAAAAACATGTTGTAGAAGTATCATTTTTTAACATTGCCTTACGTTTCTCTTTAGTGGAAATTTACAAATATGTTGATTGGAGACAGAAAGTTCTCAAGCTGGTATGACAGGCAGCTACCCAAGGTTGAGGTTCTAATATTGGCCCACTCCGCAGCATTCGGCACGGGTAAGTGATGGTAATGGCAAACAACTCCGGGATCTTGCGAGAATGGATGGCCAATATTAGGAGACGCAATAGGATATTCATCTCCATATATGTATGGCGGTGTGTGTTGCGGAATGGGGTAGTGTCCCAGAGCCGAACTCGGTCCCACGCCTCATAGATTTGCAATCTCTTCTTCTTTCTCTCACAACCACCTCTGCCAGTGCCACATAAGCTCTCGTTCTAACGTTTTGGATTTCATTTTCTGGATGTAGTCCTCTCTAAAAAAAATCATATCACGCTATTGTGAGCGTGAGTAAAATTCTCCAGCTGGTAAGTTATTCGGCGTACTTGGTGGATCTAATTGAATGACTCTTGTGCCATTCCCACTTAAATCTGCAATTTTAAATTCCCGTGATAAGGGTATCAAATTTGAGGAAGAAGATTGTCCCTGTGTGTTGTACGTATGGGGAGCCTCCCATCTATCTGTCGGTGCAATGGGTACCTGTAAATCAGAGGGTACAATCGAGGCAAACCCAATCCCGTCGTGGTTATGCCATCGAAATACTGCTGGTAGTATTGAACCCTTACGCACAACTTTCCAGTATGTAAAACATTCCTCCAGTGATGACGCTGTGACACGAGTAGTTGCAGGTTGTCAATTGCCGATTTGTTGCATATATATATTTCTAAGAATGAATGCCATAGGATAGGGTGGGTTTTCGGGAATAGCAATGTGACTTGTCATTTGAAGGTACCGGCGGTCTCCAGAAAACCAAGTCCCACCTAACTCGGGATAAAAAAACATGTACCGTCTCTGAGCCAAATCATGAGCAACTCTAGCGGCATGAAACTGGTTTTGTGGCAATCCCATAAAAGGTTGCCATATGATTGACTCGAAAGATCGCATTTCTAGTTGCTCCTGCATGACCGAACTTTTAAACCGCATTTCTCCCATTAGAGCACCATGTTGATTGGTCACCCATCGTAAAATAAGCAACCATCTTTCCACTGCTTCATTGTGCAAGATGGGAGACATCTTGCGGAGGTACTGCGATTTTGAAGAACAACTCATTAATAATTGGTATATTTATAAAGTAACTACATATAAATTTTATGGACAAAATTGAAATGTTCAATTTCGTGAGGACTTTACCTCTACAATTTGCCATAAACAATTAATTGTTTTCTACGCGTTTGTAGTGCATGCATCAAGTGCGTAGTAAACTCGTGCAAGAATGGCAGAACCCTAATCCTTCACAGCCATGTCGTTTATGCCATGTAAATAAGTTGCCCAATCCAAAAACACTGAATTATGGCCTGTCAGAGAAAATATGGAGCTCATGACATAAACAATAAAAGATCGGGCGATTTGTTCTGCGCTCGTTAATCTATACTCCGGAGCTTGTTGACGCCAATGTAACATGAACGCTTTTAGCGTTTTGCACGAAATATTTCGTCCTTTGTGGTCTGGGTGGCCTATTCCGGGATAATATAGTTCAAATATTTCCTCCACAGTATAAGAACTAGAAGTTGGAAAGCGGGGCAAAATTGGATGGATTCCAATTTGAATTCCTAAAACTAAAAAATTTAAGAAGTATTAAATGTTGCAAGTTTGATAAATAAACAATAAATATAAATACAATGCGTAGCATGATATTCAAATATTACCGGATAAATGCACAAAATCAAAAGGGATAGTAATCCCCAACTCCATATACGGTAGGTGAAATGTATGCGTTATCTCTGACCATCTACTTATTAGTGCTCCGGTCATTTGGTTGTTCGAGTTAGGAAAACTTTCACTAAACAAATGACTGGACCCGAAATTGTCAATGGCGTCTCGCACTTTAGGAACGTCGGATAATTTTGCATAAACTTCAATCGAACTTTGTAGACACTACTGCGCATGTGGAATTAACTGTCATTTGCATGCGCGTTAGGATCAATAATCGTGTTTCTCGCATGTGGTGTATTATCGTCATACACCCGAAATAAATTTCGATACATGATTGGCAAATTTGGTGGAGGAGGTGGATTTTCATTTGGAATTGTAGTTTTGCCACACCATTTTCTTTGAATAAGTCTTGTATTTATAGGGGGTGTTTTAAAAATGAGGTTCCAATATAGGGGGTGTATTTATAGGGGGTATTTATAGGGGGTATTTATAGGCAAAACCCAGTGCTTGAGGTTCCAATATCTGACGCTTTACCCCATGATGAAACATTCTACTCAAGCGCGTATGTCAAGCAGTTATCTGAGGTTGAGGTTCTAATAATACCAAGCTTTTCCACACTTCCACTATTATAATGCGTAGGAGAAACTGTATTGACAGACTTAACATTAATGGTAGTTGGACTAACAATTCGAAGTTAATTTCTAATCATGTTAATGACTACTTTAAAGACCTCTTTAGGGATGATTTTAGTTTTGATGTTCAAAACCAAATACGCAATATGGATAGCGTTAAATTTGTGGATGATGACAACACTTTCTTGACGCTCCCTCTCTCGTTAGGGGAAGTTAGGAAAGCAACTTTTGGTATGAAACCTTCGAAAGCTCCTGGCCCTAATGGAATGAAACTTTTATTTTATCAACATTTTTGGAATATCACAGCTAAAAATCTCTTTACTTTTACCCAAAAATGTCTTCATGAGAAAAGTTTCCCTATGGAGCTAAATGATAGTTTCATCACTTTAATTCTGAAAGTGGACAACCTGGAGAATATTACTCAATTTAGACCGATTAGCCTTTGCAATGTTTCTTACAAAATCCTTGCTAAAATTATTGTCAACAAACTTAGACCCATTCTCTATCGTAACATTAGCCCTCACCAGGCCAGCTTCCTCCCTGGGAGACAAGCGTCGGACAATATTATTGTCACCCAGGAGGTTATACACTCTCTCATGCAAAAAAATGTAAAAAAGGAGGGTATATATTCTTAAAATTGATCTTGAAAAAGCGTATGATAGGGTTGAATGGAATTTTTTGGAGGGAGTTCTTAAGTGGTTTAATATTGACAAGGATTTTAATTCTCTTATTATGAGTTGTGTCAGGAATACGACCACTTCTATCCTCTGGAATAGTACCCCCCTCCCCAATTTCAAACCTTCCAGAGGTCTTAGACAAAGTGACCCCTTGTCCCCTTACGTTTTGTTATGTGTATGGAATATCTTTCTGCGATGATCATGGATAAAGCTAAAAGAAATAATTGTAAAGGAATTAAAGCCTCCCCTAACGGCTCGCCCATCACTCACCTCTTCTTTGCTGATGACTTAATTTTGTTTATTGATAATTCTAATACTTCTTGCGAGGCGCAGTGATGGAAACCTTGGAGGAAATTTTGTCATGTTTCCGGGAAAAAAGTTAATTATGTTAAATCCAAAGTGTCTGCTTTCCCAAATCATCTCCCTTGAAGGGAAACTATTGAGATGAGTCACTTTTTTGGTATGAGACTTACTAACTATCTTGGGACTTACCTAGGTACAAATCTCATATATGGTAGGATTAATAAATCTCATTTTAAAGATATCATTAACAAAGTCCAAAAGAGACTGGCGGGGCGAAAATCTAAGTTCTTTCCCTTGCTGGTAGGAAGACTCTTATACAGGCTATTACCTCCACCATAGCCACTTACAACTTGCAAACGGTTATATTTCTTAAGAAAGTTAGTAATGAAATTGATAGACTTGACCACAATTTTCTTTGAGGGGGTGATGAAAACAAAAAGAATCCACCTTGTTTAATTGGGACAAAGTTTGTTGCCCTAAAGTGAGTGGGGGTCTTGGGCTAAGAAAATTTAGTTTAAATATCTTAGCTTCCATTACCAAACTAGGATGGAAACTCACTAACAATGACAACTCCCTTTGGGCGGATGTCTTAAGGAAAAAGTACAAAATAAATCAAAACCCGAGACTTTGGACTAGAAAGAACCATGCGTCCCATATTTGGAGAGGTATTTTTAAAAGTCGTGAAACCCTTGTTAAAAATTTTAAATGGAGTGTGGGGAACGGAAAAAACATTAGTATCCTCAAAGATTGGTGGATCGGGAAAAATCCTGTAAACCCACTTGAGCAACCGGGCAATTTGGAGGCTGTTAACGTTGAGTCCATCATTAAGGATAATTAATGGGGAGCGGGACGAGAATTTTATTAGTAGATCTTTCAATTTTAATGCCATGAATGATATCCTTGATGTCCCACTCCCTAAGAGTTGCATTAGTGGGATAATGGTAGAGGCTTGTGTTAAATTATATTCCTAAGATGCCAGGATTAATGCCTCTAAATTTTTTAGCAAAGGTTGTAGGTGTTCTGGTGGTGTAGGTAATGTTGGTGCGTACTAGTGGCAGTGATATAAAAGGAAACGTTCATGGACAATGATTTGAACAACCTTCTCCTAGGGTCTCCATCATAAAATCAAAAGGTTCCACTAAATTTATTTTTTCTAGTTTCATTTCTTCGTTTTTCTGTTTGGTTATCATTTCTCAACGTTCTTCCCTTTCTTCCTCGTTGCCTTATTTGAATTTTGTTATGCGCACATGAAGTCTCCCCTATCTCATTGGTTCTCCTTTTCTCTCCATCTTTCAGTACCAAAATTCTACTTCCAATGGGATTATCCTCAATTTATACAAATAGAAATATACAAAAAGAGAAACAATTTGTTGATAATTCCAATTGATGAATTAAAATTACGAATAGACTCCAATTTACAGAAGTTACAAACTCATTCAGTTACAACTAATCTAAGTGTACCTAACTATCTAACCATCTAACTGAATATCTAACAAACTAGTAACAAATTCTTACTAATTGTTATAATCTAATTACTAACTACTAAAGGTTCATTACATTTAGCACTAGACCATATATCGCCAATGGTCACGGTTTTGACCCTTGACCACAAACGTGGTTTACGGTCTTCACCCGTGACAATATTAAATTTGACAAAATTATAGGTCACGGTCGCCACCCGTGACCCACAAGAGGGAGTGCGGGTCAAGGTCTTCGCCTGTGACTAGGGCACCACGTTAGCTGGTCACAGTCAGAAACCTTGACTACCGCTATTTTTTATTTAAAAAAAATTGTAAGGACACAAATTTTCAATTGAGTCCATATATAGTTTTGGCTCAATTCCGGACAAAAACATTTATTCATAGGATAGTATATAATTGTAATACTCTCAAGCCTATGAAGTGTTTGTTGAAGACGTAGCGGCAAAGAGTATAAAGCCTCATCAAATATGCCGGTTTGCGTGCCTCGTTTCCACGTCATCAACTATGGTTCCACGCTCCCAAGGTATGAATGCAATATTATATATATAGGAGCTTGGAACAAGTTTATTGGGTGTTAGGTTTTATAAAAACTGCGTTTTGTTTTAAGAAAGAATTAATTAAAACTTTAAATAAATGATTATAAAGTTTTCTGGGCTAAAAATAAAATTTTCAAACTTTCTGGTCGTTCGTTAGATATGTCGTTCGAACGAGTTTTTTCGTTCGAACCAGATGTCGTTCGAACGAGTTTGCCAACGAGTTCTCACCAAGGTATTCTGGCCCGTCGTTCGAAATGTCGTTCGAACGAGATTGTTCGTTCTAACGAGATTTCCAACGAGATTCTAACGAAGTCCATACTGGAGCCTCGTTAGAAGTCTCGTTCGAACGAAATGTCGTTCGAACGAGCTGTCAGGCGGGAACAGTTATTGGCAGTTTTGCACCCACTTCCCCACTTGGTTTTTAACCAACTTTTTCAGACTTTAATATGTGCGGGAAGGACATTTTCCAACTTAACTTTTCCAACCTAGTTTATCTCTTAGAGAGAGTTTGAGAGCAAAAATTGTTTAGGAAAATGTTCATGTTTTGAGTGAGATTTTTAGAGAAAAATTTTCATCACTCTAGTGTTTACACCCAAATGAGTTTATTCCAAGTTCTTATATACATATCAATTGCTTGGAGTTTGGCACCGGTTTTCTCTATACCGAATTGAAGAGAAGTTTCGGGTTTTGCTTCTACCACCCACAAAGAAAGAAGAAGTGTTTCTTATGATGTTTTACCCGCTTGGAGAAAGGCTCCATGCTAGGGTGACGGTGACCATATAAAGTCCTATCGGTGGATTCCGAGACCGCGGTGGTGTTCCAAGGTTATTCGCTAGGAAGAGGTGTCTACAAGAAGAAGCGTCGGGGCTTGAGAGGGATCGAGTCGTGCGTTGTAAGTCTATCTGTCTTGTTCTTGTAATTCCGTATCTAGTGGATTTGTGGCTAGGGCCGTCCGAGGTTGTTTCCCGTCTTAGGTTTTTCCTCGTACATCGCGGCGTAGTGTGATTGGTTTATTTTATCTTGCATAAATAATTTAGAACGCATGCTTAGGATAAGTCAAGATAAAATTCGGTTTTAATTATCACACTCAATTTAATTTGGAATTAAATTGAATATTGGGTAAAGTTTATTTAATTCAAGTCATTTGCTAAAATTTGGTTTCGCCTAATTTGCTAATAGTGATAAATATGACTTAGGCAAATTCTAGGACTTGGATTAATGAATTGGTTTAAGTGGATATATTAATTGATTAATTTTACTTCACTTGGTGTAATTTTAATTTGTTTAAGAAATTATAAATTTGTTGTTTTTAAAGTTGAACCATCACCTTTACGCTTCCGCATCATCGAGTTTTAGATAAAAGGAAATTATTGATAGTTTGATTTTAATTGAGATAATCAAAATCCGGGGTTCCACATTTTTCAAAAATTCTTTTTTTCACGATCCAAAATCGTGACCCAATATTGTTTTTTCTGTATTCCAAAAAGACCTGTACATTTTTCAAACCTGTTTACAATTTCAGACATAAATATTTAGCCAATATGCAAAGTTAACTAATGCATGCTTGCGTGAATATATAATAATACAACACAAGTTAAATAACGCATGCTTGCGTGAATATGTAATAAAATACAACACGTGTTTGCATGAATATGTACAATACAAAATAAAATACAACGCATTCTGCATGAATATGTACAACTTAAATAAAAATACAACGAATGCTTGTGTGAATATGTTCCAAATGTTCCTTCTCCATTGAGGCGTGTAAACAAAATTTCAAAAATGTCACAAGTGGTAAGTAACAATGAACTTGAAAAATGTCACAAGTGGTATGTAACATGTGGTAAGTAACAATGGGCTTCAAAAATGTCTTAAGTGGTAGTAACAATGTTACGTTGTTTTCACCGTTCAACGACATGTTTTCAAGTCTAAGCCTAGCTATTTGTAATTTTTGGTCATGTTCTCTAACCGGGGGTTCTGTGATTACACAATTAGTTATGTATTACGTAGGTCATGTGGGAGGTGTTTGTGCCTCTTGCGGGGCCATTTGGGGACTGTTTTGCGTTTTCACCATTCAACGACATGTTTTCAAGCCTAAGTCTAGATGTTTGTAATTTTTGACCATGCTCTTCAACCGGGCGTCCTTTGACTACGCGGTCAATTTTTACGTGTTATGTTGGTCCTGTGGGAGGTGTACGTGCCTCTCACAGGGCCGTTTGGGGGTTGTTTTGCATTTTCACTGTTCAACGACATGTTTTCAAGCCTAAGTTTAGCTATTGCAATTTTTGGTCATGTTCGTCAACCGGACGTCTTGTGACTACGCGGTCAGTTGCTACGTGTTACGTTGGTCCCGTGGGAGGTGTCCGTGCCTCTTGTGGGGCTATTTGACAGTTTTTTCGTTCAACGGCATGTTTTCAAGCCTAAGTCTAGCTATTTACAATTTTTTGGTCATGTTCTCCCCAACTGGGCATTCCGTGACTACGCAGTCAATTGCTACGTGTTATGTTGGTCCAGTGGGAGTTGTACGCGCCTCTTGCGGGGCCGTTTGAGGACTATTTTACGTTTTTGCCATTCAACGACATGTTTTCAAGCCTAAGTCTAGCTATTTGTAATTTTTGGTCATGTTCTCCAACCGGGCATCCCGTGACTACACGGTCAGTTGCTACTTGTTACGTTGGTCCCATGGGAGGTGTCCGTGCCTCTCGCGGGGCCTGTTACGTTAATCACATTTTAACATTTGACACAATCCAACAAAACAAATGAAAGAAAATCGACACATAGCTCTATTGGACGAAGATAAAGTAGGGAACATGATGAACAACAATTTATATACCCTATATCCCCCTCCCCCTTCCCCCTCCCTCAAAACTCTCTTTCTCTATCTATCTCCCCCTTCTCTCTCTTTAAGATCCTCAGAATGGATTACAACCAACATTACATTGTTAAACTAGAAACAATTGTTGAGTTTGATTTTAAATTACAATTTCAAGTGTAAATCACATCGAAGTAGTTGTAGTTTTATGTATGAGTTGTGCTAAAAACACCCACTCTTAGCATGAACTACTGAATGTGTTTAATATATTGCACTGTTGTGTTAGTCACTCAACATACAATGCATTTAAAAAACATTTGTTATTAGATAGATATTAAGAGTAAGTGTGTTTATATATAATCTTAGGGTCCGTTTGGCAACCCAATTCCAAGCCATAGAAATGGAATTCAAATGCCAATTTTAATTCCACGGAATTGAAATTGGCCTTCCAATTCTAATTCAAACCTTGGAATTGGGTTGCCAAACGGGCCCTTAATGTATATATTCTTTATATATCTACTTAGATTTTCTTTTCTTATTTATTGGAAAAAATTAGATCCATACACAACATTGACCAATAACTTCAATTATTGTCTACCAACTAATGTCCTTGAGTTTGAACAATTTTAATTTTCAGAAGAGAACAACCTCATCACCAACTTAGAGAATATCAGTAATGTCAAAATAGAAGAATTGCACATTTTTAGACAGAGAAGAATTTCATACTAGCAAACCTTCTCATGCCACAAATGTATATATATGACACCCAAATCACCGCCCAACACTTTCTCAACAGTAAAACATTACATCTTTTACACAACTTTTGATCTCAGGGAGTGGCCCACAAGAGAGAAGAATGCTGGTGTTCGGCCCTCAAGCAGGAATGATCACAATATACACACATATTCATCAATAATATGTGTGTATAATTTCATTTCATTTTAGCTCAAGGATACCAAGTTTATGAGATAGAGAATTACAATTCAATTCGGCTGAGTTTTATTGGGTTAAAGTTGTTTACGATCGATATCCATTTGATTCTCATAAATCATTTCAATATTCCTTTAAATCCTCGTACTCCTGTGTTTGGTTTGCATTCCTTGTAATTGTATTATTCAATTGTGTCATAGTCTATTTTGGTTGTTATGGTACTCTGTTTTTGTGCATTTTTTGCAACAAGGGAGGAAAACTCACAAAGTAACAGGACAGGAGAGGGTCTTCCACCTTTAACCTCAGTTGGAATGGGTGATTTGAAGGGGATCTTACAAATCCTGGCTAGAAGTCAGGAGGCGATGCATGAAAATGTGAAATAACTTACTCAAAGAATTATGGATGGACAAAGCAGGCCGAAGATAAACCCGATCACCCCTACTCCGGGGGAGAACTCTGACTTGAGGCGTGAAATGCCACCTCCAACTCCTTATAGAGACGGGAGACAAACACATCACGATCGTGCTGCAGAAAATCCCAGGAGGTTGGAATTGAGCTTATGAGGTGAGCGGAGAAGATCTAGATTTACAGGGTCTAGATGAGATGATAAATCCTACATGCCAGGAACAACGTGCACCGTCAGGTATGGTGATGAACATGCATACTTAACGGAACATGCTTACCTACTAAAAAGACTTGGTAGCGGTTCAAATTTTGATCGACCATGACCCAGGGCTTCACAAGCACATTCGTGCAGGGACCCTAGGAAATATTGTGAAGATTTAAGGATATTTACGACAAAGATAATTTAGTGTTAAACCAGGTCAAGACAGAGAGTACGACGATCGACTGGGGATGAGTAGACTTATAAGAAAGAGAGGTCAGTCGAAAGTTGAGGCCAAACATAAAAGACTATGAAGGCCAAGTAAGAGGAGCAACCCTGGTAGGGGTGAATGCAACGCCTGAAAGATTACCTGGGCAACCTAATCAAGAAAAAAAACCTTACAAGGGGGGTATATTCTAAGATCTCCTTTTAATGTTGTTGTAGTGGTTATTTGACAACCATGTAGTTCAAACCTCTAGTTATCTCTCCTAAGCATGCTAGGAAATCTGATTTGATGTTGCATGTGGAGAAATATCAAGTTACCTCCTATATTTATTCGACCCCCAACAAGATGTGATGCAGAGCATTTTCTAGTACTCTCATAGGCACATCTCAAATTTGGTACAATAGCCTCCCTAAGGGGAAAATTCCAACAATCTATAAATAACACACACCAACTCATTTAGGGGTTCAATATATTTTCCTATACTGCTATGTTGTCCAATTCTAGAGAGCTTGAGAGCTTACACTCTGTAATACCCCGTACTTTTGGCTATATTTATTTTTGGGATTAATTAATTAAATGTGAATTAATTGGTAATTAATCCGGGTTAAAATACTAGCGAGATGCGAGTTGGTATTTGATTATATGTACATATATATGATTATATATGAATATTGAATTATGAAATTTGTCGTGAGATTTATATACGGCAATTTGAGAATTTTGTTGAGACGCGTGTGACCGCCGCGTCATGGTATATTATTTTAATTATAAAAGTGATTTTTATTTCTATTATCCGTATGGTCGTTTTGAGTGCGCCAACGCGTCCGGAAGGGTCGAGATAGTCAGAAAACACTAGCCGGGGGTTTAGTTTTGGTCCCGGGGTATTTTTAGGCCATACCGGCAACATAAAGGGTATTTTAGTAATTTTGTATTTTTGGAGAATTAAAAGTGACGAAAATTGGGAGTTTTAATCTGATTGATTATTGACCCACTAAGCCACTAACCAACCCATATTAACCCAACAAGCTATGTAGGTTATTAGAATTAGGTTTTCTAATACCTTCCCAAAGCAAACCCTAGCCACCATAGCCACCATTGGAGGAGAAGCTTGGAGAGAGAAGAAATTCTGCAGAAAAGCTTCATCAAACCTACACCAAACTCAGAGACAACCAAGGCAAGTGACTTTATTCCATTTAATTTCAGAGAATGTTCTTTCCATGTTAGATAATCCAAATTTATGTTTGTTCTTGGTGAAATATGAAAACCCATGTAGTTTAGAACTTAGAACTTGAAAAGCTTGAGGAGAATTGCATGTAGAATGATAGGTAGATGATTATTCTCATGATATTTGTGATTGGAAGAAATTAAAACGGATTTATATTGGGTTAATTCATGATTCAAAAAGTTAGGGTTTATGTTCTTGAATAATTGGGGAAAAAGTGTAGAGATTTGTATATTGATTGATGTTTGGGTGATTTAATCCTTTAAAACGTGTTAGGAGATGACTATAATATGTTTAGGATTGATTAGGGACCTTAAAACAATCATTGGGACAAATTTTAGAAGAGATTTGAGGAGTAGAAATGATGAAAAACGAGATTGGGAAAATTCTGGGCCGAAACTGGTCCCTCGTTAGAAGACCTTCCCAGGTCGTTCGAACGAGCTCGTTCGAAGGAGCTTCTAACGAGTTGACCAGTCGCTTCTAACGAAAAGGAATTTCGTTCGATACTTCGTTCGAACGAGATCTCGTTAGAAGGTACAGTTCGTTCGAACGAACTGGATCTCGTTCGAACAGCCTCGTTCGAACGAGACTTCTAACGAGCTGACAGTTTGATCTCGTTCGAACAGCCTCGTTCGAACGAGACTTCTAACGAGCTGGCAGTCTGGGCCTTTTTGGCCTGTTTTGATGTTGGGGGTCCCGTAAACTTGTTTCGAGGGTAGAGTTAACATTCCTTTGATGATGTATTGAGAGATTTGGGACTTTTGGGATATTATGAGGAGTAAATTATATACGAGTGATTTAAATCAATGAACCGTTTGGGTTGAGACACGAGGGTCTACTACGACGTGAGAATAAATTATGGCGCGTATGATTATAAACCGAAATCGTATAAAGTGTATAAAGTATATATTGGTACTAGAATGAGAATAGTGCTACAATTAAACTACGGGATTACTAAGACGTGTGTTTACTTAGTATTGGTATATGAATTGTGTGTATGACATACCTACCATACTTGCTATCACGGGAGGTTTGCGTTCGCTTAGGGCCCTCTAATCCTTGTGTTGCCCGGATTTAGACTGGTTACCTTGATGAACATAGGTCATAGAAAGACTTATTGGGATATTAATAAGTCCGCTGATCGTGGGAGCGTAGGTATGTGCGTGACCCATGTGATGTGACTGTGTTCGCCTCCATTATTTGTGATGTTGTTATCTGTGAACTATTCCTGAGAGATTCGGAATATGTGATCCTTATGTACGTGATGTACCGGGATGGATAGCAGAGTATGTGTGCACCACAGCTTAGTTCTCGGGGTGCTTGTATCGTATATTTATGATGTGAATAATATACACTTAATTAATGGGAACCTTCATGTTAATGTTGTATTAATAATTACGGTATTGTTTCGAGAAACATAACGGGTTAGCTGATAGAGTAATATATTGCATATTGAGCATCTGAGTTTACGTTAAACCCCTATTTAATTTCGAGCGTTATAATGTTAATAGAACCGAGTAATAAGGGTAGGACCTATGACAGTCTAGCTAGATATGATGTCACTTAGCTAGTAGTTTGTGTCGTTGTAGATGGGTACTTACGTTAGGAGTGCACAGTTAGACGAGAGGTGAGAATATCATGTGAGTGCACGTCCTAACATGTACTTTGCATTTAATGTTTTAAATGTTTTTAAAGCACTTGCAGGTTTTTAAAAATATCTCCACATTCGGGCTCTGAGCCGTTTGCTTTCAAATCTTTTTCTTGTAAAACCATTTTAGGTGCCCAGCCACAGGGACACCAAGCATAGGATACTCATTCAGGTGACGAGCTGTAGCTGTTTGTGGAAGCTACAGGGATTTGCTTGTAGACGCTTCTATCATTTGGATTCCAGAGTCATTATCTATCAGTTGTAGGGCATGTTGCCCATTTCTATTAGAGACATCTTTGCATTGCAGTTTTCAGACTTTGTCATGTATTGATTTAGTATTCAGTTTAATTATTTCAGTTGTGGGATTTGTAGTGAGGAGTTTTCCTCCAGACTTTATTTACATATTGTGATGGTTATTCTATTTACTTCGTTATGGTGAATGGTGTTATTATTCTTCATTACACTTGTTGCATGTTAATCAGACTTTAATTAAAATTTGACAACTTACTTTTTAAATACTAGGTGGTTAGTAATAATAAAATGTTTTCGACAATGATGCTATTAACTGAGCCAACTTGGCATTTTGAATTAATTTAATAAAGGAGTAGCTACCCGGTATTTAATTAGTCGGGGTGTCACACACTCTATACTCATCCATGGCTTTTTCCTGCTAATTTAATATGACAAACACTTCATCTGTGGACGTAGGCGCCGCTTTAGGCCGAAAATATACATCTATATTATATTCTCTTTCTCTCATCTCTCTTATGTTTTTCCAATTTATTATTTCAGTGATTTATATCTCTTATATATTGTTTGTTTATAACAAGCGCATTTAAGCTAAGATAAATCGTGTACTGGTTTTAGATAATAACAGATTGGCTCTGTCTGTGGGAAGCGACTGCCGTTGTTGTTTCTCATTCATTTGATCTACTTTTATCTCAAGGATACTTAGTTTATGAGCTAGAGAATTACAATTTAATTCTGATGAGTTTTGTTAGGTTAAAGGTATTACAATCGATTTCTATTGATTCTCATAAATTATTTCAATCTTCCTTTAGATTTGTGTATTCGTGTGTTCGATTTGCATTCCTTGTAATTTTATTATTCGATTGTGTCATTGTTTGTCTTTGATGTTATGGTACTCTCCTTTTGTGCATTTTCTCCAACAATGGAAAAAAACCCACAAAGTAGCAGGACAGGATAGGGTGTTCCACCATCAACCCCAGTTGGGATGGGAGATTTGAAGAGGATCTTGTAAAGCCTGGCTAGGAACCAGGAGGCGATGAAGGAAAACATGCAATAGCTTACTCAAAGCAGTATGGGCCGACAAAGAAGGCCGAAGATGAACCCGATCACCCCTGCTGTGGGGGAGAACTCTGACTGGGGTCGTGAAATGCCACCTCCAGCACATACGACAAACATATCACGAACGTGCTGCAGAAAATCTCAGGAGGCTGGACTTGAGATCATGAGGCATGGGGAGTAGATATGGATTTACTGGTTCTAGGCAAGATCATAGATCCTATAGGCCAAGAACAACATCCACTGACAGATCTACTGGGTATGATGCTACATTACTACTTAGCGGAATGTCCTAGCCTGCTGGAAATGCTTAGTAGAGCTTCAACTTTTAATTGAATGGTCCCTAGGGCTTCACGAGCACATCCGTGTCGGACCTTGGGCAATACATAGAAGATTTTAAACAAGGAGAATTGAGTGCTTAACCATGTCAAGACAAAGCATACGAGGATCGGCTTGGTCCGAGTAAACTTCTAAGGAAGAGAGGTCAACCAAAAGTCGAGGCTAAACATAAAAGACTATAAAGGCCAATAGGAGGATCAACCCTGGAAGGGGTGAATTTAGCACCTAAAAGATCGCCTGGGCGACCTAATCAAGAGAAAGACCCTTACAATGGGGGTATGTTCAAATATATCCATTTAATGTTGCTATAGTGGGTTATTCGATACCTGTGAAGTTCAAACCTGCAATTATTGCTCCCAAGTATGATGGGAATTTTATTTGATGTTGCATGTGGGGAAATATCAAGTTGCCTTTGATATTTATTTGATCCCCTTCGAGATGCGATGCAAAGCTTTCTCTAGTACTCTCACAGGCTCAGTTCAAATTTGGTACAAAAGCCTCCCTAGAAGGTAAATTTCAACTTTTAACCAGCTGAATGTCCTATTTGTAAACAATTTCTGCTTTGGCACTAAGTCAGGAATGAAAGTGGCTCACTTGTTAAGCATCCAACAAAAGCCGGATGAAACTAAAAGGGAGGTCATCACTTGTTTCAACACGAAGAAGCTTAAGGTAGTTAATTATGCTTAGAAGGTGGCAATTACTGCCATAATGAGTGGCCTACTACCTAAAAAGCTATACTCAACATTGGCAAAGGAACCTCTGAGCACAATGCAAATATTGAGTTTCTTTTTGGATTACTTGAGTTGCTTTTTGCTATATGGTATAACCTTTTTTAACTCCGCCAATGCAAATATTTCCTTTGCATTTCCGGTCCCAAGCCCGGATAAAGGAGGAGAGAAGAGGTTTGTTCTTTTTTATATCTCTTACGATACGTACATCTGTAATCTGTATGACAACTTTATGTGTGTTGTGTTGCAGGATGGAACTATGCGTTCTGGGGAAGATGTTGAGGCCTTCACAGCTCCCCTAAATAGGGACATTGAAGGTGATATCTCCACATCTCAGCCCTTTGATTCTGATAGTGGTATGTATCTTCTCACCTTATCTTTCTTTAAATTGTTTGATTCCATGTGCCATTGAGTATTTGCATAATTCAACTTTGTTATGACGAATGGTGAAAACTCTTAACCCCACTACTTGATGTGTTGGTGTTAGTGGCACAAACTCGTAACATTCTTCGTATGCTCGTATCTTGTCAATGGTTCCTTGGTTCAGTCCAAAGACGTAATATTACTGAATCATTATGAACTGATTGATGTGAGGTTGATGCGAAGTACAAGATAACAGTTCTCAAGAAAGAAAAGCTGATTACGTGTATGGGTTGTTGGATGAGAGCAGTTCTCAAGATAGCAGTTCTCAAGAAAGAAAAGCAGTTCTCAAGAAAGATAGCAGTTCTCAAGTATGGGTTGTTGGATGAGAGCCAGAACAAGCTTGATTACGTGTTGGCACTCACTGTGGAGAATTTTCTGGAGCGGAGGTTGCAGACACTTGTGTTCAAGACTGGTATGGCTAAGTCTATTTACCATGCTAGGGTGCTCATCAGGCAGAGGCATATCAGGTATATATTACCTCATTTTTCTCTTTATGCATTGGATAGCTTTATTGAGACTGGTTGAAAAATATCTTTCTTGATGATCAGTTTTTGTTTGAAAATTTGGGCAAAAAATAATAGGGTATGTCAGTATTTATACCAATTAGTTTAGTTGTATAACTTTTTATAATGAAGTAATTTAGTATTAAGGTTACTTGTTATTATGCTAATATATTGCATTTGTGGAATGCATTATTAAGGATAATTTGATGTTCTTGTTGTTATTTACAGTATGTTTATAAAACTTACAATTGCACATGCACGATGTTTTAGGTGGGTTTTGCCTCCGTAAGTTCGTGGTATTTTTTTGGTTTAATATTCATAATATCTGACAAGAGGAACACAAATTCATACTTATGCCTAAACTTTCAGTTGAGTTTTTGAATGTTTTTTTCGAGAAATGAATATGGTAACCATGCGCCGAACAAGGATTTCAAATGATAAGTTTTTCTTATTCTCTCTCTTTTCAAGCGTGTTTAAATTATCAATGAATATCTCTATCTACTACATGCTCATATTTTGAACTTTTCCCCTGTTTTGTGGCTTGGATATACTGTGTAATGGTGTTTGATGAGGGAGAACTCTGAAGTCCTTTATTACATGGCCTTGGGTTGTTGGAATGGTACAACAAAACTTCTAAGCCTCCTAAGCCAATACAATTGTTTTTTGGTTATTATCAGTTTTTCGGTGTGGTTTGGACTTCACTGCGCAATGTGAAACTACCATTATTTGAAGTTCATCTGCTTTCACACCACTTCATTATTGTAGGCAGGTATGGTACCTGAATTCAGTTTTCCAGAACTTCATTATTGGATAAATTATTCGTGCATAGCATTGTATTAATCCGTACTTTCTTATAAAATTTAATTTTGAAGAATAGATGTTTACCATCATGTTGGATTAGTGTTTTATTGATAAATACTTCATTTTATGATTTCTTGGAAATGTCAATAACCCACGCATTGCGATCTTCAATAATCAATAATAATGACACGAGGGCCATGAACGTCCAATGAGATGGCATGTTCATCTTTATATGTTCTTCTTCACTCTGATTTTGGGTTTCTTTCTATTTCTTAATCAGATGTTACATCTAAGGTTTACCATACCAATCATTTCAATTTTATCAGTTTTTTGTTGTAGTGTTCAATCTTAGATACATGTTATCTGTGAGTATTTATGTGTCCATTGAAAATTTGTTCATGAAATTCTTTAATGTGCCTGCAATTCAATTTCATTTTAAAAATTGCACTGTTAAAATGATCTAATGCGTTCTATACGCAGTTCTTAGTTTTTTAGGCGCTAAACTACTAAGTAATTTGAGTAGATTTATAATTTTTACCATCTAAGTTTTAGTATGTGTTTCAGTGATTCACACAACGCCTTCCTGTACTTAATTAACAGATCAAATCAAGTACAATTATGATCTACTTAGCTTCGATGTACTGAACCATTGTCATGGTTGTATTAACACATTATATAAGTTTCTCCTCTTTCCTTGGTGGCATTATACCAGTGGAGTGTTAGAAAATTTTCAATTCATATTGACTTTGAAATTTGATTGGTGGATTTTTAATTGCCTGCCTCATTGCAGGTTCAACTATGCTAATGGGGAGTGTGCGAAGTTGTCTACTAATATACTTAACGGGAATAAACATTGTATATGCGGATAAGGTGGAAAATTATCTTTATTACGTACGACAATGTCAAATAAATTATAATTTATCTTTACTTGGTTGGTCACAAAGACGGGATCTTTCATTGCTACTGATCTAAATTAAGACTTTATGTTTTTAACTTAAAGATAGATTGACAACCATGATGCTATTTTGTAGTTGCATATTCTGGCTTCATAATTATAAAATTTTATTTAATATTTATGATGCATTTTATGGTGCCGTCATCAGTTCTAAGTTGAGAGAGAGATGTGTACTCCCAAAGAGCAGCTGCTTGTGCGCCTACAGGAACTTCAAATTGATTTTGCATAATATGTTCCTCCTGTTGTTTTGACGATTGAAGCTCAGGCGAAGTATGCTGGGCATCTAAAAGGTGCATTTAGTAAAAATCTATTCTTGAAGGATAAGAAACACATGCTTTATGTTGTTTCTGCTTTGGCAGATACCAAAGTAGATCTGAAAGTTCTATATCAAAGACTTGGTTTGGGAAAAAGAGGGTTGAGAATGGCTCCCGAAGAAGCACTAGCAGAAATACTTCAGGTGCCACTAGGCTGGTGTTACACCTTTTGCACTTGTGAATGAATCACCGAGGAATGTCTCACAGTCGTTAGATCAAGGATTTAAAACTCAGGAATGCTACTTTTTCTACCCACTTTCCAATGATATGCCAATTTCTCTCAACTCCCATGATCTTGACAAGTTTCTTAAGTCAATAGGAAAAGACCCAACTTACGTTGACCTGGAGGCTAACCCTCCTGTACGGAAGGATCAACCCCCTGATCTAGCTGCTTTAGTTCCATACGACACCTTTGTCCTTCCAGATCTTCCAGGAAAAGTAGATTCATGTCCTTGTAAGTAATACATTGCCAGCTGTTACCGCAATAGTTGTTAAGCCATCTAGTGGTTCACAAAAGGAGAAACCAACCAAGGCCGCTAACTTATCAAGCTCCTATATGGATTTTGAGAAATTTATTGAAGAAATCCTAGAGAAATCATTAGCTATAATTCTTTCAGAGGTCAAAGAGGATAATATTAAGCAATGTGGGGAACAACTTGGTGCTGTGGTGTTAAACAGTCTCAGGAAACAACTAAGCTTGGAGTTGAAAAACCAAGCTACTACATTGAAGAATGTTGGAAAATTTAAGAGAGACTTTTCTTTTCTTCAAATTTTTTTCCATTGTTCACTTTTTTTCCATTGTTCACTTTTTTTCTTTTTTAATTATTGGCAGTTCTATTTGAAAATTCAAGAGATGTTTTTTTCCTTATTTTGGCCCGCGCATTGTGCGGGCTGACACCTAGTTATATATATTTTTGTATAAGGCAGTTCATTTATCAAACCTGTGAACTGATGTTTTTTTCCTCTCTTTGTGTAGTCTGGACTATTAACTAATCTAGTTTGACGGCATGGGTAAGAAATTTTCTGTTCAATAGAAATCTTGTTTTCTTCTCCCCCCTCGGGCCTTTCATTTCTTTGCTTCTGATTCAGCTGCAGATAGTAAGTTCACTGAGAAGTTTCGTAGAGAGCGACGAAAAGAAACTCGGTTAGAGAAGAATAAGAAAAAGTTTGATTCATGGATCCAACATAATGTATGATAAATTGATAATTTGACTTTCTATTCCAAATTATTTGGACTTTCTACTTGATAAGTGGTATAAGGTCTAAACGGCGTCCTGTTCGTCCAGCAGTTGAGGAGGCTTTTTCGCCTATAGACATTCACGCTCCCTTCTACATGTTATAAATTATCATATAAACTAACAACTGATTTGTAGTGCTTATGTGCAATATAGAGGGTATAATCCATTGCATGAAGCATTTGGCACTATGGCCTTTTTTTTTCTTTTCTTTTGAAATTCAAATTATATTATTCTCTGAACTTGTGACATAAGTTTTTCATTTGAAAATTGTTGCAGCATAGGAGTATGTGTAAACATGAGTCCCAAAAAATACGGTGAAAAGCCTGTTGGTGGTGCTAGTACCTCCACTGACCCATCACCCAAGGAAAAAGGCATAGCTGCTGTTGATGAGTTAAACCACGACGTGGAAAACATGAGCCTGGAAGCCCACGATAATGTGTGGGAGGTTGCAAGAAGAGCAGGTGGTTCTTCGCGTTTTTCGAGAAGTTGGATAGTTTGAGCATGGAGTAAATAAATGAACAGGAGAACTTGTAGCATGTTCATGTGTATGTTTTTATTTATATTCTTATCTTATATTATTCCGTTCGTCTGCTAGACTGATAACTATTAGATGACTTGTCTTTAGTTGAATTGGTAATGTATTAGTGTTTGCTATTTCTTGTTTTTGATGTGCGCACATGTGTATTTGGATACAATAACTAGATGTATGAAGTTTGTTAAGGAGAATATTCAATATATACCTTTGGTGTTCTTGCTTCCTTTCTTGATGAGAGTGTTTGTTTATGTCGAAAAATATTGTATGGAAGTGTTTGGTATAATTGTTATGTTTTTAGCTATTTTTATTGTTTGTTATATGTGAGGTTGGTTGGTGGTATGTGGTGGATAATTTTAATTTATGTAAGTGTTCATAACACTTACAAAATGAATATTGTTTTCCTTACATATTAATATTTGTAAGTGTTTTGAACAGTTACAAAAAAATATATATATTTTCTTTTGCAAGTGTTTATAACCGTTGTAAATTAAAAAAGGTTGCTGAATTTTGCAAGTGTTCTAAACACTTGCAAACGAATTGCAAGTGTTTAAAACACTTGCAAAACTTTCATATGTAAACACTTACGAAGTTTTTTGTAACGGTTGTTTGAAACAGATATGTGTTCCCAATGAACACCTGCAAATGACATTTGCAACGGTTTTGAACACTTGTAATTTTTTTTGCAATGTGTGACACTTACAAATGCCATTTGCAAGTGTTTAAAACACTTGCAAATTGCCTGTTTTGGTGTAGTGAGACAATGTCGATATAATCTCTTTTGGGTGTCACTTCATCGTTTGGGGAGATGTTGGTGGTGGTGATGAACTAGCAAAAATGAAGGCATATTTAAATGAGGCAAAGGCTTGCTCACATGTTAGTAAAGCGAGCATGGCCGAGCCAGTGCATGCCCGATATCAAAAGGGTAACAAATATCGACTGATAATTAGTTTTTCTATAGATGACTTGCCTAGATTGTTGTACCCTTATGATTAGGGATGGAAATTTAATCCGACCCCCAGGGTTCCCGACCCGACTCGACCCTAATGGGGCGAGATAAAAACCCGATTAAAATAATAGGGGCGGTTTTGGGTTTAAAAAAAACCGTTTATTAAACAGAGTGGGTTCAGGCTTTATAAAAATATACTCGATCCGCCCCCAGCCCTGCCCCGTATAATACTTAATTTTACTTATATACCCTTTTTATGTTAACCTATTTACACTCCCACCACACACACACACACACACACACACACACACACACACACACACATATATATATATATATATATAAAGCCCTAATTTCATTTACACTCCCACCCACCCGTTCTCTCTCTAAATCTGATCTGAGAACAAAAACTCCTATAGAGTCTACCCTCTCCTCCGACCGACCTGTTCTCGCCGGTTCTTATCTACATTATCGCCGCCCCTTTCTCGCCGGTTCAGATCTACATTGTCGATCGGTACTGATCTCCTCTGCTCTCGTTTAGTTCCTTTTTTTTTCGAATATACTGATTTTTAGATCCTTGTTGCACTAATTTTTTTTAGATCGTTGTTGGATTTTTTAGATCGTTGTTAAAGAAGTTATTGCTTATGGGATTGAGATGTGCTAATCCGGATGACTAGGAGAGGCCTTTGATGAGGAGGGTGAACGTGGTGGTACCAAAGGTGAAACTAACTCTCACTTTCTTTAGTCTACCAGTGAGTCTTGAGGATATTTTTTTAGATGGTGAATAGGAATCCGTAGTTGAGATCGGGTTGAGTGAGATGAAGATTTTGTGTTGTTATGCTATGCAAGTTGTGTCATTGTATTCTTTCATTCAAAATGTGTAAACACTTTGCTTAAAGAAGGATTTGTGTATATCAGAATAGTATTGAGTTTCAAATGTATAATGATGTTTTAAGCCAGTTTGTGCAACTTATGTATGAGAACTTTTTTCTTTAAACTCGTGTTTGATTTGTGGGAACTGAATAAGAAGAAAAAAAATCCCTAGATGATTGAATTTTTATGCATTGCAAGTATAGACGGCAGGGATGGTTCTTTATAATCAATTCCAATGTGAGGAGAAATATCAGTCATATTGTAAAGACATAGTTTCAAATATGAACTCTAATTTAGTAGGGATTCAAATTTGCTGCTCCTTACTATTAACAGTTTATTGGTTGAACCATTAAAGATCATAAAAGTGACTTTATAATTTGGTAGGGTTACATGTTTGCTTGAAAAGATGCTATAGAAATTTTGTTCCGTTGAATAATACGTATGGTAAGAAAATGTAGATGGATATGCAAATTTAATAAAATCAGATTTAAAAAAAACTAAATTCAAAATTTCGGGTTTTAACCCGCGGGGCGGGTTCTAACCCATTTAATTCAAGCGGGGTGGGGCGGGGTGGGGACGGGTTTTAGGAGGTTATACTTAAACGGGTTCGGGGCCTAAAATCTTAACCCGTCGCGGGTCACGGGGCGGGGCTGGTTGATTGTTTGTTTTGTGAGGCGGGTTTGGATTTTGAAAAACTCGCCCCATACCCGACCCATTGCCATCCCTACTCATGATGACCCTTTAGTTATGAATATGATGGTACATGAAAGGGATATTATGAGAATTTTGGTGGATAATGGTAGTTTCACATATGTAGTTTTCTATGACTCTTTTAAGAAGTTGAAGCTGGCGGACAAAATATTGACAGCGTACCACTGCCCACTTATCGTCTTTTCATGGGAAAAAGTGTACCCCTTTGTAACAATCGGGTTGGAGGTCATAATTGGAACTTGGATGTCCTGTCGATATGAGATGATGCATTTCTTCATCTTAGACAAGAACACACTCTCTACATATAACATTATCTTCGACATGGTTGGATTAAAGAAGTTTGGGGTAGTTTTCTCCATGGTTAATCAATGTCTGAAGTTCTCAAACAGCTATGGAATGGGGGTAGTAAAAGGAAACCAAACGAAAACCAAGTGAAAACGTGAGAATGCTACTACAAGTCCGTAAAGAAGGAATAACAGAAAAATGTTTACCACAACTTATCAGACCGAGACATCATATCCTCGAGATGAGTATAATTTGGTCACTGGAAAAGTGGTTGAAGAAATTGAGCTAGTTATACTTGATGACGAGCATCTAGAAAGGACAACCCAGATCGGTTCATCACTGGATCCCGCTATGAAGAAAGAACCGGTAGTTTTTCTATGACAGATAAATGATGTGTTCACCTAAATCCATGGAGATATGCTCGAAATAGATCCATTTGTTCTTTTCCATGATCTCATAGATCTAGTTATTCTTTTTCCATGATCTCAGCATAATCAAGGACATGAAGCCCATCAAGTAGAAGCCTAGGGTTTTCTCCAAAGGTAAAAATATGGCAATTCAAGAAGAGGTAGACAAGGTGAAGAAATCTAAATTTATTAAAGATGTGAAGTATCCATAATGTCTTTCCAATATAATGAAGGTTATAAAGAAGAATGAAAAATGGCGAATGTGTGTGGATTTTACTGACCTGAATAAAGACTACCCCAAAGATCATTATCTGCTACCCTAAATCGACTAGTTGGTCGAAGCCCCCACTGGGAAGGAGTTGCTCAGCTTCATGGATGCTTATTCGGGGTACAATCAAATCAGAATGAAGCCTAAAGATTGTGACAAAACCTCATTCATCACCAGTCGAGATATGTTCTACTACAACGTTATGCCCTTTGGGCTAAAAAATGCTGAAGCCATATACCAAAGACTGGTCAATAAGATTTTCCAAGATAATATTGGAAAAACAATGGAAGTTTATGTAGATGATATGATAACAAAAAGCAGGAAAGTAGTCAATCACATTCGGGATCTCAATCGAACTTTTGATTATCTAGAGAAATATTAATGAAGTTGAACCCGAAAAAATGTGTTTTGGGGGTGAAGGAAGGAAAATTTCTTAATTTTATTATCAAACAGAGGGTCATAGTGTCCAACCCTAACAAGATCCAAGCGTTGATCGACGTGTATCCTTTAAAGAATAAGAAAGAGATCTAGAGTTTGACAGGTCGAGTAGCTAATCTGAATAGATTCGTGTCGAGGGAAAATAACACAGATGTCTTTCGTTCATTAAGATGCTCAGGAAGACCTTTGAATGGACTAATGAATGTGATAAAGCTTTTCTAGAGTTGAAAAAGTACCTGGGATCCACACCTTTACTATCAAGGCCAATCTTCAGTGAAAAGTTATACCTGTATTGGTAGTGTATGAGCCTGCCGTGAGCTCGACATTGGTATGGTCAGAAGATAAAGTGCAGAAGCTAGTATATTACACTTGAAAGGCATACCGTGGAGCTAAAATATGGTACCTTAGACTGGTTAAACTGACATTGGCTTTGATTGAGACCTCCAGAAGAATGAAACCACACTCCCAGGCTCATGCAATCATGGTATATACAGACTTTCCTCTATGACAAGCCATTCACAAGTATGAGAAACCTGGTAGGCTAATGGATTAGGCTGTAGAACTAAGAGAATATTCCATCATATATGAGCCTATAACTGTGATCAAGGGCTAAGTTATGGCCTATTTCATAGTTGAATTCACGTATAAAGAATAAGTTCCAATCGAGAAGTTAGTAGTGAAACCAATCGAGAAAAATAGTGACGCAGAAAAATCCTCCACCAATTAAAAAAAAAATGATCGAGATCTTGATCATATGAAAAAATTGTTCAAGTATAGTGCTTTGGTTGAAGGCAGTTTTGAGAAAGAGCCTCTAGTGTGGCAGTTATTTGTGGATGGTTATTCATGCTCAAATAGTAGTGGAGATGGTCTGATCATCAATACACCTGATGGGGTAGATAGAGGATATGCGATCAGGTTTAATTTTGAAGATTATAATAATGAGGTGGAATATGAATCCTTGGTCACAGGATTGGGATTGGCCTGGTCATTGGGAGCTTAAAAGATGGTGAATCAGGTACTTGGAATTTATGAAGCGCGAGAGGAAGTAATGACTAAATACTTGGAAAAAGTAAGAATGCTACTCCTAAATTTTTTGACCATACAAAATGTCAAAATAGCAAGCGCTAAAAATACACGAGCATATTCACTCGCTCGCCTAGCATCAGCAATAAGAGACAAACTTCGAAGAACTATTCCAATTAAGATTCCGTTATAGTGCAATATTAATGAGGAATTTATTCAAGTTTTAGGGCTGGGTTTTCGCCCGTTGTGGATGGACCTAACATGATTATATCTAGAGACCGACATAGTCTTAGAAGAACCCCAAAAAACATGATGAGTTTACTAAGGCTACGAGGTATATGTTATAAAGCAGAGTTCTGTTCAAAAGAGGCTTTATCCTATCACTGTTGTGACGTGTTCTTTCAGAAGAGGTGCCCAAACTGATTAAGGAAGTTCATGAAGGATCATGTGAGGATCATTCAGCAGTCAGGTCACTGGTAAAGTGGGTCGCCATTCAGGGGTACTATTTATCGACCATGAAGGACGAGTGCACAGATTATGTCAGAAAGTGTGATAAGTGCCAATGATATATCGTGATCCATATAAGACCTGGAGCATTTCTGACCTCGATCACATCGCCATGGTATTTTTCCATGTGGGGGATTGATCTTTTTATCCCAGTACCAATGACGAGGGGCAAATTTAGATACATGGTTATTATAGTAGACTGCTTTACTAAGTGGGTGGAAGTTAAGCCATTGGTAGATATGACTTATGTGAAGTTTTTCCATTTCATATGGAAGAACATTGTATTCCAATATGGGATGCCATGTGCGTTCATCATGGATCATGGTACTTAATTAAACAAAGAATAATTCCAGGACTACTGCAATATGTAAAAAATAAAAAAGGATACACTCTGCGTTTGGTATCGTCACTGTAATGGGAAAACTGAAGTCACTAACAAGACTCTTCTTGATGGAATGAAAAAGAGATTGGACGATGAAAAGGCCAATTGGATCAACGATCTACAAAGTGTGCTCTGGGCATATAGGATAGCCCTAAGGACAGCTATCGGTGAAACTCCTTTCATTCTTGCATTTGGAACGGAGGCTGTGGTTCCGACTGAGATCGGCCTACTAAGACACCGGGTACTAATTTTCAACGCTCCCAGGAGTGATTTCATGAGAAGTCTTGACCTAGACCTGGTAGAAGAAGTCAGGTAAGATGCAACTCTTCGGGTAAAAGCTTACCAACAAAGGGCAGAAAAGTTCTACAACAAAAGGGTGAAGCTAAGCACACTCAAAGAAGCGGATTACGCCTTGAAAAAGGTGATCCATAAAGATAATAAGCTTTGTCCAAATTGGCACGACCCATATAGAATTTCTATAGTAGTGTGACCGGGGATTTATCGGATTGAGACCTTGGAAGGCGAGCAGTTAAAAAATCCATGAAATATTGAACATTTGAGGAGATACTACCACGAAGACGAGCAGACTGTAGTTTTAAGGGAAAAAAATGTTATGTAAATAGTTTTCAATTCCTTATAATCTATTCTCAATTATCAATGAAAATTCAACAGTTCCATCTCCATTATGTTATCATATTAAGTTTTCTTTACAACTTAATGCAAAGTCTATCAGTATGAGAGATGTACAAGAAACTCTAGCCAAAGATATCTCGAAGCTGACCAGATCAGAATGACTCCAAACACACCACACTTTATAAGAGGCCTTATCCTAAACAGGCCTGGATTGAGAAGTTAGCCAAATCTGGGAAATCCATTGTTGTTACATGGCCTGGTCGACAAGATCTAACAACAATTGACTAGTAGACTGACTAATGCAAGGATATATCCTAGTACATTTGGTCGGCCTGGGAAACCAATGCTGACACTTGGTGAGGACGATAAAATCTGCCATACGACTAGTAAGCTAACTAAAGCAACGGTAGATCCCAAGTCAATTTGTCATGGGACTTTGATTTTTCACTCATAACAACTCTATCAGGACAACCCAGGTCCATCCAACTGGTGGCTAGTACACCACACCAAAAACATCAATTTGGCACAACCTGCTATTAAAAATCTGGCACAATTTAAAACTGTACCAAATTCTGGCACGGTTTAATGACAATCTGGCACACTTTAAAACAACGCCAAAATTTGGCACTGTTTTAAAGTGTACCAAAATTAAGTACACTTGATTAAAATATAAATACCCTAGAAAATAGAAGCCAGAGTCTTTACCTCCTGATAAAAATACCAAAACGTTCTCTCCTTTCTCCCAATATGTTCTCTCAACCCTCACATCTCTTAATCGACCTCATTCCTGCTCATACTCTCTCCCTACTTCATGTTTCACCATCAGCTTCTCATTCATGCTATTTGTTAATGTGAGATGATTTTGGTTTGAGTGATGAATTAGGGTTTTGTAGGAATCCGGCGAGGGTTTCTTCTGAAAAGCCCCCAAAGTAAGTTCAATGTTGGTGTTCATTAAATTATTTATTATTTGTAGTGATTAATATGCATGTTGTTGTAGGTGGTCGACAAGGGGGATAAAATCGTTTGCAACGGTTGAGTTGGAATTAAGGAAGCTTAAGTACACCAATACTGGTATTGAAGCTCTTCTCTTAGGGATTTTGGTTGAAGGTTAGTCAGGCACTTTATTTTCTTTCTATGTTTCTCTATTATTGAATAATACATATAGAGTTTCCATTACCACATATGACGCGACTAAGAATGTGTCTCTAAAGTGCATTTTCTATAGGATCAAGTGCAAGCCTGTTGCATTAGAAATAAACTCGGTAAGTCGGGATCGTCTCCATAGAGAAATAGGACGAGAAAATCATGACGATGGTTAACCTAACTTTGACTCTAAAAGGAAGGAAAAGATGCAATTTTGAAAATGGTTACTTAACGAAATCAGGAATGGATGGAATGCAATTACTCTAAATTATCTAAAAGACTGACGATGATTGAACTAAAACTTGAACTATATGATGAGAAAAACAGGTCGGGAATACAATCCCTCAACCCTAGTGTATTACTGGTATAAAACTAATCGTAAATTTAAGTGATTAATCAGACCCAGACTTTAGTACTCCCAAGCATTACGTATATGAGGTTCAAGCCCATACCATACGTAATTAGAGGACGAGTAAAGCGGTAACACGATAGCTACACTCGCTTTGCAGTCTAAAGCATCCCGCTTACCCCGGAGCAACCGAGATCCAAAGATCTACAATGTTTGTGTTCGCTACGCAATACGGTATAATAAATCCTTAATTTTAGAGGATTAATTTTATACACATGCAATAATCACATCGGGTTGAGTTCATGCATCCCAACCCTAAAATTTTTAACCGGACATGTTAAACCTAACTGTGCATGAATTAACTACGTTGCATGTGAAAGAAATCATGATGGAATTGTATTTAAACATGCAAGGAATTATTATGAACTTAGGAACGAACTGAATCTTGCAAGAAGAATAACATGCAAAACAATAATAGAGAGAACAAAACTTGAATTAAAACTTGAGATCAAACCCGAAAATAATCAATCTTGAATCACCAAATCAAAGCTATGTTCTTAGGGTGTTGTCCTACTTATCTCTCCCTAAAAAACTATTCAAAACTATGTTTTTTCTAAGCCAATACAATAATACATGTACGTTTTAGAAGAGTTTGTACATCATAGGACTCTTTGGACCAATCAGCTTTTAAGTGAAGATTCGCGCATCAGGATCCTCAAACCGATTCGCCCCCGAACCGGTTCACACTGTGGTTTGGGAAATCTTGCTGGTTTGGGGACCTCTTTTCTTCATTTCCACACTTAGAAAATTTTCAAGCTTTCTTATTTTCTTTCTAGGATTTTTCTTTAACTTCAAATGATCATAACTCCTTAATCGTAACTCGGATTTGGGTGCCGTTTCTTCCAGTGTTATCGTTGTTCCGAGCTCTTCAACTTTACAGTTGGCTCCTTCTTTGGGATCAAGCTGTAACTTGCCTTCCTAGACTTTCTTTTATTGTTTCGATTTCTCTTTCGCACCGTTTGCATAATTTACCTGTAAAACACATAAGAGAAACACAAAGCACGAAATACTTTCCAACGAAGGTTAGTATCATAATTCCGAGTTAAATCCATGTCAATTGCACCGCTCGGGTTCACAAAGGTACCGAAATTAAGGGGATAAAGATACAATATATATGCCCTATCAAACCCCCCTAACTTAGAACTTTGCGCGTCCCGAGCAATGTAAAAGAAAAAGAATAACGTCACGACTCTTCTGAACACTTTATTGGGATATAATACATTTTTCACGGGAAAGCGAGTGCATTTAGTGCATGCAACAAGCCGTTAAATCCCTAGGTTACCCTAGTAGGATGAGTGTTGTCTCGTGAGGATTTGCAGTGAATATACCCACAAAATTCTACTCAAAGAAAATTCAAAATATGCAAAAATTGTACAATTTAAACCTTCCAAAATATAGTCACCATAAATTCATATTCAAAAGGGTCTCAAGTTGTCGTGTGTGTGTGCGAAGCCAAAAATCGAACCTCTAATTTCCACCGATTGGTCATTACGTTACTTTTCGAAAATTCGCTTTGATTTCAAAATCTCACCGATACACTCACAAACGAATCACTCGGAAGTGTGGCTATTCTCTCGATTATGCGTGATTTATAAGAGTAAATGTATTGGAACACAAGTTCACGTACACAATTATGAAAGACGAAATTATTTAGCGAAATGATCTCTTCATCGGATTATGGTAGTTTGAAAAACGGGAAACATCGCCTCAAATCACACCATTTAATCTCTCATATTATCTTTTTGTATCTTAGCTCTCCACGCGGTAATCAATTTTGCAATTCGAACTTCGTAGGACTTTTCAGGTTAAAGGTATATTGGGTAACATGGGAATGGTTGAGAACTTCGGAATTGAATTTTTTTTCTTATGATGTCCCTTAGTGCTTTTTCGGGCAATTGCTCATTTTCTCTTCTTTTTCTCTACTTGCTATTTCTGTTGAGCATTTTTCTACTATTTTTTATGTTACCCCTTTTTATTGCACTATTTGGATTTACTTGATGACATTACCAATTTTCACAATTTCGGGCTACTTGGGTTTTTCGGGTTACCAAACGAAAAGGAAAATTTTTATTAGGCTCAATTGGGTTGCAAAGGGATGAATTTTTCACAAATTTTTATGGCTAATCTTTTTGGGTAACAAACGATGGCCTACTTCAAGTAATTCTCTCAACTCCTTAACTTTCTTCTCGAATTAAGTATACGCCCCCTAACTCTCGTGGCTCGACACTAAGCAGGTCTCTAGGGCATCTCCACAATAGTTTTCCTCAACGTACTCCTCTACGATCTCGTCGATTAAGCTCACCGCGTGAAGATCATCTTCTTCCCCTGTATGTTGGGCTATATGGAAGATGTTAGTCTCTAAGGTCATATTTCCAAAGGTGAGTTGCATCTGCCCATTTCGAGTATTGATTATTGCGTTAGCCGTAGCTAAGAATGGACGCCCAAGAATGATGGGAACATGATTATTCGAGGCAAAGGAGGGCTCCGTGTCCCAAATGACAAAATCTACCAGAAAGTAGAAAGTGTCAACTTGGACGATCATGTCCTCAACTATACCTCTTGGGATCTTCACGGTTCGAACCACCAATTGGAGAGTGATCTTTATGGGCTTGAGGTCGGCCAGATCGAGTTGCCTATAGATGGCATAATGGAGAATATTAACACTTGCTCCCAAGTCAATTAAGGCTTTTTCAATTTTATTTTCTCCAATGATGCAGGAAATGGTGGGTGCACCGGGATCTTTGAATTTTGGAAGGAGATCATTAAGTAGAATGGAGCTCACGTTCTGTGCTAGAAATACATTTTTCTTTACCTTCATCTTCCTCTTCACGGTTAACAAGTCCTTAATGATCTTTGCATAAGCTGGAATCTTCTTAATGGCATCGAGGAAAGGTAAATTTAACTTTACTTGCTTTAGCACGTCTAACACTTCATCACGGGGATTTCCTTTATGGGAAGGAACTAGCCTTTGAGGAAAAGGTGCCGCGGAGGGTGGTTTCACTACTACCTCGGGCACACTAGTGTTTTCTTTATCACTCTCTTTCAAGGGGACATCTTTGTCCTCTTTCGTGCCGGGTGAAATCTCCTTGTCTTTGGTTGCATCGTGTGGAGGAGGTGATAAATCAATGACTCTTCCACTATGAAGAGTGGTCACAGATTGACATTTCTTCTGATGTTCTATAGAGGTGGAGCTAAGGCTATTTTGACCTTGGGGAGGTCTTTGGCCCTGGGCAGGAAACTTGCCCTTCTCTTGGATACTAAACGATGATTGCATCTTTGAAATAGTCGGATTTATATCGTTGATCATGCGCTCATGTCTAGCAGTGGTTGCATTCTGGGCAGTGATAAATTGGTTTATCGTATCCTCGAGACTTCTCCGCAGTGGAGTGATATATGGCCCTGGAGGTGGTGTTGCTTGCACATGTCCTTGCATGTGAGGTACTTGTTGAAAGTGTGATGGTGGGGGAGGGGAAACATATGAATTAGGATTCATCACAGCATTTTGTTGCCCATAGCTAAAACCAGGGTGGTTTTTCCATGAAGGGTTATAGGAATTCCCGTGCGGTGCACCAAAATTACCCTTAAATTCTCCTACACCATTCACTTGATCTTAAAGCATAACTTTGTAGGCGGGTATCGTCGGGCATTCCTTTGTTGAATGTCCCATCTCACAAATAGCACACACCTTCTCAATGGGATTAGGGATGGAGCCAGTTGGTCCTCTTGCACATATCTCAAGTACTTCTCGCATTCCTTTCTCAAGTAAATCGAGTCGACTGGACGTCATGGTATCCTTTTCCACGTGAAATAGGTCGGCCGCCGATGGAGTGGTGGTCGTTTGGCGCGTTCGAGTATGACACTAGGTATCCCATGCTTGGGTAGTCTCGGCGAATACCTCAGGTGAAGCTCAGCATCGTTGGCGTCTAGGTCGACAAAGGGACCATCACACATGGTTTCAACGAGTTGTTTGGAATTTATATTCAACCCATTATGGAGGAATGCGATGATTTGTAATTTATCAAATCCATGATGAGGGCATGAAATGATTAACTCGTTAAAACGCTTGTAACATCGATCAAACGACTCATTTTCTGATTGTCGGAAGGTTTGAATTTGAGCCTTGATGGAGTTCGTTCGATGTGAAGGAAAGAATTTCTTAAAGAATTTAGATTGCAAGTCTTTCCATGATGCAATCGAGTTTGGAGGTAAAGACCATAGCTAGGTCTTAGCCTTATCCTTTAGCGAGAATGGGAAGAGTTTGAGGCGTATCACATCTTTTGTGCAAGTTTGATCACTGAGGGTCTCGCACGCCTCCTCAAATTCCCGTATGTGGAGATATGGCTTTTCTGATTCCATTCCATGGCAGTTGGGAAGTATCTGAATCATCCCATTCCTAAAGAGAAATAGCCCTGCATTATACGGGAGTAAAATGCATCCCGAAGTGACTGTTCGCTCGCGATATAAGATTTCCCTCAAAGGGCCGTACGGGACCTCTTCCTCACCTGCGGCTACACTACCGTGTTGTGACATGGCTCTCTCACTTGATGACTTTGTATCCTCACTTGGTATGCTCGGAGCGTGCTCTGTAGTGTGTCCTAAGAGAGATGTCAGAGTGTTACTAGCAATTGAGTGTTGAGGTGTGGGAGGTGGAACCCAGAATTGTGGAACGTTTGGAGTGTGAGGGCTATCGGGTTCGTACTCAACTATCGGGTTTTCGTGAATGCTGGTTGGAGTATTTTGGGGAGTTAAAGTGAGTTCAGGATTTTGCATGAGCAGGCTTTTGAGAGATGAAGTATCTTTTTTTGATTTTTTTGGTTGAAGCTTTAGTTTAACAGAATCTAACCTACGTCTACCTAAATCCCCGGCAACGGCGCCAAAAACTTGACGCGACTAAGAATGTGTCTCTAAAGTGCATTTTCTATAGGGTCAAGTGCAAGCATGTCGCGTTAGTAATAAACCTGACAAGTCGGGATCGTCTCCATGGGGAAATAGGATGCGAAAATCATGGCGACGGAAGGACAGACGGTTAACCTAACTTTGACTCTAAAAAGAAGGAAAAGATGATTTGAATGATGAAACAACTACAACTAGATGTAATTTTGAAAATGATTACTTAACGAAATCGGGAATGGATGGAATGCAATTACTCTAAATTATCTAAAAGACTGATGATGATTGAACTAAAACTTGAACTATATGATGAGAAAAATAGGCCGGGAATACAATCCCTCAACCCTAGTGTATTACTGGTATAAAACTAATCGTAAATTGAAGTGATTAATCAGACCCAAACTTTAGTACTCCCAAGCATTACATATATGAGGTTCAAGCTCACACCATACGTAATCAGAGGACGAGTAAAGCGGTAACACGATAGCTACACTCGCTTTGCAGTCTACAGAATCCCGGTTACCCCGGAGCAACCGAGATCCAAAGATCTACAATGTTTGTGTTCGCTACGCAATACGGTCTAATAAATCCTTAATTTTAGAGGATTAATTTTATACACATGCAACAATCACATCGGGTTGATTTCATGCATCCCCACACTAAAAATTTTAGCCGGACATGTTAAACCTAACTGTGCATGAATTAACTACGTTGCATGTGAAAGAAATCATGATGGAAGTGTATTGAAACATGCAAGGAATTATTATGAACTTAGGAACGAACTGAATCGTGCAAGAAGAATAACATGCAAAACAATAATAGAGAGAACAAAACTTGAATTAAAAGTTGAGATCAAACCTGGAAATAATCAATCTTGAATCACCAAATCAAAGCTATGTTCTTAGGGTGTTCTCCTACTTGTCTCTCCCTAAAAAACTACTCAAAACTATGTTTTTTCTAAGCCAATACAACAATACATGTACGTTTTAGAAGAGTTTGTATATCATAGGACTCTTTGGACCAATCAACTTTTAAGTGAAGATTCACGCATCAGGACCCTCAAACTGGTTCGCAGGTACCCCGAACCGGTTCACACTGTGGTTTTGGAAATCTTGCTGGTTTGGGGACCTCTTTTCTTCATTTCCACACTTAGAAAATTTTCAAGCTTTCTTATTTTCTTTCTAGGATTTTTCTTCAACTTTAAATGATCATAACTCCTTAACCGTAGCTCGGATTTGGGTGCCATTTCTTCCAGTGTTATCGTTGTTCTGAGATCTTAAACTTTCTAGTTGGATCCTTCTTTGGGATTAGGCTGTAGAATTACCAAATTTCCCTTGAACTTTCCTTCCTAGACTTTCTTTCATTGTTTCGATTTCTCTTTCGCACCGTTTGCATAATTTACCTGTAAAACACATAAGAGAAACACAAAACATGAAATACTTTCCAACGAAGGTTAGTATCATAATTACGAGTTAAATCCATGTCAATTGCACCGCTCGAGTTCACAAAGGTACCGAAATTAAGGGGATAAAGATACAGTATTTATGCTCTATCAACATACATGTAGGAATATGTTTCTCTTCGGCATGGATGATGATTGATCCACCCAGTCATTCTTAGTGCAATGCTTGGTCTTTGTTACTCGGATTTCTTCCAATACTTGAATTATTGAAATGAATATCCAAAGTATCTGTTGTGTATTTATTGAAAAGTTTCCAAAGTATGTATGTAAGATGTATATACATCTTCTAGATATGTGTATATATTGAAAATGAATTGGAATTATTTGTCTCATAGTTTATGTGTTGTTCAGGTGTGATTTATAAGCTTAATGTGCCGAGAGGGAGCGACATGTCTTTTATGTACTCCTGATCTGGGGAAGAGTCACATGAAGAATATTGTAAGCCGTTGTTTTAAATATATCCATTTAGGCTTGTTTGTATCTTGTTGAATTTTGGTTCCTACAAAAGAGGAATTACAACAATTGCCAATTTTTTGTTGTGTTCTCTAAGTGTTCGATGGAATTCCAAAATGAAGACATTTTTGCTTATCTCGCTCACAAAAGCTTTGCAACGTATTGACCCTTTACCCCTTCGAAGTCTTCCCAATTTATACTAATCTACTCATATTAACTCTTTAGAGATCATTATTTTTATGCATCAACATACTGTTTGATTAATTCTACTTTTGTTTGCTCAGCTCACTATTAATGATATGTTTGCTTAGCTCACAATTAATAATTTTACTCATATAAATTATGCAACGTAATTGATGTATCCATGCGTTCACTATTAATAATTATACTTTTACCTATTCATCTTTACAATAAAAACACCATGTTCTCTATTGCCAATGCTATAGGTGCTCGTTTAAAGTTAGATGCATCTTTAACTTCCTTAGTTACACCTATCTCGGATATAGTATATGGGTAAATAGACCTTTTGAAAGATCCTCCTTACATGATTTGGATTGGGAAGAAATATAAGGCAGTGGTTATTCGCAATATATCGATATGAGAAGATGGCTAAATATTATGTATATTGTGAAAAATAAGGCCATCTTTGATTAGACTGTTTATTTAAAAATACTAATGAAGAATCCAATCATGACAAACCCAATACTTACAGCTCTTCGAAGAATACAATTACTCAACAAGTTCCCAAATAATTAAGCAAAACTTGGGTAGAAGGGAAGTTTCAAGGCAAAAAGGAGAAAGAAAAAGAATATCATAATAAATAATCCATTCAAGAAGATAAAAAACAAAATAAAGACAAAGATAAAACAAATGAGACTCTTAAGACTCCAAGCCATGATTCAGTAAAGAATATTAAGAACATTCAAGAATGCCAACAAGTGAATGGAGAGGTTCAGCATGAAGAAAGCATCATATCAATTCCAGACATCAACAAAAAAGCCTATGATTAAGGAGAAGCTACTCTAAAAATCAGAGATATAGGATACTAAAAAGTAAAAGCAGAGAATCATCAAATATTTGATACAAGTCTAAACAATATAGACTCCTCAAATGATAATGTAGCTGAAGCATTGTTTATAAGTCCTCAATTAGCACCTAAAAAGATGAATGAAGAAGAAGCACAAATATAGAAGCGTAATAAGAGGAAGAAACCTGATAAATATATTCAACAAAGATCTCTAAGATCAAATTAAAAATATCAACATCCCCCTCTAGAGTCAGTGGTTAGTCTCTTAATTAGGAATGTTAATGGTATTTCCAAAAAAAAGGTGCCATCATAAGAATAACAAGACTCATCAAATTGCATTATCTTTGTGTGTTAACAGTGCTTGAGTCTAACCAGGATGTATAGGAATTAGGAAATTCATGTTTAAATTGGTATTTATATTGTTGGGAGTAACTATAACTGTAATATTTGGGTATTTTTTAAGGAGGGTATCAAATTTAAGCTTGTATCGCAAATGTATCAATGATTAACCCTAAGCTTTTACTGCTAAATAAGTTCAATGCAGTTTTGTGTATGCTAAGTGCACTAAAATTTAAACAAGTGAGTTATGGGATTATTTACTTTCCATTCAGAAGTCTAATCCTTGGATGGTGGGAGTTGATTTCATTGTCATATATAATTCTCTAGAGAAGTCAGGGTGGGTGGGTGGGATCCTATTGATTTGGGTGCCACTTTAGAATTTAATGAAAGTATTTATCAAAATGGCTTGGTAGATATGGGGTTCTCTAGTTCTAGATATATAGGGTTAATAACAAAGAAGGGAGTGACATAATTTGGAGAAGAATATATAGGATTTTTTGCAATCAAATCCTTCTATACGAATATATCATTGTACAAGTCAGTTATTTGAATAAGGTAACCTTAGACCATACTCTTCTTTTACTTCAAATCTCTATTGACTTGTCTCCCAAGACTTTTAGATTCTTAAATTTTTGGGCTAATGTTAATTCTTTTAAAGATTTAGTTAAAGCAAACTGGAGAGTTTGTAATGATATGAACCCTATTTATTCAATTGCTTCTAACCTCAAAAACTTGAGAAGAGTTTTAGCTCAAGGTTTGTTGCTTTTTCTTTGTGACTCACTATAGGTAAAAAGATGTACATGTGTGCAAACATATATAAAAATGTAGAATATAAAGTTGAGTATTTTATATTATGAACTTATTCTTCTTCATTCATAATTATTCATTTTATCTGGAAATGTAGAAGTACATGGGCTCTTAGTTGATCATTTTAATTAGTAAAGTTGTTCCATATTGATAGAGCAAAGAGACCATTTGTAAATAAATGATTAAAGGATTCTGAATGGTTGAGATAGCAGTGGCATCTTGAAGCTAATTTAACTCCCATGGTTTGAATGGTCTCATCTACATGCACAATATGGTGGAAGCACTTCCATAGGAAACTTTAAATTTTATGAGGATTAGCTGATTTCCATATGGTTTTACAAAGAAAGGATGCTAGTTTGGAGCTCCTGATGAGATTCCATGTAGACTTTGAGGTGAATTTACCATCATAAGTAGGAGTCCAGTACTTAGAACCTCCTTTATCAGTAGTGAATTAATCAGCAATGTTAGAAACCTCTTGAATTCTCCTCATAGTTTGAGACCAATTCATTCAATGATGTTTTGAACCATATTCCTTTGAGGAGCCCTATAAGAAATTACGAACAGTTTTTGGATAAGGTCAATTATTTTGATTATGAATTGTATTTGATTTGTTATTTGTTGTATTGATTCAATAAGCTTCCGATCAATGTATTTCATTTTTTATTTGGTATGTTTGTTCATCAATCCAATATCTTACATAGTTAACTCTTGAATTTCATTTTATAACTAAAACTATTTACCAATGTGTATATATTTATTGATCCTCTACCTGAACTAGAATCATATTTGGCGCACTGGTTTTACAGGTATGTTGTTTGTTTGCCCCCTTTTCTTTCATATATTTATTTATTTCTTGTTCCTTAGATTGATTATCCCCAATGATATTAGAAAATAATTGATTATGATTCAGATTTTGTGCTGGATGCATATTTTTATTCAATTGATTCCTTTCCATTTACTCTTGGATAAGGAGATGAAACTTTTTTGCAGATACATAATAATTGTGGCATAAAGCATGGCATGTCTGCATACTTACAAGCCTGCTAGTTGCGCATTTAGCCAAGATATAGGTCTATGTTTTCGCCCTCTTTACTTTATTAAAAATTTCTTAGGTAAGATTTCATGTCCGTGGCAACCCCCGCTTGCCCTCGTGGGTTGTTACTGAGCCGTGCCTAGGGGTTGCGCAGCAGCTTCCACGTGCTGCTGAAACAGGCCAACGACCACCCAAAACGTTCGATCTCTGTTTCCGAACCTTCCAGCCATATTATCCCACACACAAAGAGTTATTTACTAGGAAATATGTACCTTCTGAACGCAGTCGTGTTCCCAGAATTTTCATAGTTGATCTCCTGCCATGCCTTATTGTACAAACTGCTACATGTTGTGATCTTGCCAATGTGTGGCAAAAACTTTGAGCCTCTATTTCTGTGCCTTCCGATTAAAATTATCTACACACGGAGAATTATTTCCCAAGCAATATAGATCTTCTGAACACAGCGGTATGCTTGAAATTTTCGTATCTTGTCATCTTCTTCGAAAGTGAAAAATGAATGTCTAACTCTGCTTTTTGTCGCGCGCGTAAAACTTCGAATCTCCGTTTCTATGATTTTTGATCAAAATTTCTCGCAGGCGGGGAATTCTTTTCCCGCCAATATGACTCCTCTAAATACGATGGTACTCGTGAATTGCTTGTGAGCCACCAACCTGACTTGCTTATCCTCTGAAATGCCCATGTTTTTAAAGAAACGTTCCACTCGAGAGAGCCTATCAAGGAAATCTTTAATATGAATAAGTACATTAAAAGTTTGAATATACTCTGCCACGTAAAATCAATGGGTCCTTTACGCATAACTCTCTCTTTATTGTTGACAAATGTCATATTTTTGGGGCAAATATAGCTGGGTTATGTTAATAAAGGTTTTTGCATAGCTAATAACATCTTTTGCTAATAGGTTTTAGCGAATGAAGTGAACATTGGATACGAGGATATGAGCAACGAGCAGGCAAGTTATCCGTTACCTCTTTGAGTTTTAAACACAAGTTCCTCTTTCGTATGCATAAATTTAAAAATAAAAATAATGCAGGTTTTGAAGTTGAACGGGACTCGAATAGGAAACATGCGTCATCTGGCTCATCGGATTGATTGTAAGTGCTAAATATAATTTGTTTTGTTAATTGTTGTTGCACTTTTTTGTTACATGGTGATTTTTAATTTGTTTCCTGTACTAATGCATATTAAAATTCAAACCAGTTTGATGATATAATGTTCGATATTGAATGACAATCTAGGTTTCTCCGACTTGAAGTTACGGGTGCCACTCGTGTCAGTTAGTCAGATTCAAGTTTAGTTGACACAAGGGTATTCGACTATAGGGCTTGATAGGAATATGGCATGATTAAATAGTTGTATCACAATACTCAACACTAACCGACTCGCTAAATTATAGTAACACCACACAACACAAGGGTATTATGATTTAATTCCATTTTTCTAGTTATTAATGGAAAAACTGGGTTTTAGAATAGATACAAGGTTAAATAACTTGACTTTTGGGTATGATATTAATATCTTACTCGAACGTTGCGTGGTGAGGAGGGGTTTTCGCCTTGTGGGGACCACCGTCTACATGACCAACGACCATTTAATTGATGTATTTGAACATGCTTATTGTATTTGATATGTATTTGATGTAGATTTCCCAAATTGCATCATGTATTGAGATGAATTTTCTATTAATGAAATTTGAGCCATTAATTTTTATTTGGCTTATTGTCTGGATGTGTATTTATGTTATTGTGCACTATTTGTATTATTGTTGTACTATTTTTACCGTGCGGACTTTGTATTATTATTGAATTTTTATTTTAGTAAAACAGGTATGAAAAATAGTGGAAATGTTGCAGATTGTTTTGGGTAATATTATTTATAATTAATTTTTTTCTTTGATCCAAAAATTTGGCACAGTTCAAAACTGTGCCAAAAGTGTGCCAGAAATATCAAATTCTGACACAGTTTAAAAGTGTGTCAGAATTGTTCGTATTTGGCCAAATCTGGCACACGTTTAAACCGTGACAGAAAAAAAGATCATTTTGGAACACCTGATTCTGGCACAGTTAAAAACCCTGCCAGATTTGATCTGGCACAGTATTAAATCGTGTCAGATTCCTATTTTTGGTGTAGTGGTATGTCAAGTCGACAACATCCGACCCACATGATAATAAGACTAAACTACTTGAGAAGACTATTATTTAATCTAGCAAGTCTACATGGATATGTTGGCAAGATCTGACTACTTAAGCATAAGACTAAACTACTAGTAGGTCGACAAGATCCAACCACATTAACTTTATCAAAAAAAAAAAAATTCACAAGAATTTAACTACAGTTGGGGGTTGACAACTTAGAAGAGTAAAATATAGAAAAATAGACCATATCAACAAGCATGAACATCACATGCGCAATAATAAGTAAAGTGAGAGGGAAAACACTAGCATTAAAATAAAAAAGTCCATTCATCAAGATCGTCAAAAAATAAAAATTGTGCATAAACTTCAAGAAAAGATATTCTAGAAATTAATATAAGAAGTTATAGACTAAAACTTCAAAAAAATTTACAAGATCAGAAGTTTAAGCAGTAGGAACTTTTCAGTGAGCAGAAAGAACAATAAAGGTGTTTCCATTAGTAGCTTTGCCCATAAGAGTGTCTTCGAGAGTCTCCTTAAGATTCACTTGAAAAACCTCAGGAGTGATAAGATTTAGATCAATAATAATAACTTGGACAGTTTTTCGAGTAGCTTAGTCTTCAACAACCTGCTCATCCTCCTCCATACGTCCACTTCACCTGATAAGGCCTTAGCCTCATTGTCACCCCCATCCCACTTGCTGACAACCTCTCACCCCCTTTTTAGATCGTCATAACCCTCCGAGAAGAATCTCATGATTTTGACATAATAGTCACCAGAGTCTTAATACTTTTTGACTCTTTTATCCCCAGTTTTGGCAAGGGCCTCTTTGGCTTTGGTGAGATATTCGTCGGCTTATCAAGAGCCTCCTTTAAGATTTAAAGTTTTATAGCATCAATCGATCTGATGCTTTAGCTTGTTCTCCTCTTCAGCTAAGATGAAAGCCAAGGTTTTTGTAACAAATTGATCGTCCCTTTCCTTGATCTCATCACAAGTTTCCTTATGCTCATCAATGGCTTTATTCAGCTCCTCCTGCAACCCAATGTTCTTCAGACTCCATTCGTTGCATTAGGTGCTAAGGTCAATATTAGAATTTTTCTCCTACTCATAGGCATAATGGAAGGTCACACTTTTCTCTCTGAGAATAGTAATAAACATTGCATCCTGAATAAGGAGAAAATGAGATCAACATGTAGTGAAATGTTTCAAAAAATAGACGAGCATAAACTTTTGGAAAACCTACCACAAGAAGCCAGTACTGGACCAACTTTCAGAGAGCATTAGGTTCAAAACTCCTTAAGAATTAAAAATATGGATTGTTCCCATGGTAACCGAGCAATCCGTTGCTTGTTCATATGGTCAAACATGAAGTCCTGTTTCCTTTTCAGATGGTCAATAGTGATGGATGGTCGGGGTCAAATTTGAACTCCTCCACTTCATCATAATAGGAGGACGACCCTATTTCTCTAGTAATATGATAAGAAGGATGCTCTTCAATCTGTACCTTCTACGAAGTGGTCCTTATCGACATTAGTTCATTGGTCCTTGGATATTTATAATCATGTTGGGTTGTGGAACCCTCAATGGGTCTCTTGTTGCTAGTATTTGGGAGATTAGAAGGCGAGGGGGCTTTTTATATGGCTTTTGCCCTAGTAGCAGCAGCAGCTTCAGCCTTCTTCTTGTCCTCATCTTCGACTTTCCTCTAAGCATTGGATTTCCTCTGAGCATCGTATTTCTTCTTTGTCCTTGGCTAAAATTTTCTTTTTTCTTTTCCTCCAGCTCAAGTTTATTCCAATGAGACATTTCCATGGTGCCACGATTTATCAGCGGAGGGTCAATACGAAAAGAAGGTTCAACTCTGAATGCAGAGGAAGTGGGAGTATAAGCTGCACAAAAGTTTTACGATTAGTGAAATTGCAATGAAAGGTTAAAGACGAACTCGCACTTAAAAATTATTGCTTGCCTTCTTCGACCTCCTAGTTGGCCTCAACTTAGTCTTCGACTTTGAGAGGTACATGGGGTGCTTCCCGTAATTCCAAAACTCCAATAAGAATATAATTCTCAACCTCAACAAACTTTATAAGGGTGAAGTGTAAGAATAAATTTTCGATAGAGTCAATTTATATGTAATTGACATTATTTCGAAAAAAACGTTTGAGTCATAAGATAGACTTCAAGTTCATGATCCCATGAGCCTATGGCGTTGTTTGATGAAGGTGTAGCGGTCAAGTTTCAAAGACTGGATATGTCATGTCGTGTTTATCGTGCCAAGTTTGTCTTCACGTTTACCGAGGATCTCGCAGGTATGAATGCATATAATTTATGGGTCCTTGAAATTTTTATTAAGAGTGTTTGTTTTATTTAAAAATGTTTGGAACTTAGTTTTTTGAAAATATTTCTCTTAGTTTATCTGAAGGTGGAGTTTTAAAGTTTCGCTGACCTCATTCAAACGAGATCTTAATCTTATTAGAACGACTGCCTAACTTGTTCGAAGCATTAATCAAACGAGGTTCGAACGAGGGCGTATTGGATTGGTTTTTTAGAGGTTGTTAGAAGCAAAATTAACTTCGTTGGAATGAGGTGAAGATCTCGTTAGAACGACAATACATTTTCGTTCGAATGACCCTGCATCGCTTCAAAAATTATGTTTTCCTAGTTAAGGCATTTCAAACTCAGAATGTTTAAGAACTCTTTAGCGAAAACGATTCTGCATCTGTTTAGAGTTCCAACTCCCAAAAGTTTTACCCTTTTGTTTGTAAGACCCAAGATTTATAAATCATATACTTTGAGATCTTGTTTGGGCAACTAGTTTGTTTATTACATCATTAGAAGAACCTATTTTTGTGCGGTGGACTCTGTACACGTTGATTGCAGTGAAGAAGTGGTGGATTCTGTGTTCCAAATCGTAGATGGTTGCTGAGTTGCATCAGTGGGTACCGATGTGCCTGTGGACTCGTGTGCCGTGGACCTGGCGTAGGTGGACTCTTATGTTGCACTGCAGAGGAGTGGTCTAAGAGAATAAGAGGCATCAAAGCTTGTGGAGTCGAGTTGTTGTGTAAGACTATATCTCTCTTTGTAATTTCCGTATCATTGTGATTGTCTAGCTGGGTTGTCCGAGGTTTTTATCCTTAATGGTTTCCTCGTACATCGATATCTTGTGGTTTTATTTAATTTATTTTATCTCAAATCACCTAGATGCATGTTTAGGATAGAAAGATAAAATTTGGTAAATCAGTTTTCACAAGAATGGTTTATTTGGTGTTAAGTTTAATTGTGAGAATTTTATTTAAAGGTTTAGTATTTAAAATTAGAAAATTGAATTAAATTGAACTTTTGCTTATTCCACCCATCATTAGAGTGTTTACAAATTGGTATAAGAGCGTGTTGCACTAGGTATTGTGTAGATCCTATTTTAGTGCTGTTTTGTGTGGTTGTGTTATTTTCTGTTTTTGTCTCGATGGATTTACTTAATAGTAAACACGTTGTTAATCGAGATGTGTTTAACAAGTTTTTTGACCATGCTAAAAAGTTAAATCTTTGGAATTTGAAGTTTGCAAAAAGAATTGAAATTCTTGAAAAAGAAAGCAATTGTTTTAAATCCGCTATGGAACATTTGGAAACTGCTCAAAATCTAAAAGATATCTTTCGTGAGAAGTTTGTTGCCTTGGACCATGACTTTAGAGATTTGAAATTGCCCAAGAAAGAGAGTGAGGATAGAGTCCAGATTTTAGAGAAATATTTAAAAGACTCTAAAAATACTTGGATTTGTGTTTGTGCCAATGAGAATAATGTTTTGATCGATGATTTTTAGGCACGTGAGAAGACTCTTTGGGATAAGTTTACTTTCATTGAGGGGGAATGAGATAACCTTTTAGAAATGATTAAAATACGAAGAAGGAGTCCCTAAAATTAGAAGAGTCTAATTGTTTTCTCGTGTCTAAAATTTTTGAGTTAAAAGATGAATTAAAGACTTAAGTAGTGATGGTACTGTCTTATCTGTTTCTAATGCTTCCATTGCCAAAGCCAAGACCATTGTTTGTTTTAGAGGGTCAACCAAATTCATGGACGTTAGAAAAGGTAAATCCTTAGGTAGCATTCCTCGAGTTTAAACATGTTCGCATTGTGGTAGGAAATGTCACCTTAGGTCATTTTGTTATGATCTTGGAAGAAATCATAGGAAGATGAAGTCTAGTGTCTCGTCAGTTCCCATAACCCCTCGAGTTAGGTTTACACCTATTTGGATTAGGAAATCTGTTTTGGAGACGCTAAATTTTAGATTGGTCGATTCTCACTTGATTGCACATGATGCTTCACATGCTATATCTTATTGTCGATTGCTTGCTTGCATGGTTTGTTTGTCATACTCTAGTTGTGCTCCATGATATATATTTGCTAGTGTTATGACATGTGTACTTTTTGTATTATATTTTTCTTTTATTGAGTCATATTGAAAAATACAGAAATATTTTGTTGTGAGAAATTTTTGAAAAATTCAAAAAGATTTTCGATTTTTATGTAGTTTAGTTTTACACATTTTGTGTGGCATATTGGCGTGTTTGAATAGAATTCATTCCATACTTTCCATATGGCTAGGAAATTTGGTTATGATTTTAGATACTTAGATTGTTCTTAACCATGTTTATGGAGTTGTTTCGAACTTGATTTGCTAAATGGATTTGACTTTTTATATGCCTCCGCATACACATGCACGAGATTTTTGAACATTTAAATTCACATGTATATTTAATATTTTTGAGATGTTCTCCCATCAATCTTTTCATATACATGTTTTGTGACTATGGGAGAATTGTGCATGTAAGAACCGTTGGTCGTGAGCATTTATTTGATTAGTATTGAAAAATAGGAGAGTGCACGGGAAAGGGCTATAAAAGACAAATGTCTTTGCGGGAAAGCCACCATTGGCAAGAACCTAATAAAATATTAAAGGTAATGAAAATAGAAAAATTGGCAAAATGGGGCCAACTTAGTTTTGCTTGTTTGATCTTTGAAAAACAATCGCTTCAAAATAACTAAGAATAGAAAAATATGCTATATTGTTTATCTTTTGAGGGTATGTTGTTGAAGATCAACATGTTTGCATAATGAATCCTAGTTATGCTTATTTTGTCATGACGCTATTGATTTATAGAATAATTAATATTCTAGGCTTGTGTGCATTGTGCTTGTTTGTTCATTAAGTTCACTTTATTTTAACACTTGAGGCTAAAGCTTAGTTTGATAAAGTTTTGTGATCAATTAGAACTTTTTGAACATATTTGAGTGTTTGGGTCATAATTCATTTGTTGCTAGTTCATAACCATTCATTCCATCCCACATGTTTAGACACATCGATACTATGCTAGTGTGTAAAGATTATGTATTATGTCGAATTTTGTGGTCATTTTTACCTATACATGTGTGCCGTATTTTCATTGGTATATTTAGCATATGTTATATATGGTATTGTGGTTTGAGTCTTTGCAGTTTACATTTAGTCCATATTTATCAAATGCTTGATCTTTTAGATTGTTTGTGCTTGATTTGACTTGTTGCGTGTTTACTACACTTTACATCGTTTCATGATTCCTATATTCCTTGCTTATTATTGGTATCTCATGATCACATATTTAGGGGTAGATTTGATTTTGGGGAAGTAATTATTTGTGCTATCTGATTTTGTCCATTCCTAAACAAAAGGGGGAGAAATGATAGCTTTCCTTTGCATGTTTAGGATATCTTTATCTTAGGGGCAGACGTCTTACCTAGGTTGAGATTATTTAGACATTGTTAGATGTTTATTCATTTGCATATTTATACTTGTTATATTCTTTTTGCATTTGAAGGTGTGTTTAAGTGTTCAGAATTATAGGGTTACATTAAAGAGGCAAAGTTTTTCAAGCAAAGCAAAGCTACTCATGTTTGTGTGTCTGAAGAACGTTTGTACTTTTTAGTTTTTGGGGGGGAATGAGTCTTTTTAGAGATCTTGACGGCCTATAGGATTTTTGTTTGGCCTTGTCCCAGAATAGCCAAAGGGGGAGATTTGTAAGGATAAATTTCCAATAGAGTCAATTTGTATGTAATTGACATTATTTAAAAAAAAAATATGTGAGTCATAGGATAGATTTTGAGTTGATGATCCCACGAGCCTATAACGTTGTTTGATAAAGATGTAGCGGTCAAGCTTCAAAGACTGGATATGTCGTGTCGTGTTTATCGTTCCAAGTTTGTTTTAACGTTTATCAAGTATCTCGCAGATATGAATGCATATAATTTATGAGTCCTTGGAATTTTTATTAAGGGTTTTTGGTTTATTTAAAAACGTTTGTAACTTAATTTTTTGAAAATATTTTTCTCTGAGTTTATCTGAAGGCGAAGTTTTAAAGTTTCTCTGACCTTATTCAAATGAGATCTTAATCTCGTTAGAAAGACTACCTAATTCGTTCGAAGCATTGATCAAAAGGGGGAGTACTTGATTGATTTTTTAGAGTTCGTTAGAAGCGATGTGAACTTCGTTCGAACGAGATGAAGATCTTGTTAGAACGACAATTCATTTTTATTCGAATGACCCTATGCTGCCTCGAAAATTATGTTTTTCGATTTAAGATGTTTAAAACACAGAATGTTTAAGAACTCTTTTGGGAAAATGATTCTGCATCTGTTTAAAGTTCTAACTCCCAAAAGATTCACCCTTTTGTTTAAAATATCCAAGATTCATAAATCATATACTTTGAGATCTTGTTTGGGCGCCTAGTTTGTTTCTTCCATCATTAGAAGAACATGTTTTCGTGTAGTGGACTCCGTACGTTCTGATTGCGGTGAAGAAGTGGTGGCATCTATGTTCTAAATCGTAGACGGTTCTTGAGCTGCATCGGTGGATACCAAGGTGCACGTGGACTCGTGTGTTGTAGACCCGGCATAGGTGTGTACAATAATATCTCTCTTTGTAATTTTCGTATCATAGTGATTGTTTCGCTGTGCCGTCTGAGGTTTTTACCCTTAGTGGTTTCCTCGTACATTGACGTCTTGTGGTTCGATTTAATTTATTTTATCTCTTATCATATAGATGCCTGTTTAGGATACAAATATAAAATTTGGTAAATCCGTTTTCACAAGAACGATTTATTTGGTGCTAAGTTTAATTGGGAGAATTTTGTTTAAAGGTTCAATCTTCAAAATTGGAAAACTGAATTAAATTGAACTTGTGTTTATTCCACCTGTCGCTACAGTGTTTACATGAAGAGGTCCTCAAACTTTGTGGGGTTGCTTATACCGACCCCCTCCATTAGATCTTTTTGAACCTTAGAAAATTGGGGAGATTTCTTCAGTGAAAAAAAGTTAGACAAAACCTTATCACTACTCATGTAAAAGAAATAAAAGATCGAATTGAGAAAAACTATATATCAATATTGTTTGTCCCACACCATTTACGGGGGATATGGTCAGTACAATCACTCTCATTGGGGCCGAACTGCCAATTACTTGACAAAAATACATATTTGTTCTTCCAATTGTGGTTGCTCATCTGAGCCACTTTCATCAGCTTTAGATGAGACTTACGAGGAAAAATAGTAGTAACCAGGAGCTTTGGCATTGTCCTTAGTGTAGGAGGGTAGTGTGACTGGGGTTTATGAATAATTGGAATGGGTCAGGCGTTACCCACTCCAATGGACTCTGTTTTCAAGGTCCTCAAAGTCTCAAGAGTAGCCGTGTGAGAAAAGCTTATATTTATGGTCAAAATGGAGTAAATGCTATGAATCTCTTCTTGCAAATATGAAACTTCACAAATAATAATAGTAACTTGGAGAGGGAGATCTCCTGAGAATGATGGCTGTAATGATGGGAGTGAAGATACAAGCACTTAGAGAGAGAGAGTAGGGAGAAAATACTAGGTCTGTGTGATTTTTGCAGAGTAACGACTTAAACTTGAGTTTTCTGATCCCTTTTGACCATAACAAAGGGTCCTATTTATAGGTTAATACTAGGACTGACTTGGCATTTTTGGGCACCAAAAATGAGAGGGAACTTGAGGGACAAGGTCTACAATGTACCTTATGTCCCTACCTATCTACAACCACATATCCCCTTTGACAAACGGCACCTAGTGTAAACCAAAGTCAAAAGGCAAATATGTATCCTAATGGTGACAAAATATTTGACTTCCTAAATATCGTTTCCAACGGAAACTTATTGTACAAACTTTGCAAAACTTGAGAGTGACCTTAAGGGCCACCCTCTCTAAAATCATTTTGTAAAAATATTTTTTCTTATGAGAAGACTCTTGGATAATCACTTCAGTTATAACAAAGTGTAGGCTGTGTAAGTGCTTGAGTGACTCCTAGGGGTCTTTCTACTAGTATTCTCTCTATCTTAAGGTGATAAATGGTTGAGTTTGCTCAACAAACCTTGTCTCTCAGCCACCAAACCAAAACTCCTAGGAGATCCTAGCTGGCCCGTTTGAGCCCTGCTTGCTTAACTAGGCTACCTATGTAAGAAAATAAACATTAGTACTTTGTTTATTAAAAAGTAAACAATCTTGGGATGAGGGGCCACTCGTGGTGGACCTCCTCGTCCTCATCCATTTGTCTTTGTAGTATTTCTTTTGGGCAGAGGGTCAAGTCAAAGTGAGTCCCCTCCTCGTAACTCTTGTCTTTCTTCGCTTTATGGTTTGAGCAGTGAGGGGTAGTCACTAGAGGTAGATCCTCTCGTTTCTGTGTCTGTCTTGTTAGAGGGGTCACTCGTCTTGTACACCCTCATCATAGGTTATTATTTGTATTTACTTTGGAAGAGGGGTCACTTGAAGTGGACTCCCTCGCCATAAACTATTTTTTATACTGGTTATGGTAAAGGGGTCACTTGTCTTGGACCCCCTCGAGATAAGCTATTTCTTGTATTGGTCTTGGTAGAGGGGACACTCCTGGTGGAACCTCTCTCCATAAGCTATTTCATGCATTGGTTTTGGTAGAGGGGGACCCCCGCCATAAACTATTTCTGATAAGATCCCATTCGTGTATGTTTCAAACCAAACTCAATTTTCTCAAAAAATTCAATTTTCCAATTTTATAAATCACACCAAGTTGTGAACCAATTTTACTCTAAACTAATTTTATCTTGATTAATCCTAAACATGCATCTAGTGATTAAAGCAAGTAAAGTAAAGTAAAGAATACTCACAACGCTGGATGTACGAGGAAACCACTAAAGGGAAAAAACCTTGGATGGACCAAGCCAGACAATCACTATGATATGGTTTTACAAAGTACAAAGACAGACTTACTCAACGACTCGATCCCCACAGGTCTTAACGCGTCTTCGAATCTTCAACCACTCCACAGTGCCCACATAGAAAGTAACCTTCTTCCATGATGCTTGTTCACAACACACGGTTCCATGTATGTTTCGGTGTCTACCGATATGGCTTGATAACGTCTACGATGTTGAACATGAAGTCCTTCACTTCTTCACCACAAAACCCAATGAAACACTTTGTTCAATATGGTGGAACAACTCCAGGTGCAAGAAAATATCACAATAGCATATGATAATGATAACTCGGATCTTTGGAAACTCTAACGATATGTTTAGGTTGATAATCTTATAAAAACTTGTTGCAAAAAACGTACTGTTTGTATTCTGAAAATCATTCTGCACGCACTTTGAAATAAAGGAGGAAACCCACCTTAAATAATATTTTTGAGGCGAAAGCTCATTCAAACGACATTGGCCTATTGTTCGAACGAGATGGCCATGTCCTTCGAAAGACATGTACATCTCGTGCGAAAGACTGGTCAAGAAGTTTGAGCGACACGCTGAATTAGAGTTTAAACCAAATACTACTCTAATATGTCCTTATCAGTTAGAAAAAAAGTCTAAATATATCAAACACTTTTAAAACCTTTTTAAAAATATTTCCTTTATAAAGTTACATTCTTATCCTTTATAAGAAATATTCTGAGTCCTATTAACATTACGCATTCATACCTGTGTGATCTTGAAATGCAGATCTGATTCAAGACATAAATTGCACCATAAACCGTCATGATAAATCTTTGAAGTTTTATTGCAACGTCTTCAATAAAATTCAATGCATCATAGACTATGTGGGATTGTGATAATATAAAATCTCCCCATGACACAATTACAAACAAAGTTTTGTTCCAGGAATAAGTCAAAACTATAAATGGACTCAATTGGAAATCTTGTCCTTACAAATCTCCCCCTTTGACTATTTCGGGACAAAACTAAACCAGCGAAATGCCTAAGCTGAGCCGTCAAGATGTATGACACCTAAATCCCATCCCATAAACCCCAAAACAAAAATTATTGGACACGGACCAGTATATGTAGTATCGACAAGCATGAACTGTCTGAATGTGATATAAACTTGAAATCTTGAATCTCTGAATCATACTTACACACATGAAACATGTGAGCAATATTGATACCAATATATAATAATTATGGATTTTGAAAATCCATAATTATTTGTTAAACATGTGAGCAATAATATAATGATACCAATTTAGTTAAACCAATCAACAAAAATGATACCAATATATAATAATGCATACATGCTCAACAGTCAAAACTCCCCCTACATCACATATATCTCTACCCCTTTTTATCTCGATTAGACAACCCGATGAAAAGATAAATGAATCTAGCATGAGATAATCAATGAAGAATAACTAGATACATAGAAACAACCAACTAAAAATGATAATCAATCAAATCAGTAGCTAGCAAACAATTAATCACACAAAGAACATATCAATCGAAGCAGGTGTGATTAAATGAACAATGCATTAAAAGATGTGACCATGTGAGTCTATATATAAACAATCAGTCTAGAAACTTCCAGCAGTACCAAAAAAATATACTAATAAGCTTAGGGTACTGAAACAGAAGGAATAACAGAACTCCAGGCATCGCTTGAACGAAAAGTCCACATCACTCGAACGACAGCTTTGCGCGACAAATTGATCTCACTCGAACGATAGCTATGCATGATATGATGATGTCTCTCGAATGAGCAAACCAAAATTTCACAGTTTCCCCAAAATGTTAAACAGTGTTGCCCAATGAAATTTTTTACCAAAAACTCATACTGGAAGGGGTTCAAATCTGTGAAAGAGCAGTAAAACAGTAGCAAAAACTACAAAATGCAAAAACAAACAATGCGAGTTACATGCTAACATAGAATCAATGTGCTCAAACATGGACATGGAATTGAATGGGTGTGAACTACGATAAATGAATCGCAATTCCAACACATCGAAATAATCAAGAAGCTCTAATCAATAGCAATAGACCATCAAACTTTATCATAGACATATGACAATTAAAGTGTGAGCTTAATGAACTAAAAAAACTATATGCACACAAATCCAGAATTTTGATGGTTCTACACACAATAGCGTCATGACGCGAGGATTCATGGTGCAAACCCATTTAAATTCTCTCCAACCAAACTCCCGCATATATATATATATATACATTTTCAAGTTCTTTTAAGGTTTCTAACAATCTCAACTTAGAGCAAATCCTATTAACCCAAATTTTTGGCATTTGCCTTTTTCTTTTGGGCTCTTTTAAATGGTGGTTTTCACGACGAGTCAATTTTGCACTCTCGCAGCCCTTTCCCGTGAACACTCATCATATTTTCAATTTCAATCCTCACAGTAAACGGTTCTTACATGCACACCTCCTCCTTATGTCTACTTACGCATAGATGACAAAATTGAGATAAGAACGTCTCACCAAATTCAAAGATGCAAGAGAAGTCAAATATTCATATAAACTAGTGTATGTCTGCAAACATGACATATATACAAAGTCGAATAAAAATGCATATCAACTTTGAAACTACCCCATAATACAATGGGTGTGATCATTCTAAGCATCAATAATTATGACCAAATGACCTAGCCACATGGATATGAAATGAAGGGCGTTCAAGCACACTAATATGCCATATCAAACATGTAAACTCAAAACTCAAACAAATCGAAAATCTTTTTGGTTTTTCAAACATATTTTGACTCAAATAAAAGAAAAATATTTTTTACTTTTCTAAAAAATATATAAACAAAAAATCTTTTTGTATTTTTCAATAAGACTCAAACAAATGAAAAATATAATACAAAAGATACATGGCAACACAATCATTCTTTATATTTAGCATGGGAATAATCAAGTGAAACTAAATGAGAACCATGAAGTTTAAGTCCTAAAGCCACTAAATTCGATGTCCTAACCCAAGTAGGTGTGAAATTACGTATGGGGGTTTTGGGAACCGACACAAATTTATTACTTAACTTCCTAGGAGCATTCCTAAGGTCATAACAAAAACGTTTAAGGTGACCTTTCCTACCTCAATGTGTGCAAGTGTAAACACGGTGGGAATGATTACTGAAATGACGACCTCTCCTCACGTTCCTAGTGGGTCCTCTCACACGGTTGGTATTGGCCTTTGGAATGGGGAAAACTCTATCATCGTGCCTATACCACCCTTATCTATTTTGACTTGAATGGTGCCTAACATCCTATCCAACTTTTTGACCTAGACTCCAAGTCAAACTTAACCTTACTCGAGTCTTTCAACTTTTCTTCCAACTCACTAATCTTAGACTCAAGCAACCTCTTAGACTCCTCAAATTCTAGAATCTCCATTTTCAAAGTCTCCATCAAACCATGAAGACTATCTTTCTATTTCTCCATAAATTCTAGTTTCTCCCTAAACGTCTTCTCTCGTGCCCTAAGATCCTCAATCAATGCATCATTATTTTCTATGGCAAGCTCATTCAACTTAGCTTGAAATTTAGAGTTAGCCGTTTTCACCTTCACCGTTTCGGCATACAATTCATTAAAGTCTACTTAGAACTCTTTCACATCTACCTCATTGTTGATGTAAAAAATTAGATTATCTCTAATTATTCAATCACAGATAAAATAAATAAGACAAAAGAATTTTTAAAGTGGTTCAGCTTTAAAAGAATGACCTACGTCCACTGTTTTTGTTATTGCTGATTGTTTGGGAATTCTCAATAACAAGTTTTTACCAAAAAATTCCGAGTCCCCCTACAATGAGGATGATACAATGTATTTATAGCCCTGAGGCTGTACATGTGAAAGGGTAATACATAGCTGTCCAATAAACGTATACATCTGTATGATACTAATCAACATTTAATGCGCATTTAATCCTCTTAATTATCTGGTAATAAATGCTCTGATCGAGGTGTAGCTCGGACCACCTAAGCTGCTCGGATCGCCTAAGTATCTCGGTATCCATGAGTTGCTCGGTCCAGTAAAGTTCCTTGGAGAGTACCTACTGCTCGGAGTATCTGAGCTGGTCGGGGAAGTTGAGTTCCTCAAAGTCAAGGTGTTGTTCAGAAATATTTGTTAGTGCCATGTAGATTGACATGTGTCTCCACTTAATTGAGCCATGTCAGCAGACTAAATTTGGTATCAACAGAAGCCCCCAATGTTTCACAGTTTGAGATTGAGGAGTGTGGAACATTCTTCTCGAAATATGACGGGATTAAATGGTCATCCTGAATTTTAGGAGTGTTTTCTTTGTATTTATTTTTCTTTTCGAATTCATAGAATCAGACTTTTCGAATTTTTCTAACTGCTTCGGTCTCCGCGCCCTTTTTGTCCTTTTAGACGTCGGTAGCGCAAACGTCTCTCTTTGTAATCATTATTTTTACCCCTTCCCAAGGTAAGGTATTTAAGCGTTGCAGAAAATCCTATCGTCTCTTCACTTTTTCAAACCTGTATCTTTGAGTTCTCCATTTCTTCTCTATCTTGTGCGTTCATTCCTTCCATCGTTCGATGTCAACTGATCCATCCTTTTTCTATAAGATCTTCTTCCTTCTTTTTTATTTCCTTTATTCATCATGGTTTACCTTATTGAGTCACTTGATAAGTTTCGTTTTGATTTCTCTATTCCTTCATGGGTCGTTTTGGAGGAACTTTCTGAACCTTCAGATTATTTTCATTTGGCTGAGGGACATTGGTTCCCCAGTCTCTTTGTAGCTGAATGTGGCTTTTCTTTTCCCCCAAACCCCTTGTGTCTAGAATTTTGTCAATATTTTGATGTGGTTCCTGCAAAAATAGCCCCCAATACATGGAGAATAGTTAATGGAGTCCATAGGTTAAATCAGATTCATAGAACTCGTATAGGAATTCCAGAAATTATGTTTTGCTATAGATGGGCTGTCAGCGACAGTACTTTTTACTTGAAAACTAGGTTTTTAAATAGGGCTTTAGTCGTCAATCTCCCAGATGCCAACAGGGATTACTTCGAGCATGGTGTTGTTATGAAAAATTGGCAACATGCTCCGCTAATTGGAAATGATGTGTATCAGGGTCCTAGATGCCCTCCCTATGGCAATGGGATAGGTTGTTTTTATTTTAATTTATTTTTGAAATTATGCTTTCTTTGTGTTTGATAAAATGTGTCACTGATATTTTAATTTTGATTTATTTGCAGTTGATAGCAAGAGATGGTCTCCAAAAGAGACAAAAGTTAATTTAAAGCATCTGAAACTTATCTGGGGTTTGCATCAGACTGTTGCCGACGAACATATCAGATCAGCTTCATACTTGTTGCAGTACAAGAGTTACACCTCGTCTTTTACTGCTCGTCCAGTGATAAGTGACATAGAACCAGTACCAGCTTCTGAAGGTTCTTCTCCTGAGTCACATATTCCTCTTAGCGAAAGAATGAAGAGAAGAAGAGCTCCTGTCCTCTTCGAGAAATCTTCCTCTATTGCTGGAGAGGCAAAGAAAAGCAAGCAGGATGTCCCAGAAGGGACAAGACAAATTGATGCATCTCTTCCAGCTATTACTTTGAAGGTTGCCGAGAAGCCCCCTGTGGCTCCGAGCAAGGTTGCAGCTGTTTCCCCTCCAAGCGAGGTTGTAGTTATATCACTGACCAAGATGACATCCTTGGTCGAGAATGTTCATGTTCCCACGAGGAAGCTGAAGAAGATCTCCTCGGTCAATTTGGCTGAATCCATCTCTCAGTCTCCAACTACTGGAAGTGGTGTTCCCACTTTCGTTGCTCCGAGCTTTGCCATGAGTTCGGTGAAGTCTTGGATCATCCCCGAGATCCAAGGTATTAAAGAAAATCTTTCCCGGGATAGGGTTACCACTTTGGCAGCTCAGCACATTGCTTCAGTAAGTATTGCTAATCTAAACTTTTATTTTTCAATGTTATGTGCTTGCACTGACTTACAGTTATTTTCTTTTTCCAGTTGGTAGCTTGTTTCAATACAATTCTGAAGAAGGATGAAGCCATCAAGGCGTCCATCTCCTCTGGTGGTGTAGAGGAGGCTTTTGTAGGTCTGACGCAGTCTTTAAAGGATTCTTGTCAGAAGTATGTCGATGATAAAGTTGCTTGGGAGAAGAAGCTTAATTCCACCAAGCAGGAGAGGGGTCAGGCTGCTGAGGTCTCCAAGGGATTGGAGAAGAAAATAAAAGACTTGGAAATTAAGAATAAAGAGCTCGAAAGGAAGCTCTAAAATGCTGGAGAGCTTGAAGGTAAGCTCAAGTCTACTGAGGAAGAGCTGGGTAGACTTTGTGACGTTGGTTATCAGAAGGAAGAGGCAGAAAAGAAATTGAAAGCTGCCAAGGAACTTCTATCTAAGAAGCTTTCCTCGGAGAAAGTGAAGAGGAAATTGGCTGTGAAAAAGTCCTCAGTGCTGGCTGGGACAAAAGTTGGAATAAGGGTTTGGCTGCCATGGTGTCACAAATGGAGTATGGTAGCCTCAAATACGTCAGGGATGGTTGGGTTGCTGCACTGAAAGAGATGAATGTCGATGAAAATTTAGACTTATTTCAGCGACACATTCCTGGCTCCCCTTCTACTCCCGGGGAAGAAGAAGAAGACGAAGCTTCTTCTGAGGAATCCTCCATGGTGATTGGAGATCAGATTTCTCATGCCCCAATTGTCCAGACTTCCCATGAGCAGTTTCAACCAACCAATCTTTCAGTCGAGCAACTTCCAACACCCTCCGAGCAACCTACCATGCCTTCCGAGCAACCTGCCTCTTCGTCCCAGCCTCCCAAGAAAGTTTTAGGAGACAAGGAGAAGGTGTAGCGTTGTTCGTACTTTTTTCTCTTTGCTTATTTTTGTCAAATGTAACTCTGAACTATGTACTTCCCTTTTATGGTGCAATAAAATTTGAGATTTTGATTATTCATACTGTTGATTCTCTTCTTCTTGCTCTGTTTGCACTCTTATTGATTCTTGCTATCTCTTCCTTTTACTAGTTTATGGTCAGGATGGAATTGTTATCTGCTCATGATACAAAATTGTTGAGACAATGCAATGAATACTTCAAAGCTGGTCATACAGATATGACTGAAGCTCAAATTGTTGATATCCTCGGTCCAGATGCTTCAGAGTGAGCAGTCGAATCCTACCAGTACTTAAAGTGTCTTCTCGACCGGGTAGTGGCTAATAATGTAGCATATTATGAGATGATTGAAGACCTCCAGGGCACTCTCGAAGAGCTTCAACAACAATACAAGGAATCTATAACCCTTTTGCACCAGGGATATGAGAAGAAGTATCAACAACTAAGTGCTGATAAGGGATATGATAAGTTATTCGCTGCTATGATGTGAGGGAGAGAACTTTGAAGACCGAGGTCGAAGAGCACAAGCAGATAGCTAAGTTGCTGGAGCAGGAAAACAATAACCTGTGAGGAGAGATATCTCAGTTGAAATCTGCAGCGTCTTCCTCGAATGCTTTGGTCCCTATCAACGACGAGGGTTTCTCTTTCTTAGAGGTAAAAAATGCCAATCTGAGAGACGAATTGGAAACCTTGAAGAGAGCTGGTCCTTCTACCTCTGCTCGCGGACGAGCAAGAGCTTCTCAGGGACGAGCAAGGCCTGCTCGACTTACTATTGAAGAAGCTAGAACGCAGGCAGCCTTGGAGAATCAAGCATTCCAGTTGGTGGCAAAGAATCAAGCATTAGCTAAGATGTCCAAGCAGATTCTGAATCTGGACGAGCAGCTCTTTGCACAAAAGTCTGCCTTGGAGAGTAAAGAACTTTTAGCAAAGAACCTCCTCGAGCAATTGGAGAGGTTAACCTTGGGCGTGCTGCAGTTGGAACATGGTCACTATTTGTGGGATTACTATGACCCTGGGTTGCTCAATTTGTTGGTGCCTCCTTTCAAACTGGATATGAGCTGGATTCCTGCTCGGGCCATTCCCCAATGTCTGATTTCAAAGTATCTCGGTGACTATAGCCTTCATTCTAACTTTGAGATATCTCGCCCGGAGCACCTTCTTGATAGGCCATCTGTGATGAACATCAGGATGCTCAAAGATATTAATTTCATAAATTCCCGCTATGCTTTAGACGATCCTCCTGCTGGCGAAGAACCTGTTTCAAAGGCAGAGGGGAAGAAACCAATAAAATAGGAATCTTGATGTAATAATTTTTTAAATATGTATTTCATTCTCAATGTATTTTGTTTTGGATTTAATGAAAAACTTCTAATTTTATTTGCAATTTCGATTGTCTTGGAAATATTCTGTAAGACATTTATTTTTATTTATTAATGAATGTGCATGTATATCTGTTAAAAAGATAGAAATATTTTGTGTTATTTTAAATTGCCGACGAACTAAAGTTGGTGAAAGCTTATTGTTGACTATCTTGAATTGATGATAATCATCTGATGACCAACCAGAGTTGGTGATATTTCATTTTTTGACCAACTATGTTAGTAATTTAAAATGCCATAAATATCAAGAAATTTACCACTTTTTAATTTTAAGCCTTGAAATGACTTTCATTTGTTTAACCAACTGTTTCCGACCAACTGGAGTTGGTGTTTTTAGTTATCGACCAACATTACTTGGTAAATTTTTTATTCCCGACCAACCTTAGTTGGTGGATTTTCTTCCCAACCAACCGGAGTTGGTATTTCTGGGAAATTTTTTATTCTCGACCAACTTATAGTTGGTGGATTTTCTTCCCAACCAACCGGAGTTGGTATTTCTGGGAAATTTTTTATTCCCGACCAACTTATAGTTGGTGGATTTTCTTCCCAACCAACTCCCTAAGTCAATTAGATGGTCAGCAGCTCTCTTGCTCTTTGTCAGCATATCATCAACATAGACTTCCATATTGCAACTGATTTGCTCTGCAAACACCTTGTTCATCAGCCGCTGATATGTTGCACCTACATTTTTCAAACCAAAAGGCATAACATTATAACAATAAGTTCCCCTAGGGGTAATGAAAGAAGTTATCTCCCTGTCTTCAGGTTTCATTTTAATCTGGTTGTAACCAGAATAAGCATCCATGAAGCTCAACAACTCGTGTCCCGAGGTAGCATCCACTAATTGATCAATTCGGGGTAAAGGAAAATGATCCTTTGGGCATGCCTTGTTAAGGTCGGTAAAGTCTACACACATCCTCCACTTGTTGTTGTTGTTCTTCTTCTTCTTCTTCTTCACCATTACTACATTTGCCAACCAGTCTAAATATTTAACATCGTCAATAAAGCAAGCTTTCTGGAGTTTCTCGACCTCTTCTTGTATAGCTTGGTTCTTCTCGGGACTGAACACTCTTCGTCTCTGCTTCACTGGCTTGATCTCCTTATTCACATTAAGTTCGTGACATAAGAAATTTGGATCTATTCCTGGCATATTCTCATGACTCCAAGCAAAATTTTGTTTTCTGCTTTTTAGGAAAACTATCAATTCCTGTTTTAGTGAGGCATCTAACGACGAACCTATTTGAGTTGTTCGTTCTGGGTGCTCGTCGTCCATAATGATATTTTTAGTAGCTTCCACCACCTGACCTTTCACGAGTTGCGACTCGTCTCTAGGATCCAATGTTCCAATCTCTGCACCTTCATCCACTTGGTAGGTAGTAGTCTTTTCCCTAGATTCCTCCAGTTCTTCCTGCTCGACAGATGAGTAGTAACATTCCCGAGCTACTTTTTGGTCACCCTTTACAACTCCTACTCCAAAATTGATTGGAAATTTTAGGCATTGATGTACCGTAGATGGTACTGCTTCGAACTTCTTCAATCCTACCCTTCCCATAATGATATTGTAAGCTGACTGAACATTCTTATCCATCACAAAGATACGTACTCTTTCTGTTCGGCAAGCGGGCCATGTGCCGATGAACATATCCAACTTGATCATCCCAAGTGGAAAAACTTTCTCGCCAGCAAACCCAAGGAGGGGCATGTGATAAGGTTCCAATTGAGACAACTTTAGATTTAAACTATCGAAATATGAGTAGAACATGATATCTGCCGAGCTGCCATTATCCACCAGTACTCTTGAGATTATTACTTCCTTCATCCTCATTTTGATCACCAGTGGATCATCATGAGGATATAGTACACATGCGAGGTCGTTCTTGGAGAAACCAGTGACCAATTTTTCTTTGTTCACCTTCCTCGGGCGATCATCCTCAGCTAAATTTATTCACTGAATGTATGAACAAGCTTGAGCCTCATTGAGGTAAGCTTTCCTTTCCGCAGTAAGGTCCCCACCTCCTGCATCTCCACCTGTAATAACGTTACAATCAAATGATCCAAAATGAATTGAAAATACCTCACGTTCTGGCTGTCTTGGTTTCTTAGGGAGATCAGGGTCATCTTCTGGATCATCTTCATGATCTCTTTTCTTATTTTCTTTTGATCGACGAGGAGATCTAGACCTCTGTCTTACTCGGTCGTTGCTTTTTCTTTCATTTCTTCGATCAACATACTTGGTCAGCTTTCCTCGTCTGATGAGTGCTTCGATTTCATTCTGGAGAGCTATGTAATTTTTGGTTGTGTAACCATGGTCTTTATGGAACTTGCAATATTTGGCCTTATTCCTCTTGTCAGGGTCTGACTTCATTTTCTCAGGCCAGTTTAGCTCCTCGCTGTTCTTGATCTCTTCCAGGACATGGTTTATGTCTACTTTCAAAGGAGTATAATTTTCAAATTTCTTCAATACTTCCCATGATGGCTTTATTTTTGACTGCTTGTCACCACCATTGTTCTTATGTTCTTTCTTCTTAGCCTTATCAACCTCCACCTTGGTCTCTTTGGTGTCCATGTTCTTCTTCGCAGCCATGGCCTCCTCGGCATTCATGATCTTGGCCGCTTTTTCCATTAGTTCTGACATGGTTCTGGGTGGATCTTTGGCCAAAGTGTAGTACAATTTATTAGGGCAACAGTCCGCTCATCAAAGCTGTAATTGCTATTTTTTCCTCGTAATTAATAACTTCAAGCTTCTCGTTATTGAAACGAGTTATGTAATCCCTGGTGCTCTCACCTATTTTTTGTCTAACACTTAACAAATGTGCAACTCGTTTGACTGGTTTCGCTCCAAAACAGAAATTTCCAATGAAAAGCTCGGCCAGTTGAAAGAAAGTTGAAATCTTCCCCCGAGGAAGATTATTATACCATATCTGTGCAGATCCGGTAAGAGTTCCCGAAAATCCCCTGCATCTCATCTCGTCTGGCACAGCATAGATGTCGGCAGCAGCTTGGTATTGTTCTATATGAAGGACAGGGTCATTTTTTCCATCATATTTAGGGGTCACAACAGGTGCTTTGAACTTCGATGGTGTGGAAAAATCCACAATTGCCTGTATAAAAGGTGTCCCTTGAACAAAAGTTCTTTGTAGAGGATTCTTGGACTTATCCATTTCCCCTAGTCTATCCTCCAACCTTTGAATAGAGCCTTTCCATGCATCCTTTCCCTCCTTGGGCTTATTGGTTCTAGCAATTGATCGTGTTGAAGTCACTTCCTGGGATTTATCTTATCGAGCAACTGGTTGTGATTGGGCAGAACCCTCTCTTAGATCATATTCTTTCGAAAGTTTCTCAACACAGCCTTAGGAGGACTTTTATTCTTTCTAGGCCCCAATCGATTAAAAGGAGAGACCCTACTTAATCTTTCCAGTGCACTAGTCCTTTCTGGAGAGAGAGTGATGTGTTGTTCAGTATCTGTGGCTCGTACTAACGAAGTTCGACCCGATTGATAAGAAAAATCATCAGATTTCTCAATGCGATATGAATCGCTTTGCCTAATGTAAGAAGAAACTAAACGGGTATTTCTTTGAACACTTCGTTGTCCTGAATAGGTCGACGCTCCACCTTGGATAGTTTGCATGAGTTGTCGCATAGTCTCTTACATAGCCATCTGGCCTTGAGCCAAACTGGCCATAATTCCAGCCAGATCTTGGACATTTGGAGGAGCGGATGGATTCGGGGGGTTTCCAGCATTTCGATTACTGGATTCAGGATTATCAGCCATTGGTGATAAATTGTTTTGGTGAAAAATGAGAACTTCAGTCTCTTCCCACAGACGGTGCCAATCTGTTGATGTAAAAAATTAGATTATCTCTAATTATTCAATCACAGATAAAATAAATAAAATAAAAGAATTTTTTAAAGTGGTTCAACTTTAAAAGAATGGCCTACGTCCACTGTTTTTGTTATTGCTGACTGTTTGGGAATTCTCAATAACAGGTTTTTACCAAGAAATTCCGAGTTCTCCTACAATTAGGATGATACAATGTATTTATAGCCCTGAGGCTGTACATGTGAAAGGGTAATACATAACTGTCCAATAAACGTATACATCTGTATGATAATAATCAACATTTAATGCACATTTAATCCTCTTAATTTTCTGGTAATAATTGCTCTGATCGAGGTGCAGCTTGGACCGCCTAAGCTGCTCGGTATCCATGAGTTGCTCGGTGCAGTAAAGTTCCTCGGATAGTACCTACTGCTTGGAGTATCTAAGCTGGTCGGGGAAGTTGAGTTCCTCAAAGTCACGGTGTTGTTCAGAAATGTTTGTTAGTGCCATGTAGATTGACACGTGTCTCCACTTAATTGAGCCATGTCAGCAGACTAAATTTGGTATCAACACTCATAATCCTCACCCTCTTCACCCTCACCCTCACTAACTAGGGTTTCACACACAATGGTCTCGAAAGTATCATTCACATGAGAATCTTTATGGAAAGATTTATCGTCACCCCTCACATGCCATGCCATGAATGCAATAAAGTTGCGCTCAATGAGGGAAATCTCTCCCTCTTCCGGTTCACTATCACTTAAGGTGGCATTATAGACAACGGGTTGCTTGCCCTCTTTCTTAATTCTAGTGGGACACTCCTTAACTTTGTGACCACAACCCTCACACCCAAAACGTCTATCTGACTTATCCGTTTTAACATTCTCACTTTTATTTTTAGGGACGTGCTCTTCCTTGTTGTTTTTAAAATTTTCAAATCTTTTAGCATCTTTAGATTGCTTTTGGAATTTGATAAATTTTTTGAATTTCTTTGATAACAAGGCGACATCCTCAAAATCGGAGTCGGAATCATCAATCAAAACTTTAGTTTCCTCCCTCTGGGTTTTTAAAGCAATACCATTTTCTTTCTCTGGCACTTTCTTGGAGGTAAACATGTCAAATTCATAGGTTTGTAAGTCACCTACAATCTTTTCTATTTTCGTTGATGCAAGAGCACCTAAGGAATTCAAAACGGTCACTTTTGGGTCGAACCTACTAGGCAACGACTTAAGAATTTTCTTTATGACTCGGTTTTCAAGTATTTTCTTACCTAAGTTAAATGAAGAGTTGACAATATTGGACAACTTAGCATAAAATTCATCAAATGAATCACTCTCTAACATTTTAATCTTCTCAAATTGAGTGGTGAGATTTTGAAGTTTAGATGCCCTAACGGTGCTAGTGCCCTCGCATGTGAGTGCAAGAACATCCCAAGCCTCTTTTGAGGTTTCATAAATCATAATACGATTGACATGTGAGGAAATCATGTGAAGACCTTTGGAATTATATTATGCAAGCCTATGTTCAGTTTCAGTCCATGACTCAACATGATTTAAACTAGTGACCTCTCCCTCTCTCGTGACTGGGGGTGTCCAACATTTTTAAACCGCTAACCAGATACTTTCATCAATTGACTTTAAAGCACATTTCATTCGCATCTTCCAATAAGTGTAATTTGTGCCATAAAAAAATAGGAGTGTGAAAACTATCAAAATTCCCAAAATCCATTTTTGAAAATACACAGGATCACAAAACAAAAAAATATGTTTTCTAGCTCTGATACCAATTTGATAGGACCATATTCGTGTGTGTTTTAAAGCAAACTCAATTTTCTCCAAAAATTCAATTTTCCAATTTTATAAACCACACCAAGTTGTGAACCAATTTTACTTTACACCAATTTTATCTTGATTAATCCTAAACATGAATATTATGATTAAAGAAACTAAAGAATACTCACAACGCTAGATGTACGAGGAAACCACTAAAGGGAAAAAATCTCGGACGACCCAAGCCAGACAATCACTATGATATGGTTTTATAATGTACAAAGACAGACTTACTCAATGATTTGATCCCAATGGGTGTTGACACATCTTTGAATATTCAACCACTCCTCTATAGTACCCACGTAGAAAGTAACCTTCTTCCACGATGCCAGTCCAAAACACACGCGTCCACGTATGTCTCGATATCTATGATGTTGAATACTAAGTCCTTCGCTTCTTCACCGCAAAACTCAATGAAACACTTTATTCAATATGGTTGAACAACTCCAGGTGCAAGCAAAGATCACAATAGAATATGATAATGATAACTCGGATCTTTGGAAGCTTTAAGGATGTGTTTAAACTTGAAAACCTTAGAAAAACTTATTGCAGAAAATGTACTGTTTGTATTATGAAAATCTTTCTGCACGCACTTCGAAATCGGGGAAGAAACATGCCTTAAATAATATTTTTGAGGTGATAACTCCTTTAAATGACATAGGCCTATCATTCGAACGAGATGACCATGTTGTTCAAACAACATGTACATCTTGCGCGAACGACTGGTCAGGTCGCACGAGCGACGCGCTGAATTAGAGTTTAAACCAAATACTACTCTAATCCGTCCTTATCAGTTAGAAACGAAGTGTAAACATATCAAGAACTTTTAAAACCTTTTTAAAAACATTTTATTTATAAAATTACATCCTTATCTTTTATAAAAATATATCACGAGTCCTATTAACATTATGCATTCATACCTGTGTGATCTCGGAATGCAAATATGGTTGAAGACATAAATTGCACCATAAACCGGCATGATAAATCTTTGAAGCTTTGCTACAACGTCTTCAATAAACTTCAATGCATCATAGATTGTGTGGGATCATGACATTATAACATCTCCCTATGATACAATTATAAACATAGTTTTGTTCCAGGAATAAGTCAAAACTATAAATGGAGTCAATTGGAAATTTTGTCCTTACAATTTCTTGTACTGATCTTGGCAGAGGGGCCACCCATAGTGGACCCCCTCGCGAGAAGCCATTTATTGTATTGAGTTTGGTAGAAGGGGCCACTCATGGTGGACTTCCTCTCCCTTGAGGTGTTTGTTCTAGTGATGCCCCTCTACATTAGTCCCCTCGTGAAAAGTCCTTTGTGTTGGGTAAGCCAAAGGGTTTTGTACGAAATGATCAATTCATCTTGGAATATGAAAAATTTCATACCATTACATCATTATAATGTTTGATTTGGAATCGTTGAGTGGTCCCTCATGGTGGACTCCCTCACCATAAACTATTCTTTATATTGGTTGTGGTAGAGGGGTCACTTGTCTTGGAACCCCTCACCATAAGATATTTCTTGTATTGATCTTAGTAGAGGGGCCACTCTTCCATAATCTATTTCATGTTTTGGTATTGGTAGAGGGACCACTCATGGCAGACCCCCTACCATAAGCTATTTCTTGTATTAATCTTGGTAGAGGGGCCATTCATGGTGGACACCCTCGCCATAAGACATTTCTTGTATTGAGTTTAGTAGAAAGGGCCACTCGTGGTGGACCCCCTCTCCCTTGAGGTGTTGGTTCTGGCGATGCCCCTGTACACTTAATACCATATATTCTCTTTAAAACATCCCCCGTAATATCATACCTCGTGTATATATTCAAATACACCATTGACCCCAGTATTGTTTGGTAAATATTTGGGGGATGTTGGGTAGGGGTATTTTTAGAATTTACTTAATTGTGGGATGGAGATGGATATTAAATCAAACCTAAAAAACCCATATTGGAAAGCATATCTCGTTGGCATTAAGTCGACCGTAGAACCTCTGATTATAGTTTAGACAAAATATGATAACAAGAATAACATACTCCTCTCGAAGGTCATCAAGCCCGTCCTTGGTTATATCACAATCATGGTACCTAGATTAAGTGTTGGAAGCATCATATGAACTTCCATAAGTGCATTATTTAGTGGGAGGCACAATAACGAGAGAAGTGGAAGGACTAAGATTATCAATCATGACCTCTTTAGTCGAAACCTCTAGATCAACAATCGATATTTTTGAGGTCGTGTTTATAAAATTTCTACCACCAAGTTGGTGGTTAGCCTCTTCAATAATCATAGGACCTACAAACTTAGGACACTTGTATCCTAAATTCGGGGGTTGTGAAGCAGACCCAATTGAAGATTGATCGTAGGATGTAAACCTAAGTTGAGAATGACTATCCTCATGATAAACGACACTCAGTGGAGCTGGAAACCTCTTTGCAAGAATGTTAAGGTAAACCCTATCCAATCTTCTAATATGTTTAAACACCTGTCTATACAAGAATTTTCACTCAAGAAGAATTTATTTTGGCTTTGAGAACTATATAAACGCCCAAAGAAACAAATTTGGGGTACAAAAACCCATAAAACCGTAAAACTATGAAACCCTCGGCCAACCAACTCAATGGCACCTAAAATCTCCAAAGTACAACAACCAAATGTCAATAAATATACAAATTGAGAGAAATTAAAGCCAAGGATAACAAATTACAGCGCATAATAAGAAAATTGTAGAGAAAGTCCTAGAAAACTGGAAAAGAATGAAGGATGAACCTAAAACCCTAGGCTACAGAAGATAACTCAAGAAACTTCCCAAAGATGATCAAAGAAAAACTAAAAATATAATTCCCATGAGAAAGAAGCTTTTATAGAAGGATATGGTCGCAAATGGTAGAAAAATGGGAGGCGGTTTCCAGGAGAAGAAAAGGGTTCGAAAAGGAAAAGGGTATTCTCTCTTTAAAAGCATGCAAATATTTGGATGCGAAAGGTTAAAATGACTTTGAGATTAGTTTTTATACTACTTTAAGGGATAATGATTATTTTTTAAAAGGGTCTGCCTTCTCACATTGGAAGTACAAATAACGCCTCAAAAACTGGCATCACAGTACACCTGACACGTGCGACATTATGCGTCTGACACAACCACCAATGTTCAACACATGGTAGTTCTTTCAGAGTCGATGTGCTGTATATGGTAGTACTAATAAGGTAGAAATAATTTTTTAAGAGAAAAAGAAAATAGAACTTTGTTTAAGTGGATGCACAACATTTTATTACATTTCTCGAAGTCTTAATATAACAGAAACAAAAGCGGGACTAATAAGGTTACATAAGATGATAAGTGGGGGTGAAAGTATTCCAGTTTGTGGTGTCGTCTTTGTTAGATACCGCTCATATACATATGTAACTGAAAATGTTTTCCTTGGTAAGATAGAATAAAAATCCATTGGGGGTATTTCTCCTTCTTCGAGTTCATTTTCCACCTGGAAGGGAAACGAATAAACAAAATTATGACAAATAGATAATTCTATTTATATAATAAGTGTATATTTAAGAGTTTGCAGATAGCATAACGTGAATGAAGTACTGATAATATATCACAATTTATAGTATTTTGAAACAAATTGACACACCGGAGTTTGCTAAAATTTGTAATAAATAGTATGACGATTAAAATCGATGTGGATACGGAACCCAAACGATGCAAGCACTTCGAACAAGGGTTATGCTAGAACATCAAATATTCCATTATACCTTTGCAGATCCGAGAGTTTAACAGGATGGTTGAAATAGACTCCCTGTAGAAAAGCACCCCGCCTCTACCAATATAACCCAAACCTCTACTCCTTATTGAAACCCCCATGTTATTCGGAGCCAACTAAATCAACGAGATCATCCTTATAACAAACCTAAGTATGGCCAAGTGTTCAGTCAGATTCAACACAATTATAGTATATCCCTTGTACGTTTCCATGAATGCAATCAAGTAGGACACCTTAGACCCTAATGCCCTATTCTCCAGATACCTCCTACTTTTACTTCCCCGAACTTTATCAAACCTCCTTTTAATAATCCAACCAATAACTCTAACCGCTCTCTGCAACCAAACCCCCATGAAAAGAAATAAGAAACATTCACTAAAAACCCAAGTCGGAATTCCTCCTTTCTCCCAGCGAAAAATCCAAATTACCACGGTGTGGTCAAAGTTAATCTTCCTTTTTATAATATTTCCGCACATATATTATTTGATTCAGGATCTACCCATTCTTTCATCATCTGTTCATGTCTGAATCATTTGTAATTATCCTCTAGTACATTATCTTACCCTTTTACTATCGGAATGCCAACAAGGAAGATGGACGTTATTGATTGGGTTTGTAAATAACACACGTTACATTTTGGAACTAGGACCTTAATCGTAGATTTAATAGTCCTCGAGTTAACAGAGTTCGACTTAATAATAGGGATTGATATATTATATCCAAAATTTTCTCACATTGATTATCATATGAACATAGTAACATTCAAACTTCCCACCAAACTTCGTTATATTTCCAGGGAAGAAATCCGCACCAACCGCTACTTTTTCAGATAAGTGAAGATAAAATCTCCTCTCTTCCCTGCATCTTGTCCAGATACCAATATGTGTTTCCTGAAGATTTTCCTGGAATATCCCCACCTCGATAAATTTAATTATGTATCAACTTGTTACCAAATAACTCCCCTATTTCAATACCCCTTTATCGTATGGATCCTTTACAATTGTGAGAACTTTGAACACAACTAGACGATCTACTCAATAAAGGATTTATACTCCCCAGTACATCACCTTGGGGAGCTTAATTTTATTCCTAAAAAATAAAGACAAAGCTTTTCGATTGTGTATCGATTACCAAAAGTTGAACCAATTAACCATCAAGAATAAGTATCTGTTGCCAATGATAGGTGATTTGTTTGACCAAACTACGAGTGTCAAAAATCTTTTTGAAGATTGATTTAAGATTTGGATATCACCAACTTCGTGTTAAGGATGAAGACATACCCAAAACTGATTTACGAACACAATATGGTCATTTTGAATTCTTAGTCATATCCTTTGGATTAACAAAAGCCCCTGCCGCTTTTATGGACCTAATGCATAGAATATTTTTTCCTTTCCTGGATTAGTTTGTAATCATCTTTGAAGATGACATATTAATTTATTCCAAGACTAGGTCAGAACATGGAGAGAACCTATGTATAGTGTTAGAAACCCTTTGTAACCATTAGCTGTACGTAAAATAGAATAAATGCGATTTCCTCTTGAAATAGGTAAGGCCACGTAATCACTAAAGTATGTACACACATAGATCCAGCCAAAACCACCGCGGTAGTTGAATGGCATCAACCCACAACCATCACCGAACTACATAGTTTTCTAGGACTTGCAGGATATTATTGATTCTTCGTGGAAGGATTTTCTCGAATTTCCCTACCTTGAATGAAATTGACCAGAAAGGATGTCAGCTTTGTTTGGACCTTCGAATGAAAACAAGTCCTTAATACCTTGAAATAAAAATTAACCACCACCCCGTCTTAACCATTCCTTCCAGTAACAGTAACTACGGTGTTTATACCGATGCTTCTCTACAAGGACTCAATTGTGTATTAGTTCAACAAGGAAAGGTGATCAAGTATGGGTCACGACAACTGAAAATTCATGAATCTAACTATCCAGTACATGAATTTGAGTTAGTAGCAGTAGTCTTTGCTCTGAAGATTTGGAGGTGTTATCTGTATGGAGAGGAATTTAAGGTATTTTATCATCATAAGATCCTTAAGTACATATTCACACAAAAGGATCTTAATCTCTGGAAGCGACGATGGATATATTTTTTAGAAGATTATAAGTTTAATTTACTCTATGATCCTATAAATGGTAACGTAGTTGCTGATTCTTTAAGCCGTAAAGCCCAGGGAAACCTCCATAGAGTGTTCATGTTTTTAGAAACCATTGGGGATTACAACCTACAATGAGATTCCTCCAAAACCCGAATTGTTCTACGAAACCATGTCGCTCACCCCATTATGCATAAGAACATCATTAACCTTCAAAATCAAGATGAATTTTTTTATTTCCAGAAGCAAACACTTCGAAACAACTTCCCCGAGAAAGATTGGACTTTAGACCCCGAGCATGGGCTAAAATTCATAAATAGAGTATATGTTCCTCTCATACCCTCTTTACGAGAAGAAATCCTGTAAGAATCTCACCATTCAAAATTTATGATTCACCCCGAAAGCACTAAAATGTATCAAACTCTCAAGCAACATTATCGATGGCCCGATATGAAAAAAGATAATGTACACTTCATAAAAAATATCTAACTCGCCAACAAGTAAAGATCGAACATCAACATACCAACGATTTACTCCTACCACTCCCCATCCTGGAATGAAAATGGGACCACATAACCATAGGCTTTGTCAGCAGATTGCCTCGAACTTTTCAAGGATACAATACAATATAGGTTATCGTCGATCGTCTTACCAAATTCGCCCATTTTCTACGAACCAGATCCACTGATTCATTCCAACACCAAAGTGAAATTTACATCAAAGATATTGTTAGACTTCATGGTATACCTCTTTCCATTGTGTCCGATCGAGACCCGGTATTTACAGGAAGATTTTGGCAAACCTTACAAACCTCCTTAGGAACCAAACTCTACCTAAGCACTGCTTTTCATCCTCAAATCTACAAAAAATATGAACGGTATGTCAAATGCTAGAAGACATATTGCGAGCCTGCATGTTAGACTTTCCCGATTTATGGAATAATCATCTTGCCTTGATCTAATTCTCCTATAATAACAACTATCAGACCAACATTAAGACCACCCCGTATGAAGCTCTTTATGGATGACCCTGTTATTCGCCTTTATGCTGGAATGAATCAGGAGAATCCTTGGACCTGAAATCATCACTGAATTCACAAAAATTCCTTATCCTAGAAAGATTACATTCTACCCAGAGTCGACAAAAGAGTTATGCCGACAACCACCGAAAGACCTTGGAGTTTGAAGTAAATAATCAAGTATTCTTACAAATATCTCCAAGAAAGGGAATAATTCGATTTGGAAAGAAAGGTAAATTATCTCCTCGCTATATTGGTCCCTTTAAAATCATCGATCTTATTGGACTAGTAGCCTATCGTCTGGAATTACCTCACGAACTATCCAATCTTCATGACGTATTTCATGTTTCGTAGTTGGGGAAATATATCCTCGATCCGAATCACATCATTACCTGGAAAGGTATCATGGTCGAACCCAATCATGATTTTGAGGAAAAGCCTATCAAATTCTCGACTAACAAGAAAAAATTCCCCAATGAAAAACCATTCCACTAGTCAAAGTTCTTTGGCTACACCACGAAACTCAAACAGCGACATGGGAAACATAAGACATTATGAGACAACAATATCCCGTGATTTTTCTAGGTAATTTTGAGGACAAAATTATTTTTAGGTGGGAAGAATGTGACAACACGCCCTGAATAGATCTTTAGTCCCTAGAATAAAGGAAAATGTCAAATACATCCTATACTTTGACCACATTACCAAAATACCCCTGAAAGAAGAATTAAGCTACAATACACTCTCATATGGCAATTATAACCTAACTTTCATTCAAGGTTTAAATAAATGAACTATCTTTTATGGACCTCTCATAAACAATCCATTCAGCTTGGATAATTGCACATAAGCCCCTACACTTTTATAAAATAAATTAAAATCTTTAAAAGTTATTCAAAAACTAACTAAGGACCAAAACCAAATTCCAAACTTAGTTGCCCTTTCCCCCTGGTGACATGGAACCACCTGGACGACCAACATGTCTTGTACTATGTGGGTTACCCATATTACCCATTTTACATCCAATAAAACATTGGCGAAAACTTGTGCACTTCAGCCTCATCTCCACCTCCAAAACTACCAAATAACTCCTCTCCACAAACCCTATAAATACCCCCTTTTACCTCAATAGAAACCTATACCAGCTGCGAGAAAATTCAAAAAAAAATTCGAGATTTTTTGCATTTATGGTATTTTATGTATGAATGCATGTTTCTTAAATTTGGTTATGTTTCTATATATATATATATAGAACAAAATTATGATTTTTCATGTGAATGTTAACGTATGTATGCACTAAAATAGCTCAAAACCCATAAAACTCCATTAAATCTTGAACTTCAATGTTGGATTCTGCTTCGTTAGCTTTGAACCGTTTTAAAGTGTGGTAAGTTGAGCTTAGGTTCTCAGGAACCTAAGTGTAAAGTTTAATTGGACCAAAACCAAGTTTCGATACCCCAAATCGAAGCTTAAACTTTTCGGTCTTGGAATTTTCAGAAAACTAATTCAAGAATTTTACTCCACTAAAATTACTCAAACCAGATTCATTCTTTCTCATTTTTGATATAGAACAAAACTCTTATGATGCTGAAGTAGGAGTCATAACTTTCAGTTACTTATGTTTGGTCAAAATTTCACCATATTTACAGAAACCCAATAACTCGATTTAGCCCAACAAAATTCTTGAAACCAATATGATTGGATTCTTCTTCAAAATTTTTTTAATTTCATCCAAGAATCAACTCGAAAGGATTTCTAAAATGTTTCGAATTTGAGGTCAAAGTTTTAAAACCCTAAAGTCAAACTATCAAAGGTTGAAGACGAATGGGTTACACGCGCGTGAGTAGGAGTCAAACCAGACGCGTGATTAGTTTCACTCAGCACGTGAGGGCGCGTCTCCAATAAGAAAATTCTGATTTTTTCCCCAAAAAATTATTTTAAATTTTGAATAAAATGGTATATTATATCACCCTGTTTGGACTTCTGGAAAGCATTTTCATAAGAAAACTAGTTTAAGCGTAAAAAAATAAGTTTTTAGTTTACACATAATCCCCTGGCTATTTTTCAAGCATTCTAAAATAACCCCAATTTTTTTCTATAAATTCTTTAACCTAAATAAAACCAATTTGTGTTTTATCACTAAGTTCAAATTCGAATAGAAATTTAGGAAATATTAATTTCAAAAACTTTTTAAAATTATATTTATAACCCTCTTAGTTATTTTTTACACTGCAATTAATTTAAGTTTGGTATCTTAGTGCATCATATAAGCATTATATTAGGCCTATATGACCTACTTACACTCTCCCTAATTTCAGAATTTCCAATCAACCCCGTGAATTAGACGAATACACCCGAAATCCGTAAAAAAATTCAAAGTAGGTGATTTTAATTTCAATTGAGCTTATGTTTTTTAACAATTAATTGCTATATCATGACGTGATAATTTTAAACTCATATTTCCAATTATGAACTCATTTGTGTAGTTCATATTTTTTTTACTTGTATTGATTCTCTAAAAAATTCAGTCATCCTTAAACCCGATAAAACACTACAACCTCAAGTGCCACCGAACCATTTTTACCCTTAATTGTGGTATAACCCTAAAACCTATTTATATGATTGCATATTACCCTGCAATTTATTACCATTATCAGTGAAACCCCTAGTAGCATACCTTACGATTCAAGGATTAGACCTCGATATACCACAATAGTTCTAATTGGCCTATAGGGCTATGATGTTGAGTGCCAAGTTATTTATTTGCTACATACGTATGAGTGCCACTCGAGCTAAGTTTGATAAGCCTTTATTATATATTCCCCAATCAATTGGGACCGCCCGCCCAAAAGTAGGATATGCTTTGGATGATATTGTAATGGCATGTCTAAGCATTTTAAGCCCATATACCTGATAATTTATGGGTTATCTTGTTATAGTCAGAACCCTTATCCTAATAACTCAATATACGACTTATCCAGTTATCTTCACCATATTTTCAATTTAATATTACTAGACTCCAGTATAGCCCTAACTGTTTTATTATATTGCAAATTTCTTCCAATTTTTTTTTATACATATTATCTAATCCAATTACTCACTAATAACATATTTCTTCCATATCCTGTATAGACTTAAAATTATCTACTTGGCTTATTTGCTTAATTTTTTTCCTTCCAGATGGACGACGAACCTGAGGAAGACGAGATAACTCCCGAATCATATGGGCGGTAGCAGAAAAGAATGGTAGTCCTCGTTGGAACATACACACCGCAACTTTTCAGCTCTTATGATTTTCGGATAATTTCTATCAATTTTATATTATGTACTAGCAAAGAATAATATAATTTCGTTTATTTTAGACTACGTTATGTAATGAGATACTAAGCTTCCCCTTAATAAAGATCTTTTAAATCTCGCTGCTTTTAATTTAACGGTTGTATTAATTAATAGTCTTTAATTACCAAAAACCAACCTAAAATTTTGCGGATGTGATACTTTGACCATGACATGTCCGTGACAAGTTAATAGTTGTCAAGGACATGTCACGGACTTGTTAAGGTTTTTGATCGTGACACATCCTTGACAAGGTCAAACATGTCACAAACTTTGACCGCGACATGTCTGTGTCAAATATATGGTCACCTCGAGCCATGTCACGGTCTTTGATCGTGATAAGGATGCCTTGTCAAGGTTTTTTACTGCTTCAAATGACCTATTTTGGTGTAATGGCGTTGCCTCTCTCTAACTCGCTAGAGAAAAATTAGTAGATGAGCTACCCTTATGGCTGGTTTTACTCCAAAGCATAAGTTACTAACAAACATATTGGTCAACTGCTGAAAGATGGAGATTTGTCCTCCCGGTAAATTATTGTATCAGATTTGTACTGACCCAATAATAGTGGTGGAAAATGATCGGCAATGCATCTCGTCGGGGACTGAATAGATGTCAGTGATAGCTTGACATTGTTTAACGTGAATCACTGAATCTATTTTACCATCGTATTTTTGGGTTACCACGGGTGGCTTAAACTTGGCAGGTGTAGGATAATCCACAATTGTAGGCGTGGAGGGTGATCCCTTTATGAAAATTTTGTGTAAGGGATTTTGACTTTGCTATTTCTCCTAAATGATCTTCTAATCATTGAATTGAGCCTTTACATGGTTTATGTCAGGGTCGACTTTGACGGAGCTATGCTCTCTTCCTGAGAAGTCTGTTTGACACACATTGATCCTTGTACGCAACTCCTAGACCCGACGAATCCTTCTCGATGATCCCGGGATCCTCTAGGCTCTCTATGATGATGACCCTTCACCGCTCGGGGGCCTAGGTGATCAAATGTTGAGAATCTACTCATCCTTTTTTCCAAAACTGGACTTTCCTGGGAGAATGATTGCTCGTCAGTGGACCTCAGGGATGCGATGGCGCTGGGGAAGTAAGTTTGATCGTTAGTTGATCTAGAATACCTAGATTTGTTCCTTTCAACATTTATTCTTGTTGGGTTTATGAGCTGTCTGTTCCCATAGGGGGCAAGAGGCAACATTTATCCTCTCCTATTGGAGTGTTCCCATCCAAATGGAATGACAGGGCTTGATCCAGGCCTACTCTGACTGACTTAGAGCGTCCGAGTCAACCGTTTTACTATTTCTTGAATTGCCTTTTGACCTTTGGCTATTCTTATAAAAATTCCGTGGAGATATCCCAATCTTGACGGGGAGTAGGGTAGAATGATTTATACTGTGCGACTAATTTGTGGATTATCTGCCATTTTCCAGAATTTTCATGCATGTGATTGGAAAAGTATTTTAGGATTGAAAACTAGTAGGAAACAACAGCAGCTTGTAGAATTTCCATAGACGACATTAATCTGTTGGTGTCTAAAATTGGTATGATTATAATTATGTGTCTTAGTTGAGTAATACAAACAATATACCACACGTATAAAATAAGATGTTTTGAACTAGAGAGAGATGAGAAATAAAGAAGGGGATAAAATATTTTATGTGGTTCATCCCAATGAGGTGCCTACACCCACGGGTACTAAGTCATTAGGTATTATAGTTGAGTATAAGCTCTCAAGAATTTCTCTAAGGTTGAGTGTATGCCATTTTTCACATGTGTCCCAGCTGAAGGATGTAGTGGCCTATTTATAGGAATGGGAAGAAGAAGAGGTGGAATGCCTTTGTATGTCAGACATTTATACCTTTTTACATTATTAATGACAACTAATCATGAGCTAGCATAGCTTCACGTGCATGTACAATGGTGACTATAGATATTCCTATGTGTGTATATTTTACTTTGTTTATGGTTGGCTTCCCTGAGGGTAGTCGACCATGCTACTGACCAGTGGGAGATAATCAGTCGACCGCGATAATATCATTGGGGAGGGGGGACACTGGAATATATGATAATGATAGGTATCACACTCTCATTGGTCCACATCATACTCTTATTTTAGGTTACAAAAATGCTTATAAGCACTTTTATGAGATAGTAATTTCACAGGATAAGATTGTGCAAGTTCCTCTAGTGATTTCAAGATTTAATAGCGCTGGATTGCAATCATTTAGATATGTGTATGTTGGAATCAAGTTGGTAAATTTTACTTCCCATGTAAAATTACATGTCATCAAGGCCAATATATGTTACGAGTTGTTGATAGGAAGGGTGTGGATGCATACTCATGGCATTGAGCCTTCAATGTTTCACTAGTGCATAAAAGTCATTAGTCGTGGAATCAAGCATTGTGCCTGTTGGCAAGAAGGATAAGAAGAAAATAAGAGTATGTATGGACTTCAGAGATCTGAACTGCGCGTGTCCTAATGATGAATATCCATTATTGAGCATTGATAAATTAGTGGATGCGACTTACACACACGAAATGTACAGTTTTATGGATGGGTATGTTGGATATAATCATATCATAATAGATCCTACCTATGCAGAGAAGACATTTTTTTGGACTCCTCTAGGCAATTTTTGCTATACAGTTATGTCGTTCATTTTGAAGAGCATCGGGGAAATGCATCTATGAATAATGATTGCCATATTTCATGATTAATTTCATGACATATTAGAATTCTATGTGGATAACTCTATGGTGAAGACCAAAATAGAGAGAAGACACATTCAAGATTTAAGAAGCCCTTGAACGTTCCCGGGAGTATAAGATCAGGATGAACCCATTGAAATGTGTCTTTGGGGTTATAATAGGAAAATTTCTTGGTTTTGTTGTCAACAAGCAAGGCGTGCAAGTGGATACTAAAAGGCAGAAGGCGATTTTCATAATGCCACCACCAAGGATTCAAAGGCAGCTTAGAAGTTTCTTGGAAAAAAAGTCTTTTTTGAAAATATTTGTACCAGATTTTCCAGAGGTTACCAATCCTTTATCACCACTCATGAAGATAAGGTGAAGTGAGTATGGGGGGACGATAAAAAAAGATAATTTGAGAGGATCAAGGAGATTCTGGCCTCTCCCTAAACTATGATTTCCGTAGAATATGTAAACCTTTGATAATGTATTTGAAAAATACAAAATATCTATTGGGGCTTTGCTCGCCTAAGAGAACGAAGGACATGATAAGAAAATGTATTATTTTTCCCAAGTGATATCTAGGATTGAATCTAGATACGCAAGTGTGGAAAGGCATTACTTGGCCTTAGTTTTCATAACACAAAAGCTAAGACACCAATTTCTCGCATTCATAGCACATATTATTACCAAGTGTGATCCCATCAAGTATCTACTCCCAAGAACCATTTTAGTGGGGCGTGCGACTGGTGGTTCCTTATACTCCCATAATATCATTTGAAGTTCCTTACAACTAAGGCCATAAAAAATCAAGCTTTGGTACATCTCTTAGCCAATTTCCCAAGATAGAATTTTTAACCTCTGAGAAAAAGTTACGAGGATACAAGTTTCAAGCTTATTTGGTGAGGGAGATGGAGGAATGGGAAATGGAGTTTAACGGTTCATACTCACAGGGTAGTGGTGGAGCAGGGATCATACTCCTCAATAACAGAGAGAAAATGACACTTTCCTATAATCTAGACTTCAAGTGCTAAAAAAATAAAGCAAAATATGAAGAACTTATCCTTAGGTGGTTAGAAGTTTTGGGATGATGAGTTAGAATACTGTGCATCCGAGGAGATTCTAAACTCAGGGTTAAACAAGTGAATAGATAATTTAATCTTAAACATGCCAATCTTGCCCCTTATTGAGTAATAATCCAACATCTGTTGAATTCATTTTTAGTTGTCAAGATAAAGAGACACCCCAGGATGATGTATAGACACCCCGATGCTCTAGTATAGATCGCTCAAAAGTTAGATATGGAGGAGACAAAGGATACAGTCACTATCCAAAAAAGGACTGTGCCTATAATAATAAAGTCTCTATTTCTAAGTAAGGAGGCTAAAGATTGAAGAGCCTTCATTGTCACATAGTTGGAAATGTATGAAGGAAATATGAAGTTATCAGAGTTAGCTAGATTTTACATACTCGAAGGCACTCTCTACGTTAAAATTCTAGGGGGTATTTAGAAAGGTATATGGGGGAATAAGAAGCCCATGATAATTTGCAAAGGATGCACAAGATGCATAATGGTGACACCGGTGTCCCATTGTGCATGCATTTACAACGAGCATATTACTATTGGCCCAGTATAAACGCAGAGGCCACTCAACTATAGTAAGATTGTTTAAAATGACAAACCCAGTTTGACCAACCATCATAAGCCCACTTTGTTGAGTAGTTGGACGATTGGAGGAAGTCTTACATAGCCTACCTAAAATACGGAAAGTTGTCCAATGAGCGAGAAAATAAGATCTACTTAAAAAATGGGTCGCTCATTTTTACTGGGTAAAAGGATAATTGTAGAGGAAAGGGTACAATGAGAAATCTTTGAAGTGTGTCACCAAGGTAGAAGTAGAAAAAGTGTTGAAGGAGGTGCATGAACCTTCACATATGGATTGAGTAAAGTTATACGATCAATTGATGACTCTGGGGTACTATTAGCCTACAATGGAAGAAAAATCCATTAATTTCTTGATGAGATGCAAAGCATGTCAACTGCATGGTAGCATGGTACATGCCCCATTAGTGAGCCTACAGAGTTTGGATACCCCTTATCAATTCCACAATTGGGCATTTGATCTCGTTGGAAAGATTAGCCCAACCACTCATGGAAAAATATTTTATCCTAGTTTCCACAAATTTGTACACTAAATGGGTAGTAGAAATCCCTCGGAGGAGGATAACTGCTTAGGTATTTACTCAATTAATTCATGAGTAGATTATATGTAGGTTCGTTAGCCCCAAGGTTATCCTCATGGACAATGGAAATCAGTTTGGGTGAAAGTAAATGGGACTGCTCACACATAAGTATAAGATCATTCACAATAGATCAACCATTTCTTATCCAAAGGATAATGGACAAGAAAAGGCAACTAACAAAACCCTGATTAACATTAATAAGAAAATGTTATAGGATCTCCCCAGGGTATGGGATGACAAATTGATAATAGTTTTGTGGGCTTACAGTACTTTAAAAAGGAAGCCAACGGGGTTCCCTCCATTTTATTTTGTTATGGAACATAAGTTGTCATGCTGGTATAAGTAGAAATCCACTCTATGAGAGTGGATTTAATCCACGATTTTCTACTTGACCCAAGACATGTGCAGTTAGCAACCTTAGGTGAACATAAGGACATAGCCAAGGAGAAGTTCAAAGTTTACACCCAATAACTTTTCAGGGCCTATGAGAACCTAGTCAAAACAACAGAATTCCAAGTTAAGGACTTATTTCTTCGAGCATCCACTCATCACTTGAGGAGAATGTCTACCTCAAAATCAAGTGTAATTGGGAGGAAGCATTTTTAGTTAGAGAAGTGGGCGATTCAAGGTACTGCCAATTTTTAGAGCAGAAGATTTATTGTATCACGTCGATCAATTTCAAGTAGCTCAAGAAGTACTATGCTTTAGGTATCCAATAGTTATCTCTTTTACAATTTATGAAAATTAAAGTTTCTTGTATGAAAAGAAACGCCCTTTTGTATGAGCAATACTAAAAAATATCAAGTTTGGTGTAATGAATGCACTAGCTTATGTTTAGTTATGGCCAACTTTCTTTCAAAGTTTTGTAATGATGATTATATTACTTATTTTATTACATAACCAAGAAGTTGTTCCTTTTTATATGTATTTATTGTGTGAGAGGATGCATTATATAGTCATGATAATACTACATTAAGTCATTAAAATGTCAGTAGATTGATCCAATTTTTTTCCAAAGTACAAAGAAATTAGTCTTCTTTTAACTCGATTACCTTCGCTCGCAAAATCTTGAGGTGATATACTTTTAAGCAAATGTCCAACTGATAAAAATTTAACGAGCAAGGTAGTATAGAATTTCAAAAGTAAACGAAAAAATATTTATTTTACCGTATAAGTTTATCATTGCTCCTAATATTTTGAGGGGATGTACTTTCAAGCTAAACTCCTTATAACAATATATAGCGAGCGATGTAGGAAAAATTTCCAAAGTACAAAGAAACAAAATGTCTTTATTTAAATAGTTCATATTTGCTCCCAATATTTTGAGGGGATATACTTTGGAGTTCAAGTACAAATGGAAGAATATAGCAAGAACATCATTACAAAATTTTCAACTTTATTTTACTCTTAATATTTTGATGGGATATACTTTCACAATCATAATTGTACAAGATCAAAAAGAAAAATACAACAATCATAATGAGTTCTTATAGTATAAAGGAAAGTTTTCCATATAATTAATGATTACTCTCAAATATCTTACAAAAGACATTTTGCGAGAAGAAAATCTCACTGTTTAAGGGAAAGACAATTAAAGAATAGCAATACTTACTTTCAATTATTTTACAAAAATACAAAGTTTTGCGAGCAGGTAGTCCCACAATATAAGGGCAAAGAAATGAAATAAAAATAACCAGTACAAAGTAAATGAAAAAGTTATTTCAGATCCACTTCTTTTGCTTGACAGAAATGAAAGAGAGTGAAAAGTACACGCACAAGAAAGACAATAGAATTAGCATTTCATTGCAAAGAGATATCTTACTCGAAAGAGAGGAAAAGATATTACGAATGTCCAAAAAATACGAGCAAAGAAATTAAAGAGTCTAATCGCCTTTTACAAGGAACATAAGGGTTTCCTTCCTATAAAAACTCTCACAAGAAGCACCAACTTACCATTTCACATTTTCCTCAATTTTGGCAATACAAGTGAAACCTGCCTTGTCACCAGCCATAACGTTGATGAACTGAACTTTAAGGGATTTGATCCGATCCTTTAAGGAATTTGCTCGCTAACGATATTTATTAGTTTTAGCATTTTCCAACAATTGAGCCTTCATCAACTTCCTCATGGTAGGATGAATAATGCTGTGAGCCGAGGCATCCAACTAATCCAAATTAATATCGTAGCATTTCTCCAAGTCTTTAATAGAAGCGAGAAAAATCTGAGTATTTTTAAGAGTGAATTCACTCGGAGGAGTGGTTGTATACCGATGAAGATGGCTAGAGATGGCCTTTAAGATAGTAACATAGATGCCTTCGATATTACAAATAGAGTATCTAGTGAACATCTCAAGGTGGTGCTCAAAGATTAAATTTAATATGACTTAATCTTCCTCTCGAAATATGTTAACATGACTCACAAACCATAAATGCTTCACATAGATGTCTAGAGCATTCATCTATGCTAGGTCAAAAATTGTATTCATTGAACATGTGTCAGAATCAACAACAGAATCCTTACTAGCCTTCTCCTCATAAGGTATATCATAATGAAAATAAAGAAAGAGATTGAGAAGAGCACTAATTTATTTTCAATGTATAAGAAAACAAATAAAAGGTATGCCAGTTTAATACTTGAGGCTCCACAAGCATAGGAGTGTTCATAGTATTCATCTGAAAATAAGGAAACATGATTAAGAAATGGATCAAGTATTTGCAAAGTATAAGAAAATAAAGTAAAAGGTATGCCGGTTTAATACCCGAGGCTCCACTTACAAGGGAGACCTCATTATATCAATATAAAAACAAAAAACATATTAATAAGATCACTTAATTTTCTGCAAAGTACTAGTAAATAAATAAAAGGTATGCCAGTTTGATACTTGAGGTTCCACTAGCATAAGATAGCTCGTACTACTCACCTAAGATTCAGAAATATGATGAGTGATTACTCGAGCATTTACACAGTATATGCAAATAAATACAAAGATATGATAGTGTAAATACCCGAGGTTCCACCAGCATAAGAACACTCAAATTTCGGTATATATGTAACCTCAAAACAAAGAAATAGGTTAATCACATAAGATAAAGATTCCAAAGTACGAGAAAGTGTGTTATATACCTAAGCACTCTCAAATATAGGGGTACTCACACCCAATACAACCCTAACCTGAAAATAATAGAAAGTAATAGTTCACTCGGATCGACCTGAAAATAAGATGTTCATATATACTAAGTAATTTATCGAATAAAAGACAATAAAGATAATTATTTCTTTTATCACAAAAGGAGTTATATTAATATGCTACATGCTCCAAAAAGGAAATAAGAAATGAGGGGCCACATGAAGCAATACTTCAGATTGTATGAGTAGAGAAGGCGTGAGTGTGAGGCATGTTATCTATGTGCACAATACCTTTGGGGTAGATATCATGCTCGTGAGAGGTAAGCTTGTAATAGTCACCCTAAAACTTTATGCTCGCCCCGAATTCATGAAAAGATGAAAAATCTCATGAGCTATTTCATTTAAAAAAAATAATGAAGGTAAATGCTCGAAAGAAAATAAATTACCTTAGCCAAGCTAATAGAAGCACATGTAGGGGGATGACTTGAGGAACTGCTCGACCTTGAAGGAACGGTGGGGCACGAGCAAAACAAGAAGGTGGAATGGATACCTTTTCGCCAAGACAAACAATTCTAAATGTTTGAAGGAATATTAACAAAAAAGTATGATATTGCTACATATAGACACCCGAGATACAATGCTCATCCCACGACTGGTAGTGCGAGCAGTTATTGACGAACTCCCTCCAATTGTGGGGAATTGAAGAGTGCGATTTTGTTCAAATTAAGAAATTATTTAATTAAACTCAGTTTTTCAATTAAATCCTAAAACATGCACCTATGTGTGTGCTTGTGTCAAACCATAAATATATAAAGCATGTGACACAAAATATCTGGAAAAATCCCCGCAGGGCAAAACCATTTATTTTCACTATAATTTGTAAAAAATGATTACACGGATTATAATGAAAATAAGTGTGACATACGAAATACCCGCAAGTGTCAGTTCCGATGTCGTCGGTTGGAATCTCCCGCAAGAACTCCGGATGGGCAGCAATGAAGAAAGGACCGAATTCTCAACAAATGACTCCAGATGAGTAAAAATAATCAATTGAAGGTTTAAAAAATGCACATAGATAGTTGGGAGAATTATTCTCTTTTATAAAGGTGGAATAAGGCCTTAAAAGTTGGGAAAGGTGAAGACTTTTGGCTTTTCTTTTATAAAGGTGACATAAAGCCTTAAAAGGAGGGAAAGGTGAAGACTTTTGGATTTTCTTTTATAAAGGTGACATAAAGCCTTAAAGGAGGGAAATGTGAAGACTTTTTTCTTTTATAAAGGTGACATAAAGCCTTAAAGGAGGGAAAGGTGAAGACTTTTGAAAAATATTTTCTAAAAAAATTCCCAAATATCTATGCAAATATAAACAACTCCAATAAATCATTTTATCAATAATGCGTCGTGGAGTTATGGAAAAACAGTTGAGAAGCACATCGCATGTAGCATGATACACGTGTGAAGATGATGGATGAATGGATTCAGATAAGGCCGTCGAGGATGATCGTGATGAAGAGCCGAATGTAGAGGTATCAGGCATCCAAATTATGATTTAGGGAAGACAGAAAAATCTTAGATTCTACCCCAGACATTTATAAAAATATGTCCTTACAAATCTCCCCCTATGTCTATGCCGGTACATATATAAGAAATCCAAATTATGCAATCTTTGTAAAACAAATGACATATAAGATAATATCCCCATTAAACCCTTAAACTGATAATACTAAATGATATGACTTCAATCGAACTTCAACATCTTTAAATTTTTAATTCTTCAGAAACTCCCAAAGCTTTTCTCATCAGGGTGTGCAATCCAATGGATATCAACTTTGTACCTACACACATGAGAAAAAGCAAATACCCATGACACGCACCAGTTTGAAATATAATGATATGCTAAAATCAAAGATCAATTAAGCTTAAGAAAATCATAGATAAATCAACATATATTTCTCCCCTATAATTCATTTTCCCCCTTTTTATGATGTCCCCAAATAGACAGATATGAGAAGCATAAATATCAAAAATGTCACACAAAAAATCTTCTATATATATTTTTTTAATTTTTCAAACAAAATATTTACCAAAGAATAAAAAGATGGGACATATACCAAATAGTCCCTCAAACATTTTTTAATACTCATTTAGTCCAAGCCTTTTTATTTTGCCTCAAAAAGTCCTTTGCCACATATTTTGAAAAGGGAGTGCCGCTGGCGCGGACCTCTAAAAATAAGAGAATATTGAGTGCTTGAGGGACTAAATGGGTTAAACTAAAAATATGTGTCCTTTTTAAAAAATATATATTTATAGTAGGGACTATTAATTAATTGACCCTAAAAAAATTTATATTTTTGATTTTTTTAAAATTTTATACAAAATATACAACAAAGAATCACACACCATGAAAGAACACAAAAATAACCAAGTCGATGATAGAGTAATTGTAGGGGTGTGAACACATTTGATAGATAAATAAACTCAATCAATCATATGTGCACGATGCATACGTGTACTCCTAACGAATGAACATCAAAAGTATCCTTAGGTGTAAAAATTGTTGAATTTAGATGACATCGTCTTAATCAAATCAACAAATCAAAGTTAAAGCGATTTTCACACCAATAACATCCAAAATTATTTAGCGTTTTTTCAAGATTTTCAAGGACGTGCAAACTCGTTTAAATTTTCCAACCAAACACCCTCAGATGTATATTTTGAATAGAGGTGATCTAAATTCTCAAACTTTGGAGAATTGATGGTGAAACCTAATGGCCCATTTTTGGAATGTATTGCTTTTTATTGCCTTTAAATTTTTCGGGATCTTTAACCTCTTTGGACCCCGAATAATAAAATTCCTCAATTTTTTAGGTCCGTTTTAACGATGGCTTTAGCGCAAAGGATATATAATTACCTTTCGTAGCCCCCACCATTTTTAAAGTACCACACAATCTCACCAAACGGTTTTTACAAGTACACATTTCTTATCAAGTTTTATCACGCTTGGTTCGTTTTAAGGACAGGATTAAAGTCAAAACACCCAACCAACATGTGATAAGACAAGTACAATAATTAATCAAATCCGTGCATGTGCGCAATAAAGGAAATCATGAGTCAAACATGTAGGAAGTAACACTTAATTACATCTTAATGACTCCAAACATTATAAAGCACAAAGATGACAAGATATATTGTCTCAAAACACTATCAAATAGTCACATGAATAAATGGAATGAAATTGTGACTTGGCTATCTTAAATGCTCATAAAAGGTGCAAATAAAATACAATTTTTTTTTAAAATTTTATAAAAAGAAAATCTTTTTGTTCTTTTCTAAAATTTTTATAAAAAGAAAATCCTTTTGTTATTTTAAAAAATTTTTTATAAAAAGAAAATATTTTTGTTTTTCCATTTTTTTAAGAAAATAAAAGTAACAATAATACACATGATATAGTCTAGCAATAGGAATCATATGATATAAACATGACAAAACATCCTATCCTAGATACGGACCAACCCCTTAGTCAACTGTGCAAATCCCTAAAGACTTCCTAAGACTTTCAAATCTAAGGGCATCTAAAGGTTTTGTGAAAATATCAGCTAATTGACGGTCGGTGGGTACGTAATTCAGGGATACGACTTTCTCCTCAACTAGATGTCATATAAAGTGCTCGCGTATCTTGATGTGCTTTGTGCGTGAATACTGGAATAGATTGCGGGATATGTGTATCGCGCTCATGTTGTCACAGGAAATGGTCATCGTGTCCTGTGAAATCCCATAATCCTCCAGCATCTGTTTCATCCACAAGAGTTACGTGCAATAACTCCTGGCGGCGATGTACTCAGCCTCCGCAATGGACAAAGAGATGGAGTTTTGCTTCTTGCTCAACCAGGAGACAAGCGCAGAACCAAAATAAAAACACCCACCAGAAGTGCTCTTACATCCATCTACATCCCTAGCCTAATCGACATCTGAATAGGCGGACAAATGGTCATCGGTATCAAAGGAATACCAAATACTGTATGAGAGAGTCCCACTTACCTATTTGATAATACATTTTAGAGCGAATAAGTGTGACTCTTTTGGGGATGCCTGATATCGCGCACAAACACCAACACTAAAGGCTATGTCGGGATGACTGGCAGTCAAGTAGAGAAGACTACCTATCATACTCCGATATAAGGTTTGATCTACGTCGTTGCCTGAAGTGTCCTTACTAAGCTTGATAGAAGTACTCATAGGTGTACGAGCATGCTTAGCGGAGTCTAAACCAAATTTCTTCACTAGGTCTCTAGCATACTTGGATTAGGAGATGAACATCCCATCCTCTAGCTGACGAACCTGGAGACCAAGGAACAATGTAAGATCACCTACCATGCTCATCTCAAACTCACTTTTCATCTCCTCCTCAAAGTGGTGAGCATACTGGGAGCACGTGGATCCAAAGACTATGTCATCCATATAGACCTGGGCAACTAAAATAGCACCATCATTTCTCCAGACGAATAACGTCATATCAACTCCCCCTCTCTTGAAGCCACAGGCTAAGAGATAGAAAGTAAGCCTCTCGTACCAAGCACGGGGTGCTTGCTTCAAACCATACAAGGTTTTCCTCAGATAGTAGACGCACTCCGGGTGTGTAGGGTCTTCAAACCCTTTTGGTTGAACCACATAAACCTCCTCCTGTAAAATGCCATTTATAAAGGCACTTTTGACATCCATCTGATATAATTTGAAGCGCAGATGACATGCGATGGCGAGTAGTAAGCGGACGGAATCAAGCCTCACAACAGGAGAAAATGTTTCCCCAAAGTCTATGTTGATGCAAAAAACTGGACCGAATCCCATTTTTATGATCACAGATAAATAGATAAAAGCAATCCAATCAAGCACATGAGAGACAAAGATTTTTAAAGTGGTTCGGCTATAAGGAAAAGCCTACGTCCACTGTTATTTTATTCCCAGGGGTTTATAATAGCACAATGTGGTGTAGAGAGAGAAAAAGGTATGGATCTTGTGTATGGTGTCTCTCGGTTCTTGGATCTCTTGGATCTCTCCTCCTTTTGCCTAAGGGAATACATGTATTTATAGTGGTGGGGGATAAAGAGATTCATTGTATGTAGGCATTTATACATTATGTCTACATTCAACGAATCTAATTACTTGGTATGCTATGTGTTGTCATCTACAATATAAATGTACATTAATGCTCATTAAATGCGTAGTTATCCTTTGATCTTCCTGGTTGGTATGCCGACCAACTCTCCTCGGGTGCCGACTAACTCTCCTCGGGTACCGACCAACTCTCCTCGGGTGCCGACTAACACTCCTCGGGTGCCGACCAACACTCCTCGGGTGCCGAATATTGCCACGTAGGATGACATGTGTCCTTTTCTGATTGGTCCTCGTAGATGGAGAATTTTTGCGTTAACAGAAGCCCCCAATGCTCCATGCTTGATGGTTTACTTGAAAGGATGGAGTATTTATTCTGCAGTGTTGCTCGGTGCTCGTGAAATTCTTGATCTACCTTCTTGATTTGTTCAACATAAAGTGCATTATCTCCTGGACGACATATGATGCAGGCTGATCGATGGTTGCCAATCTTTCTTTTGAGGAACTCCGTGTGCTATGTATCACCCCTGGGAATTTGGATGCAGCCATGCCATAGTATGCAACTTGTAGCTTGTCATAATCTTTAAGTATGTTGATTGGTTCGCCAGCCGACCAAATGATTCCTGTGTCGAGCAACTGAATGCTAACTTCACGTGCTTGATTCTTCTGATTTATGATCCTCTGAATACTTTGTCGAGTAACATACTAGCTTTTGAACCCAACTCTTCAATCTGATTAGTACCAAGCTAGTGGTGGACTTCGAAACATTTTCATACAACTTCTTCTTCATTATTGGTCGATACAGTAGTAGCAAATATCTCAGTGCTGTAGATGCTGATTTTGACTTCTACCTCTGCTCGGGGATGAGCAAGAGGTTCTCGGGGACGAGCAAGTGATTCTCAGGGATGAGCAAGAGCTTCTCGGGAATGAGCTAGTGCTTCTCGGACAGATCATCTGTGATGAATATCAGAATGTTGAAAGATCTTAACTTCATAAACTCCCCTTATACTTTGGATGATCCTCCTGCTGGTGAGGAACCTGTTTTAAAAGAAGAGGGAAAAGAAACCAATAGAATAGGAATCTCAATGTAATAGTTAGTATACATTTTCATTTTCATTCTCAATGTATTTTGTTTTTTGAGTTTAATGAAAGACTTTCATTTTTGTTCGCAATCTTAATTGCTATTGTTTTGTAAATATCAAACACTTTACATTTATGCATATGTATCTGTTAAAAAGATAACAATATTGTGTTGTTCATCGACCAACTTAGTAATAAAAAGAATTACAAGTATTAAAAATGTTGCTCGATCACTTAATAATAAAGTAATGAGTATAAAAATGTTTAAATTTTTTCCAACCAACCAAGGTTGTTAAATTGTGCTCACCGACCAATTATAGTTAGTGAGAGTTTATCCCCGACTAACTATACTTGGTAAATTTTTGTCTTTATAAAATGTATCCGACCAACTAAGGTCAATAAATTCTTCTTGTCGACCAACTACAGTTAGTGGGTTTTTATTCCCGACCAACCATACTTGGTGTATTTTGTTTTTCAAAGAACTTTTTACTAGTTATCTTACCAACCGTAGTTGACCACGCTAGTGTACACCTCCTAACCAAAGGAGTATTTTTGGTTCTTTCGAACTATTTGGTTCTTTCGAACTATATGTCCACTAGATATCTTACCAACCGTAGTTGATCACACTAGTGTACGCCTCCTAACCAAAGGAGTATTTTTGGTTCTTTCGAACTATTTGGTTCTTTCGAACTATATGTCCACTAGATATCTTACCAACCGTAGTTGATCACACTAGTGTACGCCTCCTAACCAAAGGAGTATTTTTTGGTTCTTTCGAACTGTCCACTAGTTATCTTACCAACCGTAGTTGATCACGCTAGTGTCACCTCCTAACCAAAGGAGTATTTTTTTTGGTTCTTTCGAACTGTCCACTAGTTATCTTACCAACCGTAGTTGGTCACACTAGTGTCACCTCCTAACCAAAGGAGTATATTTTTTGGTTCTTTCGAACTATCTGACCAACCGAAGTTGATCGTGGGTTTGAACTATCGGTGTTTGCTTTTATTGCTGGGCAGCGTAGTGTTGCACACAATACTGACTGTAGCTCATTAATCCAATTAGCCTTAGCTGCATTTAGCCGTTTCTTCAAACCATTTAATAGTGTTCTGTTCGTCACTTCAGTTTGTCCATTTCTTTGAGGATGGCCTGGCGCTGAATGAACCTTCAAAATGTTTGACTAACGACAATAGGCTGCAAACTCTTCGTTGTCAAATTGTGTTCCGTAGTCTGTGATGATGGCAATGACGAGGTATTTGAATCTTCCTCGGGTCGTCGGCAGTGGTCCAACCAAATCAATTCCCACATGGCAAATGGCCAAGGAGAAGTGATGGGTGTCAACAATGTTTGTGGAGTTCTTCGGATGGAGGAAAAGCGTTGGCACTTGTCACATTTCTTGGCATAAGCTATACAATCAGCTCTCATCGTCGGCCAGTAGTATCCCTGCGTCATCACCTTTTGCAAAAGTGTCCGACCTGCTACATGGGCTCCACAGGACCCTTCATGGATCTCTTTAATCAATTCTTTCACCTCGGAGGGATGTACACATCTTTGCAAACCTGCCATAATTCCTCGTCTATACAAAATACCATTAATTAGTACATACCGAGCAACTTTAAACTTCCATTTCTTGGCAGCGAGCTTATCCTCCGGTAATTTTTCCTCCTCAATATATGCTCTGATGGGATCCATCCAAGATGGTCCTAAATCAAGGGTAATAATATTCATCGTCAGGTCTTCATCTATGCTCTGACTTTCTAATACTTCAATTGGTATCGTTCTTCGCAGCTCGGTACGAGTAGCTGATGCTAATCGGGCCAAGGCGTATGCTCTCACATTCTCCATTCTTGATATTCTTACCAGTTGAACAGCAACAAACTCTGATACTAACTCCATCACCTTTGCTTGATACTTGATCATCAATTCTCCTTTGGCTGCAAATATTCCCAGCATTTGGTTTACGATCAATTGAGAATCACTGAAGACAATAACCTGCTGTGCCTCCATAGTATTTGACAAATTAAGACCTGCAATCATGGCCTCATACTCAACCTCATTATTAGAAGCTTTGAATTAGAAACGTAGGGCGTATTCCATGTCGACCTCGTCTGGGCTGTTCAAAACGATCCCTGCCCCACAGCCTGTAGTGCAAGATGAGCCATCTACATATAGCCTCCATATAGGCAACTTGTCTTCTAATTTATGGTCTGACAGAGTTCCTCGGTGGAATACTTATCGCTTTCTTTCATCATGTTCTGATACTTCTGAATACACCTCTTGAATTTCAATATACCTCCTGAACTTCAATATTCCTCCTGAACTTCAATATTCCTCCTGAACTTCAATATCAAAAGTAATTCCTGAGCAAGAAAAACAACTCCTGAATGATGATTGGTCGGGGCCCCGATCTTTTGAGTTTGTGGAGTTGAATTTGATGATCGACTGCATGATGATATAAGAATGTGCCACCAAATGAACAAATATATCTGTAATAGAAGCCCCCAATGTGGAATGTGAACTTTGAATGAGATTTATCGACCAATACCAACCGGAGTTGGATTTTATCACCAACCGGAGTTGGATTTTATCTACCAATCGGAGTTGGTGGTAATTGATAATAAATGATGAAGACTTCCTTGGAGCTGACTAATGGATTGTTGGGAATAAGATAATATAAATGCTGGAGACCTCCTCGGCGATGACCAACAGATTTGTTGGGAATAAGATAATATAAATGCTAGAGACCTCCTCGGCGCTGACCAACAGATTGTTGGGAATAAGATATAATAAATGCTGGAGACATCCTTGGAGCTGAATAAGATATAATAAATGCTGGAGACATCCTTGGAGCTGAATAAGATATAATAAATATTTGTCGAGCTCCATGCTGAAATGAGAATAGAATATGCATCCAAATAGATATAAAGAATAATAATAAAGTGCCTCGCCGATCAGTCGAGGTAGAATCATATAATGCCGAACAAGAATAAGATCTTTCAGAACATAAGAATATGGCCGAGAACGTTGTCAGGCCTGAATATAAATAAGAATTATCCGAACGAATGTTGTAATTCTCCTTAAAGATGAATAAGTATCTTGTCGAGGCATAATTGCAGAATGCCGAATAAGAATAATATTTTCCAGAACATAAGAATATGGCCGAGAACTTTGCTGGGCCTGCATATAAATAAGAATTACCCCGACCAACTATCCATTGGGGGTGAAATATAATAAATGTTATAGTTCTCCTCAGAGCTGAATATGATAATAAGTATCTCGCCGTGCTCCATATTGAGATGAATATAGAATATGAATCCCAATGGATATATAGAATCATTTGTGCTGGAGCAGATATCATAGCAATAATAAAATCAATAGTTCCTCACTGAGGTGAAATTTCATACTGCCGAGCTATGATAATATTTTTCAGAAGAGTAAGATTATTTCCGAGCATTCGTCGGAGTTGAATATTGTACCTGTAAAAATTAATATCTTGCTCTACCATTTGTGTAGGCTGAATTGATTAGTCATGAGAATAATTTACTCATCAATCAATATATGATATGTATATGCTTGAGAAATAAAAATATTAATAATATGCCAAATGTGTGTGAGATGGACAAATTATTATCAAATATGCATCATAAATAAGACGTAAAATTATTTAATCTCCAACAACTAATCAGGTATTAGTTGCTGTTTGAAAATTATTTATCACTTGGTTTTAAAAATATTTTTGGGGTGATCATAAGTTAAAAAAGACTTAAGCCCCCTGCTTGTCCCCAAGCCGAACTCGTGTTTAAAGAAATATCAGGGGTGCTTAGCATTTTTTAATACCCCAAGATTCTACTGCTGCCGACAAACAACATGGATGTTGCCGACCAACATTTAAGGATATCTCAAATTATAGAATATATGGTTGGATGACCAGAATATATCGAATCTTTAGATAAAAAAATAACATTCAATGTAAAATTTAAGCCTTAAGAATGTTAATTAAATGAATAAATATATAACCCACTAGATCGTGTGATTTCGACAAAGAAACCTTGTGATGTGATGAACGAGGGGCCAACATATCAAATTTGTGCCCAGAGTCTTGATATGGTCATGATTATTTTACTGATCCTCTTTTACAAGAGGTGGGTAATGATTTTTCAGGTGAGAGAAAATTATTTTTTATATTGATCCCTTCCTATTCCCAATTTGGAGAGATAAAAATATGGTGAATGATAAAAGTTATTACCAAATTTATATAAAAAAAATCAATCAATGAGACTTTATTGGCATAGATGGAAGATGAACCAAATTAAGTATATAGTTCATAAAAGTGAATGCAAAGAGACTCAAACTTGAAGAGAGAGAAAATAGATATGGGTCATGATTTCCATGAGAAGACTTTTTATTGTCTTTAACCTTTTCCCATTCTTTTATTAAAAATATGATGGGAATTTGAATAGACATCAAAGATCTTACAAAATTTATTTCTAAATCAACAATGAAAATTATCAAATCTTATCATCGTCGTATATATTGGTATATGTAATCATTTAAAATATTTATTCCATGATATAAAATTGAAACTTGAGAATCAAGCAAAAATTTATGATTTATGAAATCCATTATTTTTCAGATTTCTAAATAAGAATTAATCTAATAGTTATGATTTAAATATCATGATATGCAACATTTTGCAGATAAAAATTGGACAATTAATTTATGTATATAAACATAAAAATCATGATTGAATCATATAGAAAATAAAAACTTAGCTTTTGATGGAGAACAATGCTTGTAAAACGTTCCCACAGACGGCGCCAATCTGTTGATGCAAAAAACTGGAACGAATCCCATTTTTATGATCACAGATAAATAGATAAAAGCAATCCAATCAAGCACATGAGAGACAAAGATTTTTAAAGTGGTTCGGCTATAAGGAAAAGCCTACGTCCACTGTTATTTTATTCCCAGGGGTTTACAATAGCACAATGTGGTGTAGAGAGAGAAAAAGGTATGGATCTTGTGTATGGTGTCTCTCGGTTCTTGGATCTCTTGGATCTCTCCTCCTTTTGGCTAAGGGAATACATGTATTTATAGTGGTGGGGGATAAAGAGATTCATTGTATGTAGGCATTTATACATTATGTCTACATTCAACGAATCTAATTACTTGGTATGCTATGTGTTGTCATCTACAATATAAATGTACATTAATGCTCATTAAATGCGTAGTTATCCTTTGATCTTCCTGGTTGGTATGCCGACCAACTCTCCTCGGGTGCCGACTAACTCTCCTCGGGTACCGACCAACTCTCCTCGGGTGCCGACTAACACTCCTCGGGTGCCGACCAACACTCCTCGGGTGCCGACCAACTCTCCTCGGGTGTCGAATATTGCCACGTAGGATGACATGTGTCCTTTTCTGATTGGTCCTCGTAGATGGAGAATTTTTGCGTTAACAGTCTACATCCTTAATTTATGTGTAGCCTTGAGTGACCAACCTAGCCTTATTTCTGATTATGGTACCATTTTCATCCATTTTATTCTTAAAAATCCACCTGGTACCTATAACATTAGTCTCACTAGGTCGGGGAACAAGTTCCCAGACATTATTCTTTTTAAACTGAAGCAACTCATCCTGTATGGCAGATATCCAGTGTTCATCTTTGAGTGCTTCTTTGTGATTCTTGGGCTCGACTGTGGACGTGTAGTAAAAATGACTAACAACATTTTCTAGTTGAGTACGAGTCATGACCCCTAAAGTGGGATCGCCAATAATAGCAGAAGGATCATGACTCTTATGAACCCAAGCAGGTGTGTCCCCTAACACAGGAGTAGAGTCCACAGAGTGTGGGTGAGGGACAAGTAAGTCGCTGCCAGAAAAGTCCTTATCCTCACACTGAAGACTAGGATCAATAAATGCCGAAGGTTCGTCATATTGCACGGTGACGTTTATTGACTCCATAACCTTAGAGATTTTCAGGTTAAAAACCTGGTACGCTCTACTATTTGATGAATATCCTAGCAATATTTCCTCGTCGCTCCGGGAATCAAATTTTCCTAATTGTTCTCTATCCCGTAGGATATATAGCATTTACTCCCAAAGACACGAAAATATGCAAGGTTGTGTTTCTTGCCAGTCCACAATTCATAAGGGTCTTAAGAGTGTGTGGACGCAGGTAAACCCTATTCACCATATGGCATGCAGTAGACACTGCCTCAGCCCAAAATCTCCTAGAAACCTTTCGACCTAGAAGCATAGATCTAGCCATTTCTTGAATCGTCCTATTCTTTCTCTCAATAATCCCATTTTGCTGAGGAGTCTTCACAGCAGAAAACTCATATTTGATTCCTAGGCTGTCACAATATAGATCTACCTTTGCTTCCTTAAATTCCGTGCCGTTGTCACTACATATCTTGTTAATAGTGACTCCGTGTTGATTTTGCAGGACCAGACACTTGGTCGTTAAAAAATGTACAACATAGGATTTCTCTCTCAGAAAACTAACAATCTAATATCTTGAGAAATCATCTACCATCACGAGGATATACCTCTTACCACCTAGGCTCTCAGTACGAGTAGGACCCAAAAGATTCATGTGAATCAACTCAAGCACACGGGAGGTGGTAATGGAATGCAACTTCCTGTGGGGACTACGGATTTGCTTTCATAGCTGATAGGGTCCACAAATAGTGGAAGTTGGATTTCCAAGAGATGGTAAGCCATATACTAGGTCCTTTTTAGCTAAACGTGTCAAATCTCTTATGTTCACATGACCTAGACATTGGTGCCACAAATCCATAGGAACGATTATGGTGCTGTTGCAAACAAGTGAGGATGTGGGCATAGTCCCATAGCAATTATCTTCTATCCTCACCCCTTGCAATAAAAGTTTACCGGCTTGATTATAGACATTACACACGTCCTGGTCAAACTTTACGACAAAGTCAGCATCGCACAGTTGGCTAATGCTGAGAAGGTTTGCCTTCAAACCTTTGACATACAAAGCATTCTCTAGTTTAGGGAATCTTGGTAACACTACTGTACCTTGTCCTATAATTCTAGACTTGCTCCCGTCTCCAAAGGTGAATCTACCTTCCTTATAATCCTCTAGATAGGTAAAAAATGAGACATCACCTGTCATATGTCTGGAGCACCCACTATCAAGATACCATTGAGCGGTATTATGTGCTTTGCGAGCGACATGAATAAAAAGGGCCTTTTTGTCTTTCTTAGGTACCCAAGAAGTGGTAACCTTTTGTTTACCCTTCTTGTTGTTGATTTTAGCCGGGATGCAAGAAGCATTTACTGACGGCAAAGACATCCGTCGAAATTCCTCTATCAAACTCTGTGATGTGACAGCTAAAAACTCAACACGCTCTCTCAGACTGGCAAAATCTTCAGTATGATGTGGTGGAGTAGTAGTACGTCGTGTCCAACCCAAACTATAGAAAAAAATCCCTGAGGTGGCCTTTTCTTTTGCAGAACGTACAAAAGAACACAGTCTTAGGCGGACCTGGATTTGTTATCCTTGGACGAACTCTTCTTCGTGGTATTTGACGATGGCCATATGGAGTCGTAGTAAACTCAGGAACTGGTCCAGGTGCAATTTGGGTCATGGAGGCACCATCAAAACCTATTCCCGGCCGATCACCAAAACCTAAAGCGGGGCCGCGAAGCATCTTTCCCATCTTTCCAGATATGTCCTTGATTTGAACCTTGACTTACCATGCTTGCTCAAGATCACGAGTAAGCTGGGCAACAAGGGCTTCTAGTTTCTTCCGTGTCTTCAGGGAGGAATGGAGCTCATTCCTAAGACTAGCCACTTATTTAGTCAAGTCCCCTTTAACTTTCTCAAAACCACTATCTCTTTCTCAAACAAACTTTGTTTCTCAACACAGGCAAACTCTCTCTCTCTCTCTCTCAAGGTAGTGCATGTGGATGACTCTTTCTTTCTCGCTTCTTTTAAATCATCCTCTAAAGCGGTGATCCTAAGAACTAGCGCTTTGTTACGCTTTTTGGTTTTAAATGACTCATTATATAACTCAGCGTAGGCGCATTGAAGATTACTCTCGCTCTCACTTGCATCATCCTCCCCCTCACTTACATCGTTCTCACTGTCGAGGAGTCGTTGTGAATCAGCATCCTCAACATCGTGAGGAGAGCTAGAAGTATGACTAGACATGAATGCGGTGAAGTTACATTCATGCGGTGAATCGTCTACAGAGTCCACCGACTCGACCTCACTGTCGTCACTAAGGGTAGCATTAAGAACAACTTTGCCCTTTTCTTTTGCAAGTCTGTTTAGCCTAGTAGCACACTCAAAAGCTCTATGACCCCTACCGTCTCACTCATAACATCTCTCATCGTCTTTGTTAGGAGGGTATTTAAAATCCTTTTCATTTTTCTTATTTTTCTCAACAATATTTTTATCTTTGAAATTTCCATTTTTCTTGAATTTAAGAATTTTCTTGAAATTTTTAGCAAACAGGGCCAAATCATCTAAATCAAAATCATACTCAGAATCTGACGTTTCTATCGCCTTTTTTCTAGATGACTCAACTCTCTTTCTTGCCGATCCTTAACCTTTTCTATTTTGGGAATTAAGTGCAATACCTTTATCTTTAGGTTTAAGGAATTTAGGAAACATATCAATTTCATACGTTTGTAAGTCTCCTATAAGTTCCTCCAATTTAAGCATATTTAAATTACCAATAGAATTTTGCACAGTGACTTTAGGGATAAAACGCTTAGGAAGTGATCTTATAATCTTTTTAACAACACTAGCATTAGGAATGTGTTCACCAAGATTAAAACTAGTGTTAACAATATCAAATAACCTAGCATAAATTCATCAAAACATTCAGTCTCAAGCATGGTGATAGTTTCAAATTGAGTTGTTAAAATTTGCAGTTTAGGCTCTTTCACAGCATTAGTTCCTTCATGGGTAAGTTGTAAAAAATCCCATGCCTCTTTTGACGTGGTGCACGTCATAATACGTCGAAACTCGTCAGGTGTGATGGATCCAGAAATAACACTTAAACCCTTAGAATTAAAAGATGACCACTTAAATTCGTCTTCAGTCCATTCAGTCATAGATTTTAAATTAGTCACGTTATCAGCAGTGACGGAGGGAGGTGTCCACCCTCTTTCAACTAAAATCCAAACACGTTCATCAATGGATTTTAAAAAAGATTTCATGCGGGCTTTCCAGTAACCATAGTTTGTCTCATCAAAAGCTGGCATTTTATTATATAATTTCTCCATTGAACATGCCCCTTTTCAAAAATCAATTTTTCAGAAAATTGATATCATAGAAAAATTTTGCGGAAAATTACACGGTATATTGTGTAATTGGCTCTGATACCAATTTGAAGAGTGCGCTTTTGTTCAAATTAAGAATTTATTTAATTAAACACAGTTTTTCAATTAAATCCTAAAAGCATGCATTTAGATGATTTATTTTATTTGATAAATCATCTAGATGCATGCTTATAGGAATTAATTGAAAAACTGTGTTTTATTAAATAAATTCTTAATTTGAACAAAAGCGCACTCTTCAGGAATATCATTGAAAGCCTGAAAAGAAATTGTGAAGTTAGTTCGTGAACACTCATATTAATTCAAAAAATTCACAAGTAATAATTACAAATATACCGCTCAGACTAATCCTTGTGAGGACACCAACATGGAGTTCATCTCCCTTTGAAAAGGGGTACTAAGAGGACGAACATGTGAATTAGTAGATAAATATACTATACTCACACTTAGTTCCCACTCGTCCCCACAAATATGACCTACTATAAGAAATCATAAATAATGTTAGTCAAATAATGGTCCAGCATAGTAAATGCAAATTGAATGAGAAATTGTGACCATAAAAATTATAGGCGCATAATGAAATATTTAACCATAAGGCAATAGTCTAGTAGTGGGAATAGTTGAATCATTGTGATCACTCACGTAATGCTCTAAGTCCAGCGGTGCATTGCCTAAAGTTGATAAAAAATATGAAGTATAGTCGAGTGATGTCCATTGATAGTGAATGGGTAACTATCATTTAAAGACAAACTATGATAGTCATATGAAGCAATACTTCCATAGTCAATGTTATCCTTTAAAAATGGATTCAAATTGTATATTATCTAGAAGAAACCACTCGGAGATAACATATAATAAATACGTAATGTATATGTAATTAATCAAAGAAGGGGATGACGATAAGAGGAATTAACACTAAGATTTCAGTGGTTTTCCTTAAGAATGAGCCTATATCCAGAGGGTGTTTTGTTTCTTTCTCATTTAGATATATACCATTGAATGTTATAGTATCTAGGTTTCAGACTATAGAGATATTTGAATATGTATTTACAGGTTGGTGTGTAGAATCTATGGACCATCTTATCGCTGTGGGGGATTCATCCTTTTATAATGATTCCTGTAGAAGGAAAATGTGTACTGGCTAGAATGGGTCAAGTTAGAGCATCTTGGATTAGTGGAGCACTTACTGAGTTATTTAGGGGTTTGCCCATCAAATGGGGAATTTGTCACATGTTGATCATGTGACAAGCCAGGTGGATGCTGTTGGACATCCGCTAAAGTTCCAAGCTATTAATCTGCCTTCCTGGCATACACCCAGGTGAGGATATAGTCGAGCTCATGGTTCATTCGAGATCATTTTCTATAATCTATTTGAATACGGACTAGGTCTTCAGATCATATGTTGTTCTATAAATATAGTATAACAGAATCCCTCAAGACTTTTCTTATGACTTCAAAGGAGCGAGTGAAGTTTTGTCATAATAAATCCTAAGTCAATATCTACTGGTCCGTAATTCATGGGTTATCCTGCTTGGCCAGTCGAAATAATCACCTTGTATGTTTCTCGCTGAAATTTCTTGGCCGACTTAAATAATCCACGTGTGAGTGATCTAGCAAGGTTAAAATTCTTCTAGCGTGCGTGGTTTTTACTAATATAATATCGGTATTTTTTTGGTTTTGACTCGTTTTAAACACAATGATCTAGCTTCTAGAGAGAGAGAAAGATTCAACCATCTAACTTACTCTCGGACTTTTTTGGGCTTTTTTCTTATCTAAATCAACTTTCTTCTAAGGTTTCTCAGCTATTTTTGCACAATTTTTCTTCTTTTTTATTGTACGAAGCTTTTTTGGTTATAGTGTTTACTTTCTCAGGATTTTTTTAAACCATTAGGGATTTTTCTTGGATTTCTAAGGGTTTTTTGGTGTAGTGGTGAGTGTCCTACATGAGTGATATGTCTAAGATTTAGAAACATATTTACGATCTTCACCAACTTTACCCTGTAACCTTTTCTAATAGGTTTTCCCATCCTTTGTAAGTTCTCCACCCAAAAGGTGACCTAGAAAAACCTAACTTTATTCCCACACTAACTTCGTCAGTTGAGTCAACCCCCAAGCCCCCACGTGTTGAGTACAATACTTTTGAGTTTCATACCTCAGAGAGTTTAGATAGCACAAACATTAGAATTGGGGGAAAACTATGAAGATACCAGGAACATAACACTTTTTGTGAAGCTAAACTCTGGGGAAAAAGCTTTATTGGCTAAAATAACTCCTTCCACATTACCATTTGTGGTCCCTTTTACATATGATTATGGACTTGGGAAAGATTCCCACCCCCACTTTTGATCCAAACATTTCGAATGCTAAGTGGTATAAGAGTAATGTTAGAGGTGAGGACTTGGCCGACTTGAGGGTCTTTTATTCCATCCCTGATGATGTATCCATTAGAATTCCTAACAAAGAGGATAGGGCTTATGATAGGAGGAATAATGATGAAGTTTATTTCCCTCTTTAGGCCCTTCAGGTCAGATTTTGTCTTCCCCTTCATCCTTCGATAAGGTCCATTTTGAAGGGATTTAGATTGAATCTCACTCGACTTCCCATAAATGCTTATAGATTCATTATTGGAGCTATGATTTACTGGAAGAAGTACGGAGATGTGACATTAGTGGAGCCATATTTAGGTTTGTATATGGATTAAAAGAGAACCATAGGACCCTTAGTTATTACTACTTCTCCTCCATAAAATCTCACACTAAGATGGTCTAGGTCTCCCAAAATAGTAACCATAACTGGAATACTAAATTTGTTTATATTTCTAGTGCTTGGGAGTTTTTTTACAAATGATCTTTGGAGAGGGATTAATGTTCCTAGGGATTGGAGCCCCCTGGCTTGAGTACTAATAAGTATCCTTTTCTGGACAAGAGACTGGTGAAGCTAATTAGACAAGCTTGCACCTAGGACCCCATGTTTTTTGAAGATCCGTGTACTCCAAAAAGGTTTGGTAAAATGATAAATTATTTGAGCATCAATACCATTAAATTTCATATATATAAACCACCCAAGCTCGCTAATAACAATGAAGAAAATTCTAAGGAGGAGGAGATGGCTGAGGTAGAGGCCATCCCAATAGGAGATGATGGTGAGGAAGGTGACTAAGAGGTCAAAAAGTGTTAGATACTTCTCATAAATGTTATGTCGTCCATATATTTCTTTTCTATTATTTAGTTACGTTCTATATATTTTTCTTGTGTACTAACTTAATTTTATCCATATCTTGGTGCAGTTTCCACCCCAAACTCCAGCTCTTTTATCACGGCCTTAATAAATATTTCCCAAGATAGGATGGAGGAAATCAAATCCAAACAACTCTCGGAGTTGGCCGAGAAAGCATCTGCTAAGAAAGCCAAGGAAGAAGCTCATACTAAACAACGCAATGATAACCCTCTAAGTCTCTTTAACACTGATGCCGCTAAGTTGGCTGTTGAAGAATCCAACAAGAAAAAAACTATCGATAAGGGCAAAAGTAAAGTCCTTAAAAAGAGACAAGGTGGTAAGAAGAGATCCCTAGAAGAGTCTACCTTCAAAGACCCAAAATTGCCTAAGCACACCACTTGACGTTTGTCTAAACAGTGGGATTCATCCTCCCCATATGGTCACGTGGAGACCTTTGAATTGGATCCTCCAATTACTAAGGATGAGCTATTGGAAGACCCCAAATCTATTCTTCTCAAAGCTTCCAACACTCCTGTAGTTTTGGAGTACATGGGTTATAGTCTCTATTTTAGGTTTATGCGGAGCCTAGATGTGGACAACTTGTGGAATTTTGCTTCTCACAAGGCCTTCGTTGTAAGTCGATTTAGTTCGTCTCTTTATTATGCTATGACTGGCCGAACTCTTTGACTTGTAGTTAACTTATTTCACTTTTCATTTACAGGGTAACATGGCTGCTACAATCCTGAGGGAGAAGGCTAAAACTGTTGAGAATGCTTATGATGATCTAAGCCTGTTCATCATGGTTAGAGAGTAAGCTATGAAAAACTAGTAAGATAAATGCTAAGAAATATTAGGACATTGATTCATAAAATGAATGGTTGGAAGAATTTAAAAACATGCAACAATCACATCAACATGAACACAGTGAAAAAATATAAACATGAAGCCATTCATATTAGATAAAAATGCTTTCAACGTTCGAACTTTCCTGGGTCAATACATTTGTTTTGAATAAAAAACTAGACAGGTAAAGGAAATGAGCTAAGAGGCGTCAACATTCTGAGAGACAATCTTTGTTTTCTCAGCACCATCCTTTGAGGCGGGTCTTGATTCATCATCAACAATAGGCTCCCCTTCAACCACCTTAAGGACATGAAGATTGTCCTCAGAGGTTGAATATTCTTTAGCTCGGCGGACATATGTTTATTCCTCATTCATGTATTTTATCTTGTCATCACCCTCTTCCAAGACATAACTGTCTCAGCAATGTTGGGTATTACTTAGCTAGCCTTTTTTTCAACTCATCATATCCTTTAAGGAATGCTATGGTAGTGTTAATGACGTAATCTCCCTCTTTGTATGTGCTAGACTTAACTCTTTTATTATATAATTTAGCCATGGATTACTGATATGCTGCTACTCTGATTTCGTCTATCAAATCTAAATCCAATATTCTCGAAAAGTTACTGGGGGAGAATCAAAATTTGGCACTCTATGATTTGGTAGTCCAATCTCTATTGGGATTATGGCTTCACTTCCAAATGCTAACATGTAAGGCGTTTCCCCCATCATTTTTTGTGGTGTCGTTCTGTAGGCCCACAACACACTTTGTATCTCATTTATCCAATTTCCCTTTGCTGCTTCAAGCCTTTTATTCATCCCATCTAGTAGAGTTCGATTTGTGATCTTTGTCTATTAATTACATTGTGGATCAACTAGTGATGAATGCAACTTTCTAATTTTGGCTGTTGAAAGAGTGGTCCTACACGAGTTTGTTTCAAATCAAATGAATTTTCACCAAAAATTGTCCAACTTTTAATTAGCACCAAACCAAGTTGAAAAAAACCAATTTTTACTTTAAACCAATTTTATCTTGATTTATCCTAAACATGCATCTAGTGATTAAAGCAAGTAAAGTAAAGTAAATTAAAGTAAAGTAAAGTAAAGTAAAGTAAAGTAAAGTAAAGTAAAGTAAAGTAAAGAATACTCAAAACGCAGGATGTACGAGGAAAAACCCAAGACATGAAAAAATCTCGGAAGGCCCAAGCCAAACAATCACTATGAATGTGGAATTACAATGAACAGTAAAAAGGTTCACTCAACGACTCGATCCCCAAGGGTCTTGATGCTCTTTTGATCTTCAACCACTCCTCTCACAGTGCCCACACAGAAAGTCCTTCTTCCACGATACCTGTCCACAACACACGCATCCACGTATGTCTCGGTGTCCGTCGAATGGCTTTGATATGTCTACAATGTCGAACAAGAATTACTTATCTTTTCTTCATCATAAAACCCAGATGTTCAAGTATAGAACAAACCTTCTTGGTCCAGCAAGATCACATAAACATATAATAATGATAACTCGAATCTTTGCAAACTCTAAGGATGTGTTTAAGCTTTGAAACCTTAGAAAAACATGTACAAAACTCGTACTGGATTAAATACTATTTTTCTCGAATGCACACTTTAGAAACTCTGACCAAAATACGTTTTAAATAGGAATTAAATGCTGCCTCAAAAATAGTGTCACTCGAACGAGATTAGCATGTCATTCGCACGATATAGCGATCTCGCTCTAACGAAGGACATATGTCGTTCGAATGACCTGCGTGTCAGTTTGAATTTTCTTTTAAAACATTTCTTCAAAAGAGACCCAATTAAGTCAAACTCTTTTTCATGTTTATCAGAATAAAACAAAGTGTAAAACATTTAAAACACTTTTAAAACATTATAAAATATTTTTCTTTATAAAAATACATCCTTATCTTTTTATAAAAATTATTTTGAGCACCATTAATTATACGCATTCATACCTGTGTGATCTCGGAATGCAATTAACTTGAAGATGAATAAACTTGCACCAATTAAACTTTGGCATGATTAATTCTTTGAAGCTTTGCTACAACGTCTTAAATTTCTTCAATACGTCATAGACCAAGTGGAATCGTGACAAAAATAAAATCTCCCTATGACATATTACAAACACAGTTTTTTTCATGGAATTAAGTCAAAATAATACATGGAATCAATTGGAAATTTATGTCCTTACAGTTGTTATAATATTCTTAGAATCATCATTGCCAAATTTGGTTCCATGGTCAGTGATGAAAGTGTGATGGATTCCATACTTGCTGATTGCATTCTTCCATATGAATTGGAAGAATTTTTTGTAGGTCATCATAATGAGTGGTTAGACCTCCACCCACTTCGTGAAATAATCCACTGCTACTACTAAAACCTGAAACTTCCTTTAGTCTTCAGCAATGGGCTGACCATAACCATACTCCAGATAAAAGGCCAAGGTGATGTGATCGACACTAGCTTGGCTCCTGGTCTTTTTGTGTATTACTTTAAATTTCTGACACTTGTCACATTTTTGCATTTGTTCTTCGGAGTGTTTCCTCATTGTTGGCCAGTAATTTCCCTGAATGGCTATCTCTTTACTTGCATCCGACCTGCTGCATGAGATCCACTTGACCTTTCGTGTGTTTCGTTGACCAAATTTGGCACCTCCATAAGATGTACACATCTCATCAATGAGACTATAAAACCTCTTTTATATAGAACCCCTTTGTCCATAGCGTATTTAGCAGCCTTGTAACGACGCCTCTTTGCCTCCTTCTAGTCGATTGGCAGAATGCCTTCTTCTAAGTACCTTGGGATTAGATCCATCCATGATAGGCTCATGGTTAGTTCAAGGAAGTTTACTTCTTCGGCATCAATTCTCATCTATACTGGAATTTTTATAGGTACGATTCTTTTGATATCGGCTCTTGTGGCTGATGCTAGATGAGCTAGTGCGTCTGTCTTTGTATTTTCATCTCTAGGGATTTTCACCATTTGGAGTGCTTTTATGTTTATGATTAACATATTTACCTTTTCAAGGTACTTTTATATGTTTACCTCTCTTGCTTCATGTTATCCCAATACTTGGTTTATTACCAGCTGTGAGTCACTATGAGACTTTATCTACTCGACTCCAAGTGATATATCTAACTCCAATCCAATAATTAAAGATTTGCACTCTGATTCATTATTGGATGCTTTAAACTTAAATCGTTGGGGATATTCAGCGTCACCTCCATCAAGTGTGTTGACTATCAATCCAGCTCCACTATCGCTAGCACACAATGATCTATCCACAAGCACCTTCCACATAGAAAGCTAGTAATTGAAGTCTTCCACTAGCAGTAAAATTTTCACTGGAACCAGGTCAATTATTTTTAGGCAAGGGGTTTTTTTGGTCCTGTTCTTCTTGGACCATAATAACATGTTCATCTGACAGTTGGATCTACTCGGCTGGGATAAGAAATGTGGTTTCAGTAGCTCTTTCTCCTCATAGATGAATTCTTCAATGAAATCTGCTATAACTTGGACTTTGATCGCAGTTCTTAACTCAAAGCTCTATGGCCCCTGCCCTCAACCTGACGGATTGTTTAGGTTTATGGATGGTTACCTAAGTGGGAAATCATTGTAGACAACTATAAAATGGGCTGTAAGTAATGTTTCATTTTCTTGGATGCTACTATCAATTCTAGGGACAGTTTCTCCATTCTAGAGTACTTAATTTCTGTACCAGCAAAGGATTTTCTCATATAATACATCGATTTGTGAACTCCTTCATCGTCTCTAATTAGAGACGAGCTGACGGCTGACTTGGATACCGCCAGATATAAGTACAACTTTTCCCATATGAATAGCCTTAAAAATAATGAGGCTCTTCCCAGGTATCTCTTTAGCTCTAAAAAAGTGGTTTGACATTCCTCTGTCCATTCAAAAGGGTTTTTGATGATTTTGAAGAATGGGAGGCATTTGTCTGTAGGCCTGGATACAAATATGCTTAAAGCTTCCACCTGTCCTCTCAGGATTAGCATTTCATTCTTAATTTTAGGAGGCTGCATGCTGATCAATGTCTGGATCCTTTTAAGGTTAGCCTCTATTCCCCTCTGGTTCACAAAGAAGCTAAGAAATTTTCTAGCCTTGACTTTAAATAATATTTGGATGGATTTAGCTTCATCCGGTATTTTTTGAATTCGTTAAATGTCTGGTCGAGGCCTTTTATGTGGTCGTCGACCTTGATTCTGATCAACATGTCATCCATGTAAACCTATATATTCTTCCCTATTTGTTTTTAAAATACTTTGTTCACCAGCCTTTGGTAAGTAGCACCTCTATTTTTCATTTCGAAAGGCATAACATTATAGCAAAAATTACCTCACATGGCTATGAAAAATGTCTTCTCCTTATCTTTTGGCTTCATCATGATTGGTTATACCAAGAGTATGCATCTATGAAGATCACTAGCTCATGACCAGTTATTGCATCTATCAATTTGTCTATCCGTGGTAGAGGATAATAATCCTTGGGACATGATTTGTTCAGATTTGTGAAGTCCAAGCACACTATCCATTTATCATTTTTCTTTGACACCATGACCCCGTTTTCCAACCAATCAGGTACATCACATCTTCAATGGACTCAAATTTCTTCAATTTGGCCACTTCCTCTTCTATCACCATATTTTTATCTTTCTAGAACACCAGTAATTTCTATTTCACCGGCTTAGCTTATTTGGTTATGTTGAGTTCATGGAAGATAATGGTTGGATCAATTCCAGGCATATATTCACGACTCTAAGCAAATATATTTTTCTGTCTTGGAGGAAGTCTGCCAACTACTTCTTAAGGATTGGGTCCGAGGATGATCCGATCTAGACCGTCTTCTCAGGGTGCTCATCATCCAGTATCATTGGCTTCTTTACTTTAATAGTCTCTTTAGTTATCAACCTATCTTCATCTCGAGGATCTAATGTCTTGCTAGGATTGGTTTGGACTAATTTCTTCCTCTCCTCTTCATTAACCGAGGTGTAATATCACTCGCGTGCTTCTACTTGGTTTTCTTTCACCACTCCCACACTAAAATTGGTGGGGAAGTTGAGACATTGGTGAATGGTAGACGCTATAACTTTAAATTTCTTGAGGACCACACTTTCAAAGATGATGTTCTAGATCGATGAGATATTCTTTTCAAGGATGAATAATCTCATTCTCTCTACTATGAAAATCGGCCAAGTCCATATTACAACTTTCAACTTAATGGTACCCCGTGGGTACATTGTTTCTCCTGAAAAACCAATATGAGGATGATGGTATGCTTCTAGTTTTAAGTCGTATAGTTTTAATATTTAGAAAATATCATAGAAAATCACATCGTTCGATCTCCCATTGTCCACCAGAATTCTTTTCGTATTTATATCGTGTATCATTATAGTGGTTACGAGTGACCCTGAGAGGTCGTCTTTAGAGAATCCTATGATCAACCTATCTTTGGTGACCTTGAAAGGTTGGGTGTATTCTAATTTGGCCATGTTAACCTCATTATTGTTGATACAAACTCTCTCCCCATTGATTTATGCTTTCCTTTCAGCTACTTTATCACCTCTGCCAGCATCTCAGAATGCAATGAAGTTGCATCCAAAAGAGATCATATTGAATTCTTCTACAGGTTCTGTTGGCTATGGTGGGAGTTCAATATCCTACTAATCTTTATTTTCCCAAGCTCTTTTTCGATCTGGGTTCTTGGAACGAGGTGATCTTGATCTCCTCCTAGTTTTCTAATCTTCACGGGCTTGTGTTGCTCTACCATTCTTCTCAATGTATTTTTTGAGTTTCCCTCTTTAGATAAGGGTCTAAAACTTGTCTTTTAAGGCTAAACAATCCTACGTTTTGTTCCCATGGTCTTTGTGAAATTTGTAAAACTTGCTCTTGTCTCTTCTTGAACTAGGGGATCTTAACTTCTCTGGCCACTTCAGCTCGCCATCTCCTCAGATCTCATTGAGGATATGATGTACTCCCACTATTAAGGGAGTATATTCATTGAACTACTGATATGGCCTATTGTCATTCTTTCCTTTAACGCCCTCTTTGGGCTTTTCTTTCTTTATCGGACTACTATTTTCTTCGAATTTTTAATGGCTGAACTCTTTTGCAGCAATGGCTTCCTTTGCTTTCATGATCTTTCGTTCCTTGTACAAGATCACAACCATGGGGTTAGGAAGATCCTTAGTTAGTTTCCAAAAGAGTTTCCTAGACAATAACCCTCTCATAATTTCTAGCATTGCCACCTTTTTATTATAATCCACCACTTCCAATTTTTCAGCATTAAATCTGGTGAAGTACTTCCTTGTCGATTAATCCTCACCTTGACGGACGCTTAATAAGTAAGCCACCCTTTTACCAGGTTTTTCTTCAAAGTAAAAATTATTTATGAAGAGGTTGGCCAACTATTTTAGCTCTGAGATTTCTCGCCTAGGTGACCCATTATACTGAATTTGAGCAGGTCCATTGAGAGTGCTTGAAAAAGCTATGTGGTGCATCTCATCAGCTATGGAGAATATATTACACGCAACTTGATATTGCTCAACATGCAAAATAGGGTCCAATTTTCCTTCATATCTAGGAGTAATCACAGGTGGATGGCACTTTGCAGGTGTGCGATAACTAATCACAGAGGTTGTGAACGGAGATCCTTGAAAAAACTTCTCTATAATGGATTTTTAGTTTTTATAAGGTCACCCAGGCGATCGTGTATTTTCTTAATAGACCCCTTCCATGGTTGATCTTCCTCGGCTACTATATTAGGTCGTTCGCGACTCTCGGTCGAGAATTCTTCCCTTAGTTTAACTTGCTCGTGTCGATTGGATGTCCTAACATTACCTTTGGGCTATTTTCTCTTCTAGGATCTAGCCTCTGGCATTCTGTTTGTCTTATTCCTTGTTCAGGGGTGTGGATGTTCTCGTACCCCTCTTCTTCCTAGCCTATCAAAGACTGGTGCTTTGCTGAGCCTTTTGAAGATTCTAACCTGTTCATCCGTGTAAGGACACAAATTTCCAATTGAGTCCATTTGTAGTTTTGGCTCAATTACAGACAAAACAATTTGAGTCATATGATAGAGTATTGTTCCTAAAGCCTATGACATTTGAAGAGTTGAAGACGTAGCGACCAAGTATTTGAAGTTTCATCATTGCTAGTTTTCTTGCCAAAGTTTTATGTCATCAACATTTTATCCTTTTCCAAAGTCTCCTAAGCTATGAATGCTTAATTATATATATAGGAGTTTGGAAAGTATTTTTAGTGTCTTTTTAGAAATGTTAAACGACTTTTTATTTTTCAGAAAATCATTTTAGAACTTTTTTACAAAAGTTTGTGCTTAATTTAAAAAAATTGGATTTTTTGTAATGTCACTCGAACGAATTGGATATCTCGTTCGAACGAGTTTTCCAGGTCGTTCGAACAAACTGAATTTTCATTGAAAAGTCATTTGAACGAACTTATAACGATAATGTTCAAATTTTCCTTCGAATTTTCATTGGAAAGTTTTGAACGAACGTTTAACAATAATGTTCAAATTTTCCTTCGAATTTTCTTTGGAAAGTCGTTTGAATGAACGTCTAACGACAATGTTCAATTTTTTCTCTGAATTTTCGTTAGAAAGTCGTTCGAACGAGGATGTTCGAACGAACTAACGAATGAAAAGTTTTCTGAATTCTCATTCGAACGAACCTGGTCATTTTATTCTTGTTAGAACATGGCTGTTCGAATGACATCAAAAAGTCGTTCGAACGACATTTCATCGAGAGCAGTTTTCTGATAGCTTTTCCCCACTTTCCCACCTTTCCCATTAACTCTTTACCAGTTTTAATATGTGCGGGAAACAAATTTTTCAGATAACTTTTGGGATTTTTCTAACACCTTAAGAGCATATTTCTATCATCCAAAAGTTCCATGTTCATGTGTTAATTTCTCATGGATTAATTTCATCCAAAACACATGTCTACACCCAATGTTTTAGTTTCATCTAAGTTTTGATATATATATATATATATCTTTGCTTAGGGATTGTTTGGCACCTGGTTACTTCTCTACCCATCAAAGGAGATTGTTTGAGTTTCTTCTCTACCACAAAAAGGATATTTGTTTGTTTTGCCGTGGTGTTCTCATACGGTGAAATGCACCGTGTGTGGGTTGACGGTAGTTGTGCCCTATTGGTGGATTCCAAGATTCTAGTGGACTTCGGAGTCGTCGACTAGGCGAAGGTGGATGCAAGAAGAAGTGTCGGGTCTTGAAGGGAGTCAAGCCGACAGTTGTAAGTCTTTTGTCTTGTATTTGTAAATCCATACTTAGTGGACTTGTAGATAAAGCCGCCTGAGATGTTTTCGTTGTGCGTTTTCCTCGTATATCGTGGCGTAGTGTGATTGTTTATTTTATCTTGCTAATTATCACCTAGATGTATGCTTAGGTTTAATCAAGATACAATTTGGTTTAAATCACAACTATGTTTAATTTGGTGCAAAATTAGTTTTGGTATAACTTAATTTAATTTAATTCAAGTCGGCACAATTAAATTGGTCCATATTCATGCTTGGCTTGTTTAACTTGAATTGAATTAAATTTTTGGTTTAAGTGGAAATGAAAAATATTGGTGTAGTTGAATTTCACTTTAGTTTAATTTAATTTTTCATTTGTTTGTTTATGCTTTTACAGAAAAGAAAATTAAGTAATTTTTGAAAAATTAAAATTTGGGAACCATTACCCCCTAGATTGGTATCAGAGCAGGAACGCCAAATTATTGTATTAAGATCCTTTTTCTCTTGGGTTAAAAATGGAAAATTCACTTTTTTCAAATTTCCTGTTTTTGATGGTTCAAATTACGCATATTGGAAAGCGCAAATGAAATCGGCACTTAAGTCCCCAGACGAGTGGGTTTGGCAACCCGTAGTTAGTGGGTGGTCGCCACCTATGTGTTTAATAAAAAAATAGCATATTCCTAAACCTGTAGAGAGATGGAGTGAGATTGAACTTAAGTTAGCAAAATTTTAATTCCCGTGGTTTGAATGCTCTCTTTAGTGTGTTCACACCGGATGAATTTCACCGGATTATGACGTGTGAGACATCTAAAGAGGCATGGGATATTTTACAACTCACCCATGAGGAAACTAGTGTCTTAAAGCTTAGAAACTTCAAAACCTCACCACTCAATTTGAAACCATTAAAATGTTAGAAAGTGAAACTTTTGATGAATTTTATGCTAGACGTTTCGACATTGTTAATTCATCTTTTAATTTGGTAGAAAAGATACCCGACAACCATGTAGTAAAGAAAATTTTGAGGTAACTACTCGATAGATTTAGACCAAAAGTGAGCATTTTAAATTCCTTACCCACGTTAGCCTCTACGAAACTTGAAGAGCTATAGGTGAGTTACAAACCTATGAACTTGACATGTTTACCTTCAAGGATGAGAAGAAGAAAGATAAGAGCAGAGCTTTGTGTGACAACCCGCTTAAAATAATAACGGGGGGCTAGCCCTATACTAAAATAATCAGGAATCTTAAGTGGATCATTCTCAACATCTACTGACGATTCTAAAATAAACACGGCTGACAACCCATTACAATAAAAAGAGGGTGTCAAAATTTTTTATTTTAAAACATTACTAAAACAAACTATGCAACAACTAACCAACGACATAACAACTATATATGATAAGAGACACACACATGCTCAAATGATATAAAGGAGACTAATACAAGACTACACTAAGATCTACAAAATGAATTACCCGAATATGCTGTCGGGTCACAAACAATACAATACACCGAGAAGGAAAATATAAAAGTGCTACACTAACGCTTGGGTATAAACCCGATATACAAACTGAATCCTAATCTAGATACAAAAAAGATAGGAATCGACTATATCAAAATACTGCAACAACTCGCCACTGCTGCAGCTCCATGAGTACTCAGATGGATATCATCAATGGCGTCCTTGCGGAGGAACACCTAAAATATTACAATATATACATAGAAAAAGAAAAATATAAACGGGTCAGAGCCCGAGGTGTGAAAACATTTTTTTAGCAAATATATTAAAATGCATAATAATTATAAATGCATTATAACATGATTAAGTTGGAATCGCACTCTCCATAAAATTCAACTCACCTCTCAGCTAAAGCACGCAACTAAACATATGCATATGATCCTCAATTAATTGCCCAAATACATCTAGGGGAAAAGTAATCTAACTTACTCCTAATTCATACTCATTTAAAGTTTTCTCTTAAATCATAACCCTCAACTTCCACTAATCCCAATCTTAATTATTCGCCCACTTTCTAAACATATACAATATACATAAAAATTCTCTTTTACTAGAATTTCTCATATTCTAGTTATTGACATAAATATAAATATAAATATAAATATATATATATATGAGTTATTAGCATCTAAGTGCTAAGGACTAAACTTCTCCCAATTCTCAATACTGCACTGCGGTTCGTGCGTGGGATGTCTCGCAAGCGAAATCCAAACAAGGAACCCCCCGATACACTACTCTTGGCAGTATTGATTATCAAGATTCATTATTCCCTCAATGCATGACGCATATAACCCAAATTGTTATTTCTAATTAATTAGTCATTCTCAATTCTCAACAGTGCACGACGTTTCGTGCGTGGGACGTCTCGCGAATGAAATCCAAGCAAGGAACCCCCTGATACACTACTCCTTGGCACTGTCGATTGTCGAGCTATACTAATATATAAATATGATCACTAAGGACTAACTTCTCCTCACTTCCAACATTGCACTGCGTTTCGTGTGTGGGACGTCTCGCAAGCGAAATCCAAACAAGGAACCCCCCCGATGCACTACTCCTGGCAATGTTGGTCATTAAGGTCCATTAAGCCCTCGATACCCAAAGTAATCTATATACCCATATAATTATATACTCTTCATTTTCACTTTAATATATTCGTCACATTTTAAGTCCGAGCACAATCTCCCGGAATGAGATTCAATCAATCCTTTTATATCTCTTTACTCTAGAGATAAATATGATATCACATAATCATATAGAATTAATATACTATTCACACAAGTATAATAATAACCATCCCAACGAGATATAACTCAAGGATGCAGGTTTTCAATGCTATCATCTACCAGATAATCACTCACATATCATCCTGGGTACTAACGGTTGGAATCTCACACCGCCTTGGTAAAAACCATATCACAACTTACGGGAAGCGGTCATAGTTCCTCCCCGAAAATGAGACGAAACATACCCACCACGTCTCACCCCTAATAAAAATAATCACACAATAATAATGGACGCTATGACCTGGGGACTATACACGCCCTGCTCCTCAAGCCAGGGGCCTCACCCACATCGCGCAACTTCCCATGGTAGCTGTAACAACCCAGGTTTTTGAGCGACTATTTTATACTATTTTGCCTGATGGGTTGATTTTATAAAATAGGGGAAGTTGGAGTAAATATTATTTCCCGTGAGATTTAGGGATAATATTTACTATGTTTTGTCTATTTACCGTTATGAGTAGGTAAATGGCGTTATATTGTGATATATTGCGTCGTTATATGTAAAACGGCGGTTATGACCTATATATATAAAATTGGGTGAAATTAAGGGAATAAAATGAAATTTGAACATAAAAATAGTTCACACTTTCCCTAATGCCAAAATAGGGGGTGCGGTTGTTTTTATAATAGTCGAGATAGTCGAAATAAGTGCCCAGTTGTAATTTTTGGGATTTGGGCATTTTAAAGGGGTTATGACTCAATTAGGTGGTTACGAGTCATTTTAGTTGTGTATTAACATTTTAAAGTGGGGATTTATGTTTTGGAGACCCGTATAAGTCCCCCACCCCTTTTTCTTTCTTCATTTGTGTGAGAAACCAAAGGAGAGAGAGAGAGAAGAGAGAGTTGGGAGAAATGGAGAGAAAGAGAGAGAATGGAAGATTTTAGGCCGGATTTCGTCGCTACCGGAAGAGGATCAGAGACTACGAACCTCGAGGCAAGTTTCTTACTTTCTAGATGTTATTTAATGTGATAAATTGCATGTATAATTAGGTTTTGGAGATTTAACCCATAAATGGGTATTTGTTGATTTTGATGATTAAACCCTTAAAATCTTAGTTTTAATTGGATTTGAGGAATATATATTAGTTATAAATGGTGTAGAAATAATTTGGGTTGAATTGTTGTTGTTGATGTTGGGAGAAATCAAAGTTTTGGGGTTTTTGGGAATTTAGGGTTTTTATAACCCGTAGCCCAAACTGGGCAAGATTTCAGGACCGAATTGATTCGGCCCCAGGGGCGAATCGATTCGGATAAGGGTCAGCTTATAGGTCTGGTCAAACCGAATCGGTTCGAGTTAGGACCGAATCGATTCGGAAATTACAGGAAGTCAGGTTTGCTCACCGAATCGATTCATCCTTTAGCCGAATCGATTCTCAAGGGGCGAATCGATTCGGGTCCCCTTTTTTTGTGAGATTTTTCCTAGTTTGATTTTCAGCCCTTTTTCTTTTAGGTCCGAGATTTAGGATCCTTCCTTTGGGAAGTAATGGGGAGTCCTAGAGGGTTGTATTGGGTAGACTAATGTCCTAGGTTAAGAGGGGATATTTGGGTTTACCCGAGGGCTAGTTTGTATAGGTTAACGTCCGAAGGATATAGGAGGTTAACCTAAAGATAGATTGGAAGTTAAAATATTAATGTTGAGCTTTTGGGAGATACTCCTCTAAGGAGACTCACTTTGAGGGTTTATGTAATAATATGAACTCTTGGAGGCTAGTTTGAGGTTAGTGGCACTTTGGGTCTAAGGTCATTAATAAAATATGACTTAATAGGAATGAAATGTACATTCTAAAACTTGGTGCTTAATGGCTAAATAAATGATTTTTGGAAAAGTAAAATTTGAAGTTTTCAAAAGGAAAAGTAATGGTTTTCATAAATGATAATTTATGGATTACACACCTCCCTAAATAGATATCATAAGGGAAGTTGTGCGCGTTATGGTGATGCCCCCTGGCTAATGAATGCAGGGTGGCTATAGTCCTATAGGCCATATGGGCGGTTATTTGTTTTTCTGCGCTGGTTAGGGGATTCTGGGTGTGGTCCTGACTTTCTCGCAGGCAATATGGTCGCTTCCTGACGTTTCGATAGATTCCCAGGTTGTCTTGTATAGATAGTCCCTGGAAGATGATAGCCATTTAGGGGCGCGTCCAGTGGGGAAACCAGGAGGGACGATCTTAGATTCATTAAAGCAATTCATGATAATGGATTGGCTTTAATTACATTTCCTGGATGAAAGAAGGGAAATGGGTTGTGGATTGGCTTCGGATAATATTTCCCGAAAGAAAGGAGGGAAATGGAAGCATATGGTATACAAAAGTATTTTTATGATAATAAAAATGACTTTTGATTACACTTCCTGGATGATAGAAGGGAAGTGGGGTTTTATGAAAAAGGATAAAGCACTTTTTATGACAATAAAACTTGCTTTAAATTATGTATTCTTCCTGGAGGGAAGAAAGGAAAATAAATTGGTAAAGAACATTTTAAAATGTAAAGGAAATGGTAAACATTTGATAAAATGTTGTACCATTTATATATATTCCTAAAAGAAGAAATTAGGAATTGTGCCATTAGATGATGGATGGGTTTTATTTTATACTTTCTTTGTGTAGCTATAGATGTAATCTCTCATGCATATGACACATACTTATATTAATTACGTGCTTAGGGTCTAATGGATCTCGACGATCAACCTTGCCTAAGTAGTAGTGTATCGGGGGGGTTCCTTGTTTGGATTTCGCTTTGCGAGACACCCCACGCATGAATAGGGCATAGTGTTGAAAATGGGGAGAAGTTAGCCCTTAGTACTTAGGGTTAACTAGAACACCTCACGATATTGCGCTAGGTTGCTGCTAGATGAGAGGTGAGAAATGTTATTGCTATATGCGAGAGAATTACGCACTTAACTGTCATGCATTTTAGTCACATGGTAATCATATCAAACCGGGCCCTGACCCGTATCTATATTTCTTTGTTTCTACATATACTCTTTGCCGTATAGGTGCTCTCCCGCATGGACACCTGAGTTTACATTCCCATTCCGGTTGTCATGGAGCTACAACATATTGTGGATGTTGTAAGTTATTTGTGTTAGACGCTTCTTTCCATTCTATTCTAGTTATGTTCAGTCTATTTATTCGGGCGTGTTGACCCAGTATTGCACTCATTCATTATATTGTAAATATTGAATTGTAATACTCGATGTATTATTTGTATTGGTTTGTTCACCGACAACTTATTCGGTGATATTGATTCTATTGTCATTCTTTATCCATTGGTTTTTGATATCCACCGTTTTTACAAATGGGATTGTCTAAGTGTTTTTCTTTTACTTACTAAATTTTTAAAATTTGACAGTCCATTTTCTAAAATGATTGGTGGTTATCTCGTACTATTATTTTAATCGACAGTGATGCTGAGAATGGACCATCTATGATTCCTGTGATTATTATAGTAGTGGGCTGGCCACCTATTATTTTAGTAGGCGGGTTGTCACAGTAGCATAGAGGGGGTATGCTTCACTTATATATATATATATATATCATACACACAAGATATACATACATCATCACATCATATAAATGTATACCATCGGAAAAGGTATATATATCACACTATTTACATACTATTATTATGCTCTTAGGCGTAAATGAAATAATATCATTTATTAGTATATTTTACTCTCGATATACTATTCGTCAACAACTCACATAACTTCCCCACTTTGTGTACACTATACAATTTCTCACTTGAAATTCACACCTCACTTCTATTTGTATGAATCATCTCTCAATTCGATTTATGATGAGGATATTTTCTATATCCGTATGCGCATCGATCAACAATTATCATTCCTCAAATATTAACCTCGACACTTAGAGGATTTTTCACCAAATTGATACAATCATTTCAATTCTCACTCTCTGGAAATCAATCACTAAAACCCCCAACGTTTTCATTCAATCATTTATTGATTTTGCTCTCATTTACTTAATGAGAGAGAAATATCCCACCATCAATTTCATTATTAATTAGCCCCAAATATCATCTCACACTTCTAAAGTCAATTGTCCCCTTATAATCACTTAATCCTCTTTTATACAATAATTCAGAAGGTCCATAAATATAACCCAAAGGAAAGGGGATGAACTTAAAGACTCAAACTTCAACCCAAAACAGAGGTCCGACCTACCAGTGCTCCAATCGTGGTCGATCGCAATTTGCAAATATGCCTAAGATCGAAGACAGTGTGCCTCATTTTGGAGGCATGGTTGACCGGCCATAGGGGCGCGGTCGACCGGTCACACCAGATCCTCGAAAATTAATTCTCCAAAATTTCCATCGAAAAACCGAAATTCATTTTCATGGTTTCTAATCTACACCAAAATCATCACAAACATCTACACAATGAATTCTAGCCTTTATTTTTCCAATTTCTAGTTTGATTTTTGAGTTGATGATTTTAACCTCGAAACTGCTATCTTAGAAAAATCATAACAAATCGAAGAAAAATAAAAAAAAAACACCCAGTCAGTGCCGCGCGACCGTATCGAAAAGATCTACAACTTTCATATTTTGACCAAGAGCTGAATCAATTCGCTTCCTAGCCGAATTGACCCCGCAATCTATGAAGTTACTATTCATTGTCTTCCCCAAAATCCAAAATTCATTTTTATCATCTTCCAACCATTTATCTTCCACCCAAACATATATATAACATCAAAATTCATTATATAACTCAACCCAACTAATTTTCAACCTCAAATTCATTATGTACACATCAAATATAAGATTTATCCACAATCTAAGTTTTTGACATAATAACGCAAAATCCATGAATTTATCCACAAATCATGAAGTAAAAGATGTACAAGAATTATTTAGCAAGTTTAATCACTTTCCTTAAAGTTCTAGAGTCTGATTAGTCCTCGAAATCGCGGATTAGCCGAAAAACCCAACTTTTCTTCTCTTTCTCTTCTTCTTTTCTTTTTCTCTTTCTTTTCCTCTTTCTTTTCCTCTTTCTTTCTCTTTCTCTCTAATGAGATTTGTTCTCCCGTAGGCTTTTAAGCCTTAATTCCCAAAATACACAACTTTAAATGATAATACACACTTTAAATGACTCGATCACTTTAAATCGAGCCAAACGAACTTAAAATATTTCAAAACCCAAATAAGTCCCAAGTACAGTCATTTTGACTATCTCGACCCTTTCGAAAACAACCGCACCCCCAGAATTATCATCTGAATCACTTTTTAACATCTTCAAATTTTGACCTCAAATGCCAATTTAATTCATCTCCAATTAAAATAATATTTATTTCTTGTAAAATAAATAAATTAGTATCCCGAAAATCTCGGGGTATTACACTTTGAAAGCCCGAAAGGAGGAAAAACAAGTTTCGGATGATGAGAGTGACATCGATTTTGAGGAGAAGGCTATGTTTGCTAGAAAATTTCTCAACTTTAACAAACATAACCTTAAAAATGATTTTAAGGAATTTGATAAATCTAAGTTTGACAAAGCCGAAAAATTCCCTAAAAGGCATAATGAAGATCTTAATAGGGATGAATTGAATAGATGTTATGGTTGTGAGGGTTATGGACATAGGGCATACGAGTGTCCCACTAAACTAAGGAAGGAGGACAAGCAACCAATTTAATATAATGCCACCCTTAGTGACAGTGAAAATGAAGGGGGACCCGATTCCCCCATTGAGCGTAACTTTATCGCGTTCATGGCAAGTCATGTGAGCACCGATAATGAATCATCCCATGGAGATATCTTTTTCCATGACACTTTTGAGGCCATTGTTTGTGAATATCAATATTTTGATGGTAATGAGAGTGGATAATAAAGAGAGAGTGAAAATGAAGAGGAGGTTGAGGAGAGTGAACTTCAAGTAGCGTTTCAAGAATTGTATGCCGAATCGATAAAATTAAATAGGGCTAACTTGAAGTTAGAAGCTAGTTTGAGAGAACGTGCCAAGGTTAATAATGAGAGTACTTTAGTGGAAGACCTTAGGACATGCGAGAGAGATCTTTGTGAGAAGCTTGAGTATGTAGAAGGTGAGAGAGATAGCCTTAGAGGTTTAATAAAGGATATAAAGAAAGAGCTTCTCGAGTTTGAAGAGAGTAGGTGTTTGCTTAAGTCACGTATTTTAGAGTTGGAAGAGAAAGTGAGAGACTCAAGTCAATGCAAATTTTATTTGGAATGTAGGTTCAAAAAATTTGATAAAATGCTTGGAACCGTCCAAATTAAAAATGACTTGTGTGGTATTGACTTTGATATTCAAAATGCTTTCGCTAATAAAGTCAAAATCATGGTTTTGAGAGAATATTCTAGGAATGTTTTGAAAGATGAATCCTTAGGTAATATTTTGCATCGTGTTTTCACTCACACACATTGCAGTCGAAAGGGTCACCTTAGGAAGTTTAGTTTTGATCTTAGAAAGGATACTATGAATTCCAAGGGTAAAGTCACTAAAGTCACCAAAATCCAATAGCGTCACGCCTCACTAGTTTGGGTTAGGATATTCGATTTAGTGGCTTTACATAATAGGATATATGATTCTCATTTACTTGAAAGTGATACCTCCCTCGATAAATCTAAAGGTTGAATGTGTTAGCTTTGTGTACATACACTAACTTTTGTGCTTCATGATAGATTTGTGCTAGTTGTATTTATGTTTGTCATTATTTAGTCCTTGCTTCATTACATATGCTTCGCTAGAATTATGACTTGTTTATCTTTTGTATTTTATTCTTTTCATTTTTTTGGTACTAAAAGAAAAATATAAAAAGATTTTGTTTTTGCTTTCTTTTAAATTGATTTTTTTTGTTAAAAATTTGAAAAACTCAAAAAGATTTTTTTTGTGTGTATTTTGGTTTTACACATTTTATGTGGAATATCCTTGTGTTTCAATCCTATATCATTCCATTCCCATATGGTTAGAACTTTTGGTTAGGATTTTCAATTCTTAAAGTGTTCTTTATCATGCTTGCATGGAGTAGTTTGATTTTATGTTGCTTAATGGATTCTATTTTTATATGCCTCGATTCATGCATGCACGAGGTCATTTGATCTTTATCTTCACATATATATTTGAGATAAGTGAGATATTTCCCTATCAATTTAGTCATCTACATGTTGCTATGACTATGGAGGATTTGTGTATGTAAGAATTGTCTCCCGAATTTAAAAAAAATATAGAAAAATATTTATCTAGTGTTGTTGTTGTTGTTGTTGTTGTTGTTGTTGTTGCTGTTGTTGTTATTGTTTATCAATGGAATTGGTATGCGAAAGACATAATTACTTTGCATGAAAATCCACCATTGAATTTTGGACTAAAAAGTATGGCATTGAAAATTTAGCGAAGGCCTTCTTTGTTTTAGTTGGTATATTCATAAAGAAAAAGAAAAAGAATATTTATGAATAAGTTTGGTTGGGTGTATAGACGGGTCTGCACAATGACAATGTATCCTAGTTATGCTATCTTTGTCATGACTCTATTGCTTTGTAGAATCATCGAAATTCTAGGCTTGTGTGCTTTGTGTATGTTTGTTCATTGGGTTCACTTTATCTTGTCACATGAGGCTATATTTAAGTTTGATAAAGTTTTGCAATCAATTGAGAACTCCGTGAACATGTTTAAGTGATTGGGTCTAAATTCTTTTGTTACTAGTTTCACACCCATTCACTTCCGTTAACCACATGATATTTAGACACATTGATGCCATATGAGTGTTGAAAGCTCTATGTATTTTGTGTTTTTTGCCGTATTTATACCTATGTATATTCGCGTGTGCATTATTTGTATATTTTGCATATGTATATATTTGGTATCCTTTTGAGTCTTTACCTTGCTAGCTAGTCCATGTATTCTTTGAATTCTATCTAGTTGTGAATTTTATTTTGCTCATGCTTATCATAATTCATTATAAATGGTATATTTTTGTCATCGCACCATAGTTAATATTCATTAACCATTTTATGGATTAGTTGTACTTTATTGTTGCACATATGCTTAATCATTATTATCACGTTATGCACCATTTCATGTTTAACTTGTTTTTCCTTAATACATATCCCTTGTTTAGTTTAAGGGGGGAATATGCTTTAATTGGGGATAAATAAAGCATTTTCTAATTCTCTAACCTTTGTCTATTCCTGAACAAAAAGGGGGAGAAATGGTATCTAATCCGTTGAAATTTGGGGAGATCTAACTTAGGAGGAGACGTCTTTCTAGGATGATCATTGTTAGATAAAAGGGAAGAATTAATTAAGGGGCAGAGTTTCATTTTTGCATTTAATCTTTTGATATTCCCTATGCTTTTAATGGTGTGTTTAAGTGTGAAGGATTTCATTTTTAGCGGCAATATTCTCAAGCGAAAAATCATTTGATCTTATGTGTCGGGTCAAGAAAATGTATTTTTTTATTTTGGGTGGGATTGAGTTAGTTTAGATGAGCTTGACGGCACTTACGATTTATGGTTTGGTTTTTTCCCCGAATAGACAAAAGGGGAGATTTGTAAGGACACAAATTTCCAATTGCGTCCATTTGTAGTTTTGACTCAATTCCGGACAAAACAATTTGAGTCATAGGATGGAGTATTGTTCCTCAAGCCTATGAAGTTTGAAGAGTTAAAAAAGTCGCGACCAAGTATTTAAAGTTTTATTACTATCGATTTTCGTGCCAAAGTTTTACTTCATCAACATTTTATCCTTTTCCAAAGTCTCCTACGTTATGAATGCTTAATTATATATATAGGAGCTTGGAAAATATTTTGGGTGTCTTTTTAGAAATGTTAAATGACTTTTTATTTTTCATAAAATCATTTTAGAACTTTTTATAAAAGTTTTGGGCTTAATTAAAAAAATTTGGATTTTTTGTAATGTCGTTCGAATGATCTTGACAACTCATTCGAACGAGTTTGCCAAGTCGTTCGAATGAACTTCTAATGATATTGTTCAATTTTTCCTCTGAATTTTTGTTGGAAAGTCGTTTGAACGAGGTTGTTCAAACGAGGTCGTTCCAACGAACTAACGAACGAAAAGTTTTCTGAATTATCGTTCGAACGAACCTAGTCGTTTTATTCTCATTTGAACATGGTTGTTTAAACGACATCAAAAAGTCGTTCGAACGACATTTCAGCGGGAACAGTTTACTGACAGTTTTCCCACTTTCCCACTTTTCCCACTAATTTTTTACCAGTTTTAATATGTGTGGGAAATAAATTTTTCAGATAATTTTTGGAAATTTTCTAATACCTTGAGAGCATATTTCCATCATACAAAAGTTCCATGTTCCTGTGTTAACTTCTCATGGATTAATTTCAACCAAAACACATGTCTACACCCAATGTTTTAGTTTAATCCAAGTTTCATATATATATATATATATATATCACCGTGTTCCTTCTCTACCCATCAAAGGAGATTGTTTGGGTTTCTTCTCTACCCCCAAAAGGAGATTTTTTTGTTTCTCTTTGGTGTTTTCATACGGTGAAATGCACCGTGTGTGGATTGACGGTAGTTGTACCCGATTGGTGGATTTCAAGACTCCGGTGGACTCCGGAGTCATAGACTAGGCGGAGGTGGATGCAAGAAGAAGCATCGGGGCTTGAAGGGAGTCAAGTCCAGTGTTGTAAGTCTTTTGTCTTATATTTATAAATCCATAATTAGTGGACTTGTACGCAGGGCCGCTCGAGGTTTTTTTCGTTGTGGGTTTTCCTCGTACATCGCAGCATAGTGTGATTGTTTATTTTATCTTGCTAATTATCACTTAGATGTATGCTGAGGGTTAATCAAGATAACACTTGGTTTAAATCACAACTATGTTTAATTTGGTGCAAAATTAGTTTAGGTAAAGCTTAATTTATTTTATTCAAGTTCACACAATTAAATTGGTTAATATTCATGCGTGGCTTGTTTAACTTGAATTGAATTAAATTTTTGGTTTAAGCGAAAATGATAAAATTAGGTTTAGTTTAATTTCACTTTAGTTTACTTTAATTTTTCATTAGTTTGTTTGTGCTTTTAGAGAAAAAAAAATTAAATAATTTTTGAAAAATTAAAATTGGGGACACCCCCCCCCCCCCCAAGATTAATATCGGAGCATGAACGCTAAATTATTGTGTTAAGATCCTTTTGCTCTTCGGTGAAAATGGAAAATTCACTTTTTACAAAATTTCCTGTTTTTGATGGTTCAAATTACTCGTATTGGAAAGCGCGAATGAAATCGGTGTAATACCCCGTACTTTTGGCTATATTTATTTTTGGGATTAATTAATTAAATGTGAATTAATTGGTAATTAATCCGGGTTAAAATACTAGCGAGATGCGAGTTAGTATTTGATTATATGTACATATATATGATTATATATGAATATTGATTTATGAAATTTGTCGTGAGATTGATATACGGCAATTTGGGAATTTTGTTGAGACGCGTGTGACCGCCGCGTCATGGTATATTATTTTAATTATAAAAGTGGATTTTATTTCTATTATCCGTATGGTCGTTTTGAGTGCGCCAACGCATCCGGAAGGGTCGAGATAGTCAGAAAACACTAGCCGGGGGTGTAGTTTGGGTCCCGGGGTATTTTTAGGCCATACCGGCAATATAAAGGGTATTTTGGTAATTTCGTATTTTGGGAAATTAAAAGTGACGAAAATTGGTTAATTACATCTGATGTGGATTTGACCCACTAAGCCACTAACCAACCCATATTAACCTAGAGGGCTACGGAGGTTATCAAATTAGGTTTCCAACTTTCCCAAAGAAAACCCTAGTCACCATAGCCACCTTTGGAGAAGAAAGCTTGGAGAGGGAGAGGAAGAGAAGGAGTTCTGTAGAAATCCTCACCAAATCAACATCAAAATCAGAAATAAACTCAAGGCAAGTGATTTAAAATACATTCTTTATGCAGTGAATGCTTCTTCCATGTTAGAAATCTTGATAATCAATCTTATTTAAGAGTTAAAGGAAAACCCATGAAATTGGAAGTTAGTAGTTTAATTTTGGGTATAGGTTTGCATGTAGAAACGTTGTTTGAAGATTGAATTCAGAGATTTCATATTTATGTGATGTAACAACGGATTAATTCTGGAAATTTATGATGATAATAATCTAGGGTTTATGTTCTTGAGGAAAATTGGGGAAAAATGTAGAAACTTGTGATTTTATGATGTTTAGGATCTATTAATCCCTTAAAAGATGTTAGTATATGACCTTAGCATGTTTGAGGATGATTAGAGAACTTAATACATTGTTGGAACGAATTTTAGAAGAGATTTGAGGAGTAAAAATGGTGAAAAACGAGATTAAGAGAAATCTGGGACGAAAATGGTAGGTCGTTAGAAGCCCCTCCCCAGGTCGTTCGAACAAATTCGTTCGAACGAGCTTCTAACGAGTTGACCAGTCGCTTCTAACGAAAGGGAATTTCGTTCGATACTTCGTTCGAACGAGATCTCGTTAGAAGGTACAGTTCGTTCGAACGAACTGGAACCTCGTTCGAACATCCTCGTTCAAACGAGACTTTGAACGAGTTGACAGTTTCGTTCGAACAGCCTCGTTCGAACGAGACTTCTAACGAGCTGGCAGTTTGGGCCTTTTTGGCCTGTTTTGATTTTTGGAGTCCCGTAAACTTGTTCGAGGATAGAGATAGTATTCCTTTGATGATATATGGATAGATTTGGGACTTTTAGATTATTACGAGGAGTAAATTATATACGAGTGATTTAGATCAATGAACCGTTTGGGTTGAGAGCTGAGTGTCTACTACGACGTGAGAATATATTATGGCGCGTATGACTATAAACCGGAATCGTATAAAGTGTGTAAATTATATATTGGTACTAGAATGAGAATAGTACTACAATTAAACTACGGGATTACTAAGACGTGTGTTTACTTAGTATTGGTATATGAATTGTGTGTATGACATACCTACCATACTTGCTATCACGGGAGGTTGCGTTCGGTTAGGGACCTCTAATCCTTGTGTTGCCCCGATTTAGACTGGTTACCTTGATGAACATAGGTCATAGAAAGACTTATTGGGATATTAATAAGTCCGCTGATCGTGGGAGCGTAGGTATGTGCATGACCCATGTGATGTGACTGTGTTCGCCTCCATTATTTGTGATGTTGTTATCTGTGAACTATTCCTGAGAGATTCGGAATATGTAATCCTTATGTACATGATGTACCGGGATGGATAGCAGAGTATGTGTGCACCGCAGCTTAGTTCTCGGGGTGCTTGTATTGTATATTTATGATGTGAATAATATACACTAAATTAATGGGAATCTTCATGTTAATGTTGTGAATATAATTACGGTATTATTTCGAGAAAAACATAACGGGTTAGCTGATAGTGAAATATATTGCATATTGAGTATCTGAGTTTATGTTAAACCCCTATTTAATTACGAGTGTTATCATGTTAATAGAACCGAGTAATAAGGGTAGGACCTATGACAGTCTAGCTAGATATGATGTCACTTAGCTAGTGGTTTGTGTCGTTATAGATGGGTACTTACGTTAGGAGTGCACAGTTAGACGAGAGGTGAGAATATCATGTGAGTGCACGTCCTAACATGTACTTTGGATTTAATGTTTTAAATGTTTTTAAAGCACTTGCAGGTTTTTAAAATATCTCCACATTCGGGCTCTGACCCGTTTGCTTTCAAATCTACTTTTCTTGTAAAACCATTTTAGGTGCCCAGCCACAGGGACACCATGCATAGGATACTCATTCAGATGACGAGCTGTAGCTGTTTGTGGAAGCTACAGGGATTTGCTTTTAGACGCTTCTATCATTTGAGTTCCATCTTCAGTATTCCTCAGTTTTAGGGCATGTTGCCCAGTTCCATTAGAGTTACATTTCCATTTCAGTTTTCAGACTTTGGCATGTATTGATTCAGTATTCAGTTTAATTATTTCAGTTGTGGGATTTGTAGTGAGGAGTTTCCTCCAGACTTTATTTATATATTGTGATGGTTATTCTATTTACTTCGTTATGGTGAATGGTGTTATTATTCTTCATTACACTTGTTGCATGTTAATCAGACTTTAATTAGAATTTGGCAACTTACTTTTTAAATACTAGGTGGTTAGTAATAATAAAATGTTTTCGACAGTGATGCTATTAACTGAGCCAACTTGGCATTTTGAATTAATTTAATAAAGGAGTAGCTACCCGGTATTTAATTAGTCGGGGTGTCACAGGTGGTATCAGAGCATCAGGTTCTAGTGTCCTTTAGGATCTGTACGGCTATTATGTTTCCGCTAAGTTTCTTTGATATAGAGCCCTATATTTTAGGACTGTTGTACTCTTTTGTGTATGCTTCGTTCTTCAGCTATATTAAGTTTATAAACAGTGAACTTATAAACTTTGTTCTTATTTCAGATGCCTCCACGACGTGCACGACAAGTTCCCAGGGATGCAACGCTCGAACCCCAGCCCGCTCCAGTTCGGGGCATGATGAACGCCGCTGAGGTTGCTGCTATAGTAGCTCAAGCGGTAAATGCCGCAATTGCTGTTGTTCAGCAGGCACCACCTCAGGCGCCGGTTGCCGCGCCAGTACAGGTAAATGCATTCCCGTCTGCTTGGGAGCATGTACGTGACGCTTTTCAGAAATCGCATCCGCCAGAGTTTGTAGGTAGCTCAGATGTGGTAGTCTCGAGCCAGTGGAGGAAGGATATGCAGAGGCACTTAAGGATGTATGAGTGCACGGAGGTTCAGAAGCAGGTACTATCTACTTTCAAGCTATTTGGATCTGCACTGCAGTGGTGGGAGTCTATTACCACCGTGGAGGAGAGGGATACCCTCACTATTCAGGACTTCTGGGTGCAGTTTTACCCCAAGTACTTTCCGTCCGCTGTTCATACAGAAATGAGGAGGAAACTGATGAATTTGAAGCAAGAGGGGAAGACAGTGGCCGAGTATGAGGCCGAGTTCACTAATCTGTTGAATATCGTTCCGAATGAGATACTAACAGAGAAGAAGAAGATTGAGAAGTTCACGGACGGGTTGACACGGAGGATCCGTCAACATCTGTTAGGGACCTTTCGTTGGCCACGTATTCTGATGTGGTTAACACTGCTTTGTTACACTTCCAGGACCACCGCTTTCATATGGCTGAGGGAAAGAGGTCGGGAGAGTCTAGCCATCAGGGCAGGATAGGAGGACATGGTGCCGGTGGGGCACAATCTGTTCAGGGGCAGAGACAGGGTGAGCAGGGTTCTCAGTAGGGGGATCAGAAGAGGTTCCGATCAGGGAACTACAGTCAGGGACAGGGAGGTTTCCGCCAGGGCCATCAGGGTCCAAACGACCATCAGGGCCAACAGGGGCAGAATGGGCAGCAGTTTCACCAGGGCCAGCAGGGCCAAGGGAGGAACGGTAACGGCCACCAGGGCCAGGGACAGCAGGGGAAGAGAGGAGGGAACTTTCCAGGGAAGTGTTTTGTTTGTGGCAAGACTGGCCATAAACGACAGGATTGTCCTGATAGGAGCAGGGCCCCACAACAGCAGCAGCAGAGTGCTCACCAGGATCCACAGATACCTATGTTTCCCGACGCTCTCCCCGCACCGCCGCAGATGGAGGCATTGCCACCCATTCCAGCAGTCCCAGTTCAGCAGGGGCAGCTACAATATGGACGTGTCTATAACGTCCACCAGGCTGCAGTTCCACAGGCACTGCCCGCGATTGAGGGTACATTTCCTATCCATGTCACTATGGGTCGGGTATTGTTTGATACGGGTGCTACACATTGTTTTATAGCTACACATTTCGCGAAAGCTTTAGGATTGTTAGCTACGGCAGAGAGCACAGTGACGTGTGTCGACTCACCATTGGGGAGTGGGTCACTTATTTTCTTTATATGACGGGGAGTGGGGGTAGAGATTGGTGGTTTGGTATTACCTACGGACATGTTGGTATAATATATGCATGTTCACGATGTGATTATCGGTATGGATTGGCTCGTAGCATATAGGGCCATGATTGATTGCTTCAGTGGAAGCATTATTTTTGCCATTCCGGGGCAAGAGATGTTTGTAGTAGCGATGCCTCGCCCAGAGGGAGGATCGACCTCTCATCTGTATTACATAGAGGAGGATACCTCTAAGGAGGTTGTGATTCCTTTAGATTCGATCCCAGTTGTCAGGGAGTATTCGAATGTGTTCCAGGAGATACCAGGCTTACCACCCAGTAGAGAGATAGACTTTGTTATAGACCTATTACTAGATACGAGGCCTATAGCACGCGCACCGTATCGTATGGCTCCGGCAGAGATGCGAGAGCTACGGGATCAGATAGAGCAGCTGTTAGGTCATGGCTTTATTCGCAGGAGTACCTCACCTTGGGGCGCTCCAGTTTTATTTGTGAAGAAGAGGGATGGTTCACTGAGATTGTGTGTGGACTACCAAGAGTTGAATAAGGTCACGATACGGAATAAGTATCCGTTGCCTCGAATCGATGACTTATTCGACCAGTTGAGAGGAGCTTCTTTCTTCTCAAAGATTGATTTGAGATCGGGATACCATCAATTGCGTATCAGGGAGGAGGATGTCTCGAAGACTGCGTTCTTGTCGAGATATGGTTCTTACGAGTTTCGGGTTATGCCTTTTGGTTTGACCAACGCTCCAGCAGTGTTTATGGACTTGATGAACAGAGTGTTCAGGGATTTCCTAGATCAGTTTGTCATTGTCTTCATTGATGACATTCTGGTTTACTCCCAGACAGAGGAGGAGCACGCCGAGCATTTGAAGCAAGTTTGGCAGACACTTCGTCAGAACGAGTTGTATGCAAAATATGAGAAGTGCGGGTTTTGGCTGAAGGAGGTCCAGTTTTTAGGACATATTATTTCCGACCAGGGAATATCTGTTGATCCGGGGAAAGTATCCGCAGTGAGGGAGTGGGGACAGCCCACGACACCAACAGAGATTCGTAGTTTCTTGGGTCTAGCAGGATACTACAGGAGGTTTATTCGGGGTTTCTCGGAGATAGCACGTTCTTTGACACATCTGACTCGTAAGGGTGTGCCCTACATATGGAGTGATGCCTGTCAGTTGGCATTCGATGAATTGAAGGACAAATTGACCTCAACACCTGTGTTAGCATTGCCGAGACCGGGAGTTGAGTATTTGGTTTACACCGACGCGTCTTTGCAAGGACTTGGAGGTGTATTGCAGCAGGAGAGATAGGCCATAGCTTATGCTTCCCGTAAGCTTAAGACTCATGAGAAGAATTACCCCACTCATGATTTGGAGTTGGCGGCAGTGGTATTTTCCCTACGGATTTGTAGGCACTATCTTTTGGGGGAGAAGTTCCAACTGTTCACGGACCACAAGTCCCTACAGTACCTATTCACGCAGAAGGAGTTGAATATGCGGCAGCGTAGGTGGCTTGAGTTTGTGAAAGACTACCAGTTTGATATCCAGTATCACCTAGGTAAGGCTAACGTGGTAGCAGACGCGTTGAGCCGTAGGCCAGTAGATGAGGTGGCAGAGGTGTGGAAGGAAAAGTGGAAGGAATTGGGACACCAGGATGCAGTGGCCCGATCTTTCATGTCTGTGATGACCGTTACACCGCAGATTGTCACGAAGGTAGTACGGGCACAGACTAATGACTCGTTCTGTCAGGAACAGATAGTTCGATTGCTAGCAGAGGGAGCCGAGTCCTATACCGTCAGCTCAGACGGGGGATTACGCTTCAATGGGAGATTGGTAGTTCCGGAAGAGGAGGAACTGCGACACGAGGTGATGGCAGAGTCGCACGACTCACGGTTTGCGGTGCATCCCGAAGGGGATAAAATGTACCAAGACATGAGACGCCAGTATTAGTGGAGCGGTATGAAGAGAGATATCGTTGAGTTTGTTTTGAAATGCGCCACTTGTCAGCTTGTAAAAGTGGATCATCAGAAACCGACAGGACTTCTACAGCCGTTGGAGGTCCCGATGTGGATGTGGGAGAGAATATCCATGGACTTTATCACGGGGTTGCCTACGTCGCAGAGGGGTCACGACTCCGTTTGGGTAATTGTGGACAGGTTGTCCAAAGTCGCTCACTTTTTACTCGTAAGGACTGACTACACTACGGGACAGTATGCCCAGCTCTTCATTTCAGAGGTTGTGAGACTTCACGGTGTGCCCCTGAATATCGTGTCTGACAGAGATAAGATATTTGTTTCGCGGTTTTGGGAGAGTTTCCAGGAGGCCATGGGCACGAAATTGCGATTGAGTACGGCATATCATCCGCAGACCGATGGATAGACAGAGCGCACAAATCAAATGTTGGAGGACATGCTACGCATGTGCATTATTGACTTCGGGGGTGGATGGGAGCAGTACCTTCCACTGGTGGAGTTTGCTTACAACAACTGCTATCAGTTCACCATTGGCATGGCTCCGTTTGAGGCATTGTACGGTAGGCCTTGTCGTTCCCCAGCATGTTGGTTGGAGGTGGGGGACAACAAACTACTTGGGCCGGAAGTAATTCAGGATACTTCGGCAAGGATTGAGTTGATTCGGAGTCGCATTCGGGTAGCTCAAGACAGGCAAAAGAGTTACGCTGATGCGAAGAGATTTTTCAGAGAGTTCCAAGTGGGGGACCAGGTTTTGCTCAGAGTATCTCCTATGAAGGGGATTATGTGATTCGGGAAGAAGGGGAAGTTGACACCAAGGTATGTGGGGCCGTTTCCTATTATTGAGCGGATCGAACCGGTTGCATATAGACTTGGGTTACCGGATCATTTGCATCGGATTCACGATGTGTTTCATATTTCATCGCTAAGGAAATACCTTAGAGATAATTTGGCTCATTCTCACATTGCTGTGGAGGACATCGATCTCCAGCCGGATACCTCCTACGAGGAGGGGCCAATTGCTATTTTGGACCGAAGTGAGAGGAAGCTGCGGTCAAAGATAGTCCCGTTAGTGCGTGTTCAGTAGCGACATCACAATGTCGAGGAGTCCACATGGAAGCGCGAGGATGAGATGCGCGAACGTTATCCAGAGTTATTTTTAGCAGGTACTTTCTAGTTTCGAATTTCGGGACGAAATTCAGTTATTAGGGGGGGAGTATGTAATACCCCGTACTTTTGGCTATATTTATTTTTGGGATTAATTAATTAAATATGAATTAATTGGTAATTAATCCGGGTTAAAATACTAGCGAGATACGAGTTGGTATTTGATTAAATGTACATATATATGATTATATATGAATATTGATTTATGAAATTTGTCGTGAGATTGATATACGGCAATTTGAGAATTTTGTTGAGACGCGTGTGACCGCCGCGTCATGGTATTTTATTTTAATTATAAAAGTGATTTTTATTTCTATTATCCGTATGGTCGTTTTGAGTGCGCCAACGCGTCCGGAAGGGTCGAGATAGTCAGAAAACACTAGCCGGGGGTGTAGTTTGGGTCCCGGGGTATTTTTAGGCCATACCGGCAATATAAAGGGTATTTTGGTAATTTCGTATTTTGGGAAATTAAAAGTGACGAAAATTGGTTAATTACATCTGATGTGGATTTGACCCACTAAGACACTAACAAACCCATATTAACCTAGAGGGCTACGAAGGTTATCAAATTAGGTTTCCAACTTTCCCAAAGAAAACCCTAGCCACCATAGCCACCTTTGGAGAAGAAAGCTTGGAGAGGGAGAGGAAGAGAAGGAATTCTGCAGAAATCCTCACCAAATCAACATCAAAATCAGAAATAAACTCAAGGCAAGTGATTTAAAATACATTCTTTATGCAGTGAATGCTTCTTCCATGTTAGAAATCTTGATAATCAATCTTATTTAAGAGTTAAAGGAAAACCCATGAAATTGAAAGTTAGTAGTTTATTTTTGGGTATAGGTTTGCATGTAGAAACGTTGTTTGAAGATTGAATTCAGAGATTTCATATTTATGTGATGTAACAACGGATTAATTCTGGAAATTTATGATGATAATAATCTAGGGTTTATGTTCTTGAGGAAAATTGGGGAAAAATGTAGAAACTTGTGATTTAATGATGTTTAGGATGTATTAATCCCTTAAAAGATGTTAGTATATGACCTTAGCATGTTTGAGGATGATTAGAGAACTTAATACATTGTTGGAACGAATTTTAGAAGAGATTTGAGGAGTAAAAATGGTGAAAAAAGAGATTAAGAGAAATCTGGGACGAAACTGGTAGGTCGTTAGAAGCCCCTCCCCAGGTCGTTCGAACGAACTCGTTCGAACGAGCTTCTAACGAGTTGACCAGTCGATTCTAACGAAAGGGAATTTCGTTCGATACTTCGTTCGAATGAGATCTCGTTAGAAGGTACAGTTCGTTCGAACGAACTGGAACCTCGTTTGAACATCCTCGTTCGAACGAGACTTCGAACGAGTTGACAGTTTCGTTCGAACAGCCTCGTTCGAATGAGACTTCTAACGAGCTGGCAGTTTGGGCCTTTTTGGCCTGTTTTGATTTTTGGAGTCCCGTAAACTTGTTCGAGGATAGAGATAGTATTCCTTTGATGATATATGGATAGATTTGGGACTTTTGGATTATTACGAGGAGTAAATTATATACGAGTGATTTAGATCAATGAACCGTTTGGGTTGAGAGCTGAGTGTCTACTACGATGTGAGAATATATTATGGCGCGTATGACTATAAACCGGAATCGTATAAAGTGTGTAAATTATATATTGGTACTAGAATGAGAATAGTACTACAATTAAACTACGGGATTACTAAGACGTGTGTTTACTTAGTATTGGTATATGAATTGTGTGTATGACATACCTACCATACTTGCTATCACGGGAGGTTGCGTTCGGTTAGGGCCCTCTAATCCTTGTGTTGCCCGGATTTAGACTGGTTACCTTGATGAACATAGGTCATAGAAAGACTTATTGGGATATTAATAAGTCCGCTGATCGTGGGAGCGTAGGTATGTGCGTGACCCATGTGATGTGACTGTGTTCGCCTCCATTATTTGTGATGTTGTTATCTGTGAACTATTCCTGAGAGATTCGGAATATGTAATCCTTATGTACGTGATGTACCGGGATGGATAGCAGAGTATGTGTGCACCGCAGCTTAGTTCTCGGGGTGCTTGTATTGTATATTTATGATGTGAATAATATACACTAAATTAATGGGAATCTTCATGTTAATGTTGTGAATATAATTACGGTATTGTTTCGAAAAAAACATAACGGGTTAGCTGATAGTGAAATATATTGCACATTGAGTATCTGAGTTTACGTTAAACCCCTATTTAATTACGAGTGTTATCATGTTAATAGAACCGAGTAATAAGGGTAGGACCTATGACAGTCTAGCTAGATATGATGTCACTTAGCTAGTGGTTTGTGTCGTTATAGATGGGTACTTACGTTAGGAGTGCACAGTTAGACGAGAGGTGAGAATATCATGTGAGTGCACGTCCTAACATGTACTTTGGATTTAATGTTTTAAATGTTTTTAAAGAACTTGCATGTTTTTAAAATATCTCCACATTCGGGCTCTGACCCGTTTGCTTTCAAATCTACTTTTCTTGTAAAACCATTTTAGGTGCCCAGCCACAGGGACACCATGCATAGGATACTAATTCAGATGACGAGCTGTAGCTCTTTGTGGAAGCTACAGGGATTTGCTTTTAGACGCTTCTATCATTTGAGTTCCATCTTCAGTATTCCTCAGTTTTAGGGCATGTTGCCCAGTTCCATTAGAATTACATTTCCATTTCAGTTTTCAGACTTTGGCATGTATTGATTCAGTATTCAGTTTAATTATTTCAGTTGTGGGATTTGTAGTGAGGAGTTTCCACCAGACTTTATTTATATATTATGATGGTTATTCTATTTACTTCGTTATGGTGAATGGTGTTATTATTCTTCATTACACTTGTTGCATGTTAATCAGACTTTAATTAAAATTTGGCAACTTACTTTTTAAATACTAGGTGGTTAGTAATAATAAAATGTTTTCGACAGTGATGCTATTAACTGAGCCAACTTGGCATTTTGAATTAATTTAATAAAGGAGTAGCTACCCGGTATTTAATTAGTCGGGGTGTCACAATCGTCACTTAAGTGCCTAGACGAGAGGGACTTAAGTGTGGTTGAATTTCTTCGGGCTTTGACAGTGCAGGACTATTTTAGGCTAGAAATGAGAATGTTTGGCAAATATTTACACATAACTTGTAGATGAAATAACAAAGTATTGATTCTAAGAAAGAAATCGAACGACGTTACTGGTAGAATCAGTAAAACGGGTATGTAATGGAATTTTGGGGATTTTGTTTGGGAATCCAATTTTTTCGCAATGGGGAATTGGATGAGAAACAACTATGATTTAGACTTTCCCATAGACTTCGACATTCCATTATCGTCTAAAAATGGATCCAAATTGTATCATAGCTAGAAGAAACGAATAAGAGATAACATACAAGAAATACATAATGTATATTTAATCAATCAAAGAAGGGGATGGGGATAAGAGGAAATAATACTGTGATATAGGTGGTTAGCCCTTAAAAATGTGCCTACATCCATATGGTGTTTTGTTGCTTTCCCATTTAGATACATGCCATAGAATGTTATAGTATATAGGTTTCAAACTATAGGGATGTTTGAGTATGTATTTGCAGGTTGGTGTGTAGATTCTATGCCCCCCTTATCCCCATGGGGGATTCATCCTTTTATAATGATTCTTGTAGAAGAAAAAGGTGTGGTGGCCATCATGGGCCAAGTGGGGGCATCTTGGATTAGTGGAGTGATGAGTGCATTACTTTGTATTATTTACACCCAAATCTAGAACTTGTTAGTTCCTTTGTACCATCAAGAAAATATTTTTAGAGCAATTTGTAAGGTCAAAAATTTCCAATTGAGTCCTTTGTTATTTTGGCTCAATTTCGGACAAAAACGTTTAAGTCATAGGATAGAGTTATTAATCATATTTCAAGTCTATGACATGTTTGTTAAAGTCATAGCGGCCAAGAGTATAAAGCTTAATCACATAGTCGAGTTTGTTTGTGCCTCGTTTCTACGTCATCAACATAGTTCCATTGCTCCTAAGGTATGAATGCATTTTGATTATATATATATATAGGAGCTTGGAACATTTCATATTGGGTATTCATTTAATTAGAACTGTTGCTTATTTTCATAAAGATTTGATTAAAACTTTAAAATAAGTTTATAAAGTTTCTGGGCTTAAAATAAAATTTTCAAACTTTCTGGAAATTCGTTCGATATGTCGTTCGAACGAGTTTTTCCTTCTAACCAGATGTCATTTGAACGAGTTTGCCAACATATTGGCCATTGAAACTTCGTTCGAAATGTCGTTCGAATGAGATGGCTGTTCGAACAAGATTTCGAACAAGATTTCTAACGAGTTCACACTGGAACTTCATTAGAAGCCTCGTTCGAACGAGATTTCGTTGGAACGAGATTTAGCGGGAACAGGTGTTTGGCAGTTTTGACCCACCTTCACACTTATTTTTCCCACTAACGTTTTGGCAGATTCAATATGTGCGGAAATGAACTTTTCTAACTTAACTTTTCATTTCATTTTAACTTCTAAGGAGAGTTTTTGAGAGCAAATTTTTTCAAGAAAAGTTCATGGTTTTTTAGTGTTCATCTTTCAAAGAAAAAGTCATTTGACACTTTAGTTTACACCCAAATGTTTGTTTAATCCAAGTTCCATATATATATATATATACTTTGCTTGGAGTTTTGGCACCGGTTTTTCATCTCTACCGTTTGAAGAGACGTTTGGGTTTGCTTCTAAATCCCACAAAGAAGAAGAGGTTTGCGTTGATTTACCCACTTGGAGAAAGGCTCCTAGTTTGGGTGACGGTGACCATATAAAGTCCGATCGGTGGATTTCAAGACCGCAGTGGAGCTCCGTGGTTATTCGCTAGGCAGATGTTGATACAAGAAGACGCGTCGGGGCTTGAGAGGGATCGAGTCAAGTGTTGTAAGTAATCTTACTTGTATTTGTAAATTCCGTACTTAGTGGATTTGAGGCTAGGGCCGCCCGAGGTTTTCTCCCATTATGGGTTTCTCTTCGTACATCGTGGCGTAGTGATTTATTATTTATTTTATCTTGCTATACTCACCTAGAATGCATGCTGTGTGCCCAAGATATGGCTTGTGATTCAAGTGCAAATCTAATCGCAACAAGTAGAATCCGGTAAGTACGGAATCGTGATCCACAGGGATTGAATGCTCCTAAGAGAACTAGATTGGGGCAAAGAGATTCTCTAAACGTCACAAAAATTAAAGTGTAAAAGATGATTTGGTAGTTTGGAAAGGTGATTGAGATGTAATCTCTATACTAAAATACTATTGAAGAACAGATGATTAATTACTAATTACTGAACTATGAAAAGAACTAAGGTAAGCTTGAGTTCAAGAAATTAAGGGGATTGAGGATCATTCTCCCACCTCGGATTCACAAGGAAGGGGATTATAGGGTTTGGTTGAAATTAATTCTAATCGAGCATAACTAATTAAGTCCGAACATCAACCATGTAGAGAATGAACTCAACAATGGAGGATTAGGGTTTAATTAATTATTGCTAGATGGGTTGAGTTTGTAGTAAAGCTTCAAACACTAGCCCTTGCATGACAAGGGAAGTTAAGAAACTATGATACTCCAAAATCAACACATGAAGTTCCATTAGAACAATTATAAACCAAACCCTAAATATTAAGTTCAAGCATCCAAGGTGGGATTATGATCCCCAATCACAAGTCTAGCTACTCATAATTAAAACTAAACTACACATGCTAGTTAACAACATACTTGAATTAGTTATCTAGTTGAAACACAAACCAATACAAAGGATGTAATTCAATGCAAATTAAAGCTAGTGGAACAAGTAGAGATGAAGTAATTGAACTTATCTTGCATTTATCACAACTATTCAACAAGTAATCAATGCCTTACAAGTTGGTGAAATCCATAAATGAGCTTAACCTAGGAGAGAGAAGAGAGTGTTTTTCTATCTTACTAAATATCCAACAAAAGTCATCTCCCTACCAAAGAGGAAAAACAAGGGATAAATCCCCAAAATTCCACCAAAATGGCAAACTAGTAATAAGAAGAAAGCTGAAAATGCAGGGCCGAATCGATTCGGTGCCAAATCCGAATCGATTCGGAAGTGTAGAGAATTTCCCCTGCATGTGACCGAATCGATTCGGTGGTAATGGCGAATCGATTCGGGCCTGCTGCAAAAAGAAGAGTTGCCTATATAGGCATTAATTGTTCCATGCTTCACCGAAACTTCCGTAACTTTTGCGTTCGAGATCGGATTCAAGCACTGTCGGAGGCCACGCGAAGAGGAGAAGAAGGCCTACAACTTCCGTGAAGAAATCGGGAACAAAGCCCGAGTGCTGAAATTACCAAAATGCCCCCGACTGTTCAAGTGTCAACGGAACTTTTCGGATCAAAACCAAACTTCCCAAAATGCATTCCCGAGACCTATAAAAGCTCAATAAAGACACAGACAAAGTATATATGATGAATTTAGGGGTTAGTCAATAAATGAGTATAAGAACCGGGAAATACATGCACGAGAATGCTAGAATGTACAAATTAACGGGGTATAAAATACAATAAAAGTGACGAATCACACCCCCTAACTTGTACATTGCTAGTCCCGAGCAATGAAGTAAGAAGAAACAAGGTCCAACACCGCAACCAAAATATAAGAAATATGTACAACGTAGGAAAAATGCCACTTTCGTAGGCGAACGATTGCATTTAGCATATGCAATAAGCCGTTAAACCCATAGGTGGCCCTAGGGGACGAGTGAGGTCTCGTGAGGGTTTCCAGGGATGACACCCACAAACATCAAATCAACTCATACTATGATACTGCAAAATCCAATGCGTAGCTCAACAAATATCAAAGAAACACAATTAATCAACAAAGTGAACGAAGCTCACACAAAAGACGACAATTATCGGCATTAAACAAATAATTTCAACTAAAAATCGAAGCCATAGGAATGAGAAATAAGCGGACACATGTTGTAATTTAGATTTGGCAAAACTTTCAAAATCCATACATAAGCTAAGGCATGCATACTCAAGTTCTCTCCGGTTGTTACACTCAACAAATGAAACACTTAGAAATGGGATGTAACACACATGGGACATGCGGGTATTAAGAGTAATTGTAAAGGGAAACTAGGCCACACACATGTCATCGATGAAGAACGTAATGTAAAAGTGAAAAATACAATCTCATGAAAGGATATCGCATATTAACCAAGAGAAGAGCATTTGAACAGATTATCGCTAATGTTTGACCTTTGAATCACATCACCCTAGGATCAAATAGGACTTTTAAGGGTATAGAATTTAGGCTAGGTTAGGGTTAGGAAAAGAAAGGGATGTGTGTAGGATCAAAGGAGACTCGGGAGTATCGCGCGGGATAATGGAGTTAATGGGCAACTTAGGAATCGAAATCAAATTCCACAAGCAATGTATTCATGAGAGTGAGACTTTGAAATTCATGCACAAGGTGAATTGGGAAACAACTAGGACCCATTTTATTCGATACTTATTCTTCTTCTTTTCTTTGATTTTCTCTTTTCTTTGATTTTTGAAATCCATATAAACAACAACATTCAATCCCGGGAACAATCCCTAATCAAGGTACGGGAGGAGTAAATAAGGGTTTAGGACTCCAATGTGGAGTTGGACAAGGGATTTGGGGTTCAAACGAAAGGAATAATAAGGCTCAAGGGGCTTGACTAGGGGAAACATTTAAGGGAAAGGTCAAGGTCATATGGGTTTAACAACAAGGGCCTATAATCCTTTCCTATGGTTTCATGTGATTCGCGGGACTCAACACCATTGAAAATCATGCTCAAGTGATAAATCAGTTAGTATGCAATCAAATGAAAAGAAAATGAGATCGTCAATGAGTTCATTGACAAGAAAGAGATAGAGTAGGTGTATACGCTCACAAATGATGATAAGTCTCAATTTTCACTTTTGTAAGGGTATAGCATGCGCCTTAGAATAACGAATTTGAAACACTTTTAAACCAAATCATAAATAATTATTTGTGTATATGCTCAAAGCTTCACAGTTTAATTTTATGATGCTATTATCAATGCAAACAATAACGGGCTAAAGGGTAATAAATCAATGACTCAAAGCATGCTTCATAGCTATACAATAGGATATGCCGATCATATAAGTAATCATAGTAGATATGAGAGAGAAAAAGAAAAAAATTTAATTTTTTTATTTTTAATTTTTAATTTTTAATTTTTTTTAAATAAATAAATAAATACTAACATGATAACCGGCATCACAATGGTATACCATACCCCCTAACTTGAATGAAACATTGTCCCCAATGTTAGTAGGGATAAAAAGGGAAAAGCGGTATGAAAATAGTCACCCCGTAAGGAGTAACTCGAGAACCGCGCAACGGCATGCCTGTTACAAGTTAGTACCATAAACAATAATATATACTAAAGAGATATGTACAAGAAGAAATATGAAACCGAAACCGAGTCATTTCATTAATATAAGAGTTGTGTACATGGGTAAAATAAACCAAAATTAGAAAATACAAGAATTGCACTCTCTCCTCCCCATGCTCACACAACTACAAAAATACACACCCAACAATCGAAATAAACAACCACCTAAAAACATCAGCAGAAACGGGATCACCACGGCCTACATGTCGTCCGGATGGCGGCGCGGGGACTCGGGCGCGGGAGGATCGCGAGGGGTGTATGGGTCATAGAGGTACTGAGGCACAGAAGCCTCGCCCCCTCGCAAGTGTGAGAATAAATCCATCTGCGCCCGAGCGATCATGGATATATCGCGCTCGTACGCGCCCCGATAAGCAGTAAAATCGGCCCGGAACGATGCAAAGTTCGACATGTACGTGCCCCGAAACTCGGAGAAGTCAGCCTGAAGCTCATCCATCCGCACCCCGAGATATGCAATGGGGTCTATAGTAGATGGGGCAGGCGGTGGGACAGGATGAGGCACAGGCTGAGGCATGGGCTTAGGCATGTGCTGAGGCATGTCCGACATAGGAGCATCCGGGGCAACAGGAACAGCAGGAGCATTCGCAGGAACATCCAACATCCTCTTCTTCCTCCTCTCCCAATAATCCTTCCCAAGACTTTTCTCAATGGCCTTCTCGCCAAGCAACTTGGGAAGGTGAGGAATGTAGTCCGTACCCGCCACCTCACAATGCGCATCCCTACATATACGGGAAACCAACCGCGCGTACGGTAGGGTAGTGGTCCCCTTTTCACAGTAAGCGGCCTTGAGCATCCGTTGTAGCACCAATGCGGGAAGGTTTATAATAGAATTCGCATCCAATAGATGGTAGAGGAAGTGGGCCTGGGCGGAGCGAAGGACAACCTTTGTTTGGGTAGGCGTGATGGAATTAACGGCTACTAGGTGGATGAGGCGGTGGTTGTCGGGCATAGAAGATGTGGGGAAAGTTTCCCCAGCCCAAACATTCCCTGGCACCAGACGCGCAATCAGGGTATCATTGGTCAGTCTCCCCTCGTCGGCGCACGGGTAATCGAAATCCTCGGGGTTATCGGCCCCAGTGAGGTGCAACGCCAAGAGAGGCTTAGAAAGAGGAATCCGCTTACCCCGCACGTAAGCCTCGAAAGTGCGGTCCCCAGTTGGGACGAGAGATGCATAAAACCGACGTACGTGCTCATCATTGACCTCCCCCGCCCTGGCAAGGTGTGCCTCCCAATTGAATTTCTGAAAGTAACGACGGACTGAGGCAGGGAAGTCCTCAAGATGCACAGGCCGCTCAATAGCAATAGTGCGACCCGAAGGGAACTTAGCAATGAACCAGTCCTTTTCTTGTTTGGAGCGGAAGGATTCGAAACCTCCCTGACCCGAAATTAAGTTGGAGGAGGGCTTGGTGACCGAAGGAACCTACAAGAAAAATCAATTTGATACATACACAATTAGTGTAATGCATAAAATCAATTTGGCGTGAAATAGGATCGAAAAGGAATCGGTGGGTGTGCATCGGGAAAAATAGGTTGAATTAACGTTATCGATGCACACCGCACTCAAACAAGGGTAATTCAACACCAATGTGCGATAAAATGTGCGAAAATGAAGCATTATGGCACAAAATCTCCACAGGGGCATTTCATCGAACACCTAGTGTGCAGTGTATGGAAAATAGGGTGTAAATGACATTCTCATGTGGAAAACCCCCAACAAATACTACTTAAACATCAAAGCAACATAGTCAAGTAGTATGTGCTGGTTTCTCATCACAATCAGTGGAAAAAGAAAGAGTTTTATGCAGAAAACATGTGAAAATGATGAAAATGCATTTTACCCTATTTATACACCATATACACTAAATCAGGTATGAAAATGAATCAATAGGGTTGAATTAATACCTTGGATGAGGTTGCCCTTGAAGATGAAGCCATTGGGTTGACTAAGAGTGGGTGATAGAAATTGATATGGGAGAGGGTTGGTTCGCAGGTAAGAGAGGAGAAAGAATAAGAATAAGGGTTAATCAGAATATGGGATTTTTAAGTGGCAGGTGACCCGAATCGATTCGGTGGCAAATCCGAATCGATTCGCGATTCTCGAACTTGAGCACTGGAAGTGACCGAATCGATTCGGTATTAATCCGAATCGATTCGGAATAAGGGACCTGCTACTTTCAATTTACCGAATCGATTCGGTGGAATTGCGAATCGATTCGCAAAAGCAAACTTGGCTACTGGAGTGGGGCGAATCGATTCGGTGGAAAGCCGAATCGATTCGGCTTCTGGGATTCAGTTTTTGCTTTGCTGAAACATGGTTTTTTTGGTTGGTGGTTGGATTGGGCTGCTATAGGAGGTGTTTTTGGACCCCAATGAGGAAATTACATATGTACAAAGGGTCCGGGACAAAAATTTTGCACCTCACACATGCCGGGGGATGCTCGGCACAAAAATACACAATTCCGACGTCCTAGAGATTCCCGTAAACGGGGTCGGACAATGGAATCGTGTCCGAACATGGGTCAAATGGTTCTAGGAAAGGCTTGAGACGCTGACCATTGACCTTGAACAACTTCCCATCCGATGGGTTCTCAATCTCAATTGCACCGTGATGATGGACGGTCTTAACGACAAACGGACCCGTCCACCTAGACCTTAGCTTACACGGGAATAAATGCAACCTAGAGTCGTATAAGAGTACCTTTTGGCTAGGGTGAAATGTTTTACGGGATATGCGCTTATCGTGCCTCTCTTTCACCCTTTGCTTATAGATTCTCGCACTCTCGTACGAATCACTCCGGAGCTCATCCAACTCATTGAGTTGGAGCATTCGCTTCTTTCCGGCCTTGTCTAGATTAAAATTGAATTTCTTGATCGCCCAATTGGCCTTGTGCTCGATTTCTACTGGTAAATGGCATGGCTTGCCGTACACAAGTCTAAAGGGCGACATTCCCAAGGAGGTCTTGTAGGCCGTACGATATGCCCATAAAGCGTCAGGAAGCCGAAGAGACCAATCCTTGCGGTCGGGATTGACCGTCTTCTCTAGGATGTGCTTGATCTCTCGATTGGCCAATTCAGCTTGGCCATTGGTTTGCGGGTGGTAGGTAGTTGCAACTTTGTGCGTTACCCCATACTTTCGCATAAGAGTAGCAAACGGGGAATTACAGAAATGCGTCCCGTTATCGCTTATAATCGTCTTCGGAGTTCCGAAACGTGAAAGCATGTGTTCCTTTAGGAACTTCAACACCACCCGATGGTCATTGGTTTTGGACGCAATTGCCTCGACCCACTTTGAAACATAATCTACGGCCACTAGGATGTAAAGGTTACCAAAAGACGGTGGGAATGGGCCCATGAAGTCAATTCCCCAACAGTCAAAGACTTAAAGTTCTAGAATGGGGGACATTGGCATCATGTTGCGACGTGTTATAGCACCTAATCTTTGGCAACGATCACACGAAACGCATAATTCGTGTGCATCCTTAAAAAGTGTGGGCCAATAAAGCCCGCATTGTAAGATTTTTGCGGCGGTTTTCTTGGAAGAAAAGTGGCCCCCACATGCCTCCGTGTGGGAGAGACAAATTACGCTCTCATACTCATCATCCGGGACACATCTCTGGATGATCTGGTCGGGGCAATATTTGAACAGATACGGATCATCGAAAAAGAATCTCCGCACCCAACTAAAGAATTTCCTCTTCTCTCGAGGGGTCCAATGAGATGGAATCGAACCCGTCACGAGGTAGTTCACGATATCAGCTAACCACGGCAGAGAGGAAGTGGAGAACAGCTGTTCATCCGGAAAGAATTCAGCGATGGGGAGTTGGTCCTTGGGTGCCTCAAACGTTAAATGCGACAAGTGGTCCTCAACAACATTCTCTACTCCCTTTTTATCTTTAATAGTCAAATTAAACTCTTGGAGTAAGATCACCCACCTAATCAAGCGCGGCTTGGCGTCCTTCTTAGATAGAAGGTATTTGAGCGCCGCATGATCCGTAAAACAAACTATGGGCGATCCCACGAGGTATGCCTGAAACTTATCTAACGCATAGACGATCGCTAATAACTCTTTCTCGGTGGTCGAATAGTTCAACTGAGCACCGTTAAGAGTTCGACTCGCATAGTAAATGACATGGGGTTTCTTGTCACTTCTCTGACCTAAAACAGCCCCAACCGCGAAGTCGCTAGCGTCACACATTAATTCAAAGGGGAGGGTCCAATCGGGAGCTTGGATTATGGGAGCGGTGGTAAGCATACTTTTCAAAGTCTCAAAAGATGCTTGACACTCATCGCTCCATTCGAAAGGGGTTTCCTTGGAGAGGAGATTACACAAGGGTCTAGCAATCGAGCTAAAGTCCTTGATGAAACGGCGATAGAATCCTGCATTCCCAAGGAAAGACCTTACATCTTTCAGAGATTTAGGGGCGGGTAAGTTGGCAATGACCTCAACCTTTGCCTTGTCTACCTCAATACCATCTGAGGAGACGATGTGACCTAAGACAATACCCTTAGTGACCATAAAATGGAACTTCTCCCAGTTTAACACTAGCTTTTTCTCCACACATATAGACAAAACCTTCTCTAACATAGAAAGACACTGGTCATAGGAGTTGCCAAAGACGCTGAAATCGTCCATGAACACCTCTAGACCACGCTCTACCATATCACTAAACATGCTCAACATGCACCTTTGGAACGTAGCAGGCGCATTACACAACCCGAAAGACATTCTTTTGTAAGCAAATGTCCCAAAAGGGCATGTGAAGGTAGTTTTGTCCTGATCCTTGAGATCAAGTTCGATTTGGTTGTAACCCGAGTACCCATCGAGAAAACAATAATAAGGATATCCGGACACGCGTTCCAACATTTGGTCAATGAATGGAAGGGGAAAATGATCCTTTAATGTCATTACATTAAGTTTTCTATAATCGATGCATACACGCCACCCAATGGTGGTGCGTTTAGTGATCAATTCCCCTTTCGTGTTTTCTACAACGGTGACTCCTGATTTCTTTGGAACAACATGGATTGGACTGACCCATTTGCTATCGGATATCGGATATATGATATCCGCATCTAAAAGCTTAATTATCTCCGCCCTCACAACTAACTTCATCACCGGATTCAATCTCCTTTGCATTTCACGAGAGGGTTTTGCATCCTCTTCAAGATTAATTTTGTGAGTGCAAATCAAGGGACTAATTCCCTTCAAATCTGCAATTGTCCACCCGAACGCACCCTTGTATCTCCTTAACAAGTCTATTAGCCCTTGTTCTTCACCCGCCTCGAGGCTTGATGAGACAACAACTGGATATGTCTCATTTTTGCCTAAATAAGCATATTTTAACTCGGAAGGAAATTTCTTTAATTCAAGTTTGGGAAATCGCACATTCGAGGGAACTTCATACGAATCACGAGGGGGAAAGTCCTCAAAAACACTACACCAATTAACATCATCAACACTCTCGTCCTCATCTAACAACAAGCTCATAAACTTGACCTCTACATCATAAGGAGAATAGCTATTCTCCAAGTAAATCGGGTTCACAAGACATCCCTCTAAGGGGTCCGATAAATAGGTAGCATCAAAATGCTCTTGTACCACCTATTCTAGAAAGTCCACCTCATGGACTTCATCATCACAATCTCCCACTTGGTTCGAAACATTAAAGATGTTCATTTCCAAGGTCATATTCCCAAATGTCAGGTTCATTTGGCCATTCCTAGTATTAATCAATGCATTGGAAGTGGCGAGGAAGGGACGACCGAGGATAATAGGAGTAGTTCTACCGCTAGTAGAAGTAGGATGGGTGTCAAGAACCACAAAGTCCACAGGAAAGTAGAATTTGTCAACCTGTATGATGACATCTTCTACTACACCCCTCGGAACCTTAACGGAGCGATCCGCTAATTGGAGGGTAATTTTGGTGGGCTTGAGGTCCCCTAGACCGAGGTGTTCATAGACATGATAAGGTAACAAATTTACACTCGCTCCTAGGTCTAGCAAAGCCTGCTCAATTTTAAAGTCCCCTATCACATATGAAATGGTGGGACATCCGGGATCTTTATATTTAGGTGGTAATTCAGATTGAATTATTGAGCTAATGTTTTCGGCCAAGAAAGCTTTCTTTCTTACAAACAATTTCCGCTTAACAGTTATTAAGTCCTTTAAGAACTTAGCATAAGCGGGGACTTGCTTGATTGCATCTAAAAGAGGGATGTTAATTTTTACCTGTTTGAACATCTCTAGTATGTCAGAGTTATTAACATTCCCCTTTTTCGACAGGAGCCTTTGAGGGTAAGGCACGGGACAAGGAAGCTTCGAAACCACATCCGACTCTAACGGGGCTTTCCCCTCTCTCTGCCTCAAGGAGGCATCTTAGACCTCTAATGGGTCGGGCGAAACCTCCTTAACGACGGTGGGGACACTAGGAGGGGTGGGCTTATCAACGACTTTCCCGCTCCTAAGAATGGTCACAGCCTTAGCATTATCGGGAGGGGGGTTCGAAGTGTCATTGACACTATTTTGCCCCAATGCCTTTTGAGGTTGAGAAGGGAATTTTCCCTTCTCTTGGATACTCAAAGCCGAGGTCAACTTGGAGATCTCCTTTTCAATCCTAGAATTAGTGGCTTGTTGAGAGGTCATAAAAGATTGAAGAGTCTCTTCGAGGCTCCTCTTGTTCGGGTGAGCATACAATGGTATAACCGGAGGGGGTGGTCCCTGTGGGGGACCTTGCATTTGAGCTTGGGGTGGAGGAGCTTGATTATATGGTTGCTGAAAATTATGAGGTGGGGGATGATTTTGATAATTCGGGGGAGGTGGATTTTGAGAATGTTGGGGCTGCCCATAAGAGAAACCCGGATGGTTTCTCCACGAAGGATTATAGCCCTCACCTAAAGGAGTCATGTATTGTTTCTTGTAAGTGGCCATCGCGTTCGCTTGATCGTGAAGCATCACTTTATATGCTGGGATTGTTGGACAATCCCTCGTTGAGTGATCGTCAACGTCGCAAATGGCACAAAACTCCTCTACATGTGAGGGAGAAGGATGGGATGGTTCTCGAGCTTTGGCATCCATTGCCTCGATACGCTTGGAAAGTTGGGCTACTCTTAATGACATATCATCTCCTTCGGCAAGGTGATATATCCCATGGCTAGACGAAGGTGGATTGGATGACCGGGCATTGGTTTTGCTAGGGTCCGAAGTGTCCCAAGCTTGGGTGGTCTCGACACAATATTTAAAATGTGCCCACGCATCATCCGGATCCAAACCAAAAAAATCGCCGGAGCACATGGTCTCCACCATTTGTTTTGCATTGAGGGTAAGGCCATTATGGAAGAAGGAGATTAATCTCCACTTTTCGAACCCATGATGTGGGCACTTATGAAGTACCTCGTTAAACCTCTCCCAACATCTCTCGAACGATTCACCTTCGGCTTGAGCGAAGGTTTGGATTTGACCCTTTAACCAGTTGGTGCGATGAGTAGGAAAGAATTTCTTCAAAAATTGCGCTTTCATCTCGCGCCAACTCCCAATGAAATTAGGAGCCAAGGACCAAAGCCAAGTTTTGGCTTTGTCCTTTAAGGAAAATGGGAAGAGTTTGAGTCGTGTGACATCTAGAGGGCAATTTTGGTCGCTAAAAGTAGCGCACACCTCCTCAAACTCTCTCACGTGAAGGTACGGTTGTTCACTTTCCATGCCGTGGAAAGTAGGAAGCAGTTGGATCATTCCATTTCGAAAATGGAACTGCACGGCATTGTATGGAAAGATAATGCAAAACGGAGAGGTGGTCCTCTCCGGTTGTAAGTAATCACGCATAGTCCTATAAGGGGGGTCGGGTGCAATCCCCTGACTACCATGTTCACTTACATTATCGGCCATTGTTGTGGGTTCGGAGTGAGCCCAAGTGTACGAAGAAGAGGAGATCGAACTAGAGCGAGAACTTAATGGTAGAGGTCTCCAATAGTCCGAGGGCTCACTAGACGAGGGTTCACTAATAGGATTTAAGTTGCTACTACTCTCGTCTTGCATTTACAAGTGCTTTTGGATTGATTATTTTGGAAACCGTGTTGTCACGGTGACCATAGGGAACGATAGTGTAAAGAGAATTTCTAAACCCTAAGTTAGCTGCCAATCCCCGGCAACGGCGCCAAAAACTTGGTGCGCCCAAAATATGGCTTGTGATTCAAGTGCAAATCTAATCGCAACAAGTAGAATCCGGTAAGTACGGAATCGTGATCCAAAGGGATTGAACGCTCCTAAGAGAACTAGATTGGGGCAAAGAGATTCTCTAAACGTCACAAAAATTAAAGTGTAAAAGATGATTTGGTAGTTTGGAAAGGTGATTGAGATGTAATCTCTATACTAAAATACTATTGAAGATCAGATGATTAATTACTAATTACTGAACTATGAAAAGAACTAAGGTAAGCTTGAGTTCAAGAAATTAAGGGGATTGAGGATCATTCTCCCACCTCAGATTCACAAGGAAGGGGATTATAGGGCTTGGTTGAAATTAATTCTAATCGAGCATGACTAATTAAGTCCGAACATCAACCATGTAGAGAATGAACTCAACAATGGAGGATTAGGGTTTAATTAATTATTGCTAGATGGGTTGAGTTTGTAGTAAAGCTTCAAAAACTAGCCCTTGCATGACAAGGGAAGTTAAGAAACTATGATACTCCAAAATCAACACATGAAGTTCCATTAGAACAATTATAAACCAAACCCTAAATATTAAGTTCAAGCATCCAAGGTGGGATTTTGATCCCCAATCACAAGTCTAGCTACTCATAATTAAAACTAAACTACACATGCTAGTTAACAACATACTTGAATTAGTTATCTAGTTGAAACACAAACCAATACAAAGGATGGAATTCAATGCAAATTAAAGCTAGTGGAACAAGTAGAGATGAAGTAATTGAACTTATCTTGCATTTATCACAACTATTTAACAAGTAATCAAAGCCTTACAAGTTGGTGAAATCCATAAATGACCTTGACCTAGGAGAGAGAAGAGAGTGTTTTTCTATCTTACTAAATATCCAACAAAAGTCATCTCCCTACCAAAGAGGAAAAACAAGGGATAAATCCCCAAAATTCCACCAAAATGGCAAACTAGTAATAAGAAAAAAGCTGAAAATGCAGGGCCGAATCGATTCGGTGCCAAATCCGAATCGATTCGGAAGTGTAGAGAATTGCCCCTGCATGTGACCGAATCGATTCGGTGGTAATGGCGAATCGATTCGGGCCTGCTGTAAAAAGAAGAGTTTCCTATATAGGCATTAATTGTTCCATGCTTCACCGAAACTTCCGTAACTTTTGCGTTCGAGATCGGATTCAAGCACCGTCGGAGGCCACACGAAGAGGAGAAGCAGGCCTACAACTTCTGTGAAGAAATCGGGAATAAAGCCCGAGTGCTGAAATTACCAAAATGCCCCCGACTGTGCAAGTGTCAACGGAACTTTCCGGATCAAAACTAAACTTCCCAAAATGCATTCCCGAGACCTATAAAAGCTCAATAAAGACACAGACAAAGTATATATGATGAATTTAGGGGTTAGTCAATAAATGAGTATAAGAACCAGGAAATACATGCACGGGAATGCTAGAATGTACAAATTAACGGGGTATAAAATACAATAAAAGTGACGAATCAGGTAATTCAAGATAAAATTTGTTTCAATCACTACATGTTTAATTTGGTGCTAAATTAAATATTGGGTAATGTTTAGTTAATTTAATTCAAGTCAATTAATTTAATTGGATAAAATTGGTTTGGCCTAATTTGGTAAAATTGAGATATATGACTTAGGCAAATTTTCTAGGACTTGGGTAAATTAATTTGGTTTAAGTGAAATTTAACTTAGTGTGTGTGTTTGAATCATATTTCACTTGGTTTAATTTTAATTTGAAGTAAATTAAAATTTGGTGTTTTTGTGAACCATCTTACGCTTCCGCATATCTCAACAAGGAAATTGATTTTAAAGTATAAGAATATTAAAATTGGGGGCCTACGGGACGATTTTTAAATTGGTATCAGAGCCAAAGCGATAAATTATTTCGTTAAGATCCTTTAAATAATTTTTGGCTAAAATGGTATTTTCCCCATTCTCAAAATTTCCTATTTTCGATGGTTCTAATTACGCGTACTGGAAAGCGCGTATGAAATCGACACTTAAATCTGTCGACGAGAGGGTTTGGTTATCTGTAGTTAATGGGTGGTCTCCACCAACTCATTTAGTAGATAATGAACGTGTTCCCAAACCGGCCGATAGATGGAGTGAGAATGAGTTTAAACTTTCTAATTTTAATTCCCGAGGTTTAAACGCCTTAGCGCTGTCACACCGGATGAATTCTGACGCATTATGACGTGTGAGACCACTAAAGAAGCGTGGGATATTTTACAACTCCTTCATGAAGGTACTAGTGTCGTTAAAGCTTCGAAACTCCAAAACCTCACCACTCAATTTGAAACTATCAAAATGAATGAAAAAGAAACTTTTGATGAATTTTATGCTAGACTTTCTGATATTGTTAATTCATCTTTTAATTTGGGAGAGAAAATACCCGACAACCGAGTAGTAAAGAAAATTTTAAGGTCCCTACCTGATAGATTTATTCCAAAAGTGATCGTGTTAAATTCTTTACCAACTTTAGCCTCTACGAAATTAGAAGAGCATGTAGGTGATTTACAAACCTATGAACTCGACATGTTTCCCTCTAAAACTGAAAAGAAAATAGAAAAGTGCATTTCTTTAAAAGCCCGAAAAGAGGATAAACAAGTAGTAGAGAGTGAGAGTGATAGTGACTCGGAAGATATGGCCTTGTTTGCTAGGAAATTTAGAAAGTTTCTTAAAATTAACAAAGATAAATTTAAAAATGACTTTAAGAAATTTGAAACTTCTAAGCATGACAAAGCCGAGAGGTTCCCTAAAACTATGAATGAAAATTTAAATAGGGATGAGTTAAATAGGTGTTTTGGTTGTGGGGGTTATGGCCATAGGGCTTCTGAGTGCACTACTAAACTAAGGAGAGAGGTTAAGCGACCCATTTCATATAATGCCACCCTTAGTGATAGTGATAAGGAAAAGGGACCCGATTCCCCCACTAAGCCCAACTTTGTGGCATTTATGGCTAGTCATGTGAGTGATAGTGAGAACTTGTCCATTGATGAAACTTTAACACATGACACTTCTAAGGTCAAAGTTTATGATTCCCTTATTTTTTATGGTAGTGAGAGTGAAGAAGAGAGAGAAAATGAAAATGATGAGGTTATTGTGAATGAACTTCAAAATGCTTTTCAAGAACTTTATGAAGAATCTATTAAATTGAAAAGAGCTAATTTGAAGTTAGAAGCGTGTTTAAAAGAGCGTGTCAAGGTCATTGATGATAGTGCGTTAGTGGAAGACCTTAGGACACGAGAGAGATATCTTCGAGAGAAGCTAGAATATATAGAAGGCGTGAAAGATAGCGTTAGAGGTTTAATGGAATCCTTGAAAAAGGAGCTTCTCGAGTTTGAAGAGAGAAATGTGTTGTTAGAGTCTAAAATTGTATAATTAGAAATTAAACTAAAAGACTCTAGCCAAGTTAAATTTGATTTGGAGTGTAGGTACGAAAAACTAGATAAGATCTTAGGAACGGTCCAAATAAAAAATGACTTGTGTGGTTTAGGCTTCGATACTTGTAGTGAATCAACACATAAAGCCAAAGCCAACGTTTTAGGAAAATCGCCTAGGAAAGCCTTTAGAGATCACTCCTTAGGTAAATATTTTCGCCGTGAGTTAAAGTGTTCACATTGTGGTCGAAAAGGTCATCTTCAGAAATTTTGTTTTGATCTTAAACGAGTTCCTAGAATATCCAAAGGTAAGGAAACCGAGGTAGCGAAGATTCCTACACCCTGAGATCGTCATTCGTCATTAGTTTGGGTTAGGAGATCTGACTTGCTAGCTTTACAAGATAGGATTTTTGATTCTCATTTACTTTCACATGCTTCCCCCTTGCAAAATCTAAAGGTTGAATGTGTTAGTTTTATTTGCATACTTTAGCTTTTGTTCTTCATGCTTACTTCTCATGCTAAATGTATGCTTATTTAATCATTTTATAGTCTATGCTCCATGCTTAATCACATGTTAGAATTATGATTCTTGTTTATCTTTTGTATTATATTTCTTTTATTTTTGTTTTCATTAAATGAAAAATACAAAAAGATTTTTGTTTATCATTTGGGTTTTCATCTGTTGGTAATTTAAGCTTAATGAAAAACTTCAAATGATTTTTGTTTGTCTTTTGAGTATATATTTTTATTTTTGGTTAAAAAATTTCAAAAAACTCAAAAAGATTTTACTTTGTGTGTATTTTAGTTTGACACGCTTTATGTGGCATATTCTTGTGTTTGAATCCCATCTTTTACGCTCCCATGTGGCTAGAACTTTTGGTTTAGATTGTCAATACTTATTATGTTCTTTACCATGCTTACATGGAGTAGTTGGATTTTGTGTTGATTAAATGGATTCTATTTTATATGCCTCAATCCACACATGCAGGGGCTTTTTTGAAATTTAACTTCCTATGTTATATTTGAGCTTTGTGAGGTGTTCTCCTATCAATTTTGTCATCTATATATTTGTGACCTAGGAGGATTAGTGCATGTCAAAATTCGTTGCACGTGAGATTTGTGAGATAAAAATAATATATATAAATGTTCACGGGGATGGGCTCCGAAAGGATCTATTATCCTTTGCGATAATAAGCCACCGTTTGTTTGGACCTAAAAGAAATACGTGGTCCAAAGGCCTAAAAAAAATATGGCATTAATAAAGGAAAATATTTGCCAAGGCCTATGTTTGATTGATATATTCAAAAAAAATTTAATATAAATGCTTATTGAGGGAGATTGGATGGTATATCAACGGTTTGCACAATGTTCATTTATCCTAGTTGCGTTTTCAATGTCATGACTCTATTGGTTTGTAGAATCATCAACATGCTAGGCTTGTATGCATTGTGTATGTTTGTTCATTGAGTTCAATCTATATTGTCACATGAGGTTATATTCAAATGTGATGAAGTTTGCAATCAATTGAGAACTCCGTGAATATGTTTTAAGTGATTGGGTCTAAATTTAATTGTTACTAGTTCACACCCCAACACTTCCATTTCCATATGACACATTTTTGCCATACGAGTGAGAAAATCTTATCTTGTTTTGTGTCATTTGTGTGTTTATATCTATATATGTGTACTTGAGTCTATTAAGTGAATATTATCTATACATATATTTGATATTTTTGTTTAGTCTTTGCCTTGCTTTCTAGTCCATATATGCTTTAATTCATAATTGGTATCCATCTTATTGCATTCTTTGTTAATATCACATGCTTAATACTTATGTATCATATTGATATATGTTTCTTGCATCTTCATTGGTATCCATTATTATTCGTTGGATTAGTTATGATTTTGTTGCCCATGTGCTTTAATGCTCCCATCACTTTTGCACATTTGCATGTTTATATTGTTATCCCATTTTATTTATGCTTTAATTGGGGAGATAAGTTAATGTTTTGATTCTTTAGCCTTTGTCTATTCCTGAACAAAAAGGGGGAGAATGATAGGGGAAGAAATGGTATCTATTGGTATCTATTCCTATTATAATCGTATCTTAGTTTGGGGGAGATTTATCTTAAGGGGAGACGTCTTTCTATGTTGATCATAGTTATTAACGGGAGATAATTAATTTAGGGGGAGTAAGTATTTAATTTTCTTTAATATTTTGATATTCCCTATGTGTTTGCTTAAGTGTGCAAGAATTATATTCTAAGCGGCAACTTTCACCGGTAAAGATTGTGATCCTTGGGTTGTTTGAGTCAAGCATTGTAATTTTATTTTGGGTGGGACTTTTTGTCAGTCTAGTAGAGCTTGACGACCCTTTAGGATTTTTATTTGGGTTTTGTCCCGAAATAGCCAAAGGGGGATATTTATAAGTTCACAAATTTCCAACTGAGTCCTTTGCTGTTTTGGCTCAATTCCGGACAAAAACGTTTGAGTCATAGGATAGAGTTATTGATCATCCTTCAAGCCTATGACGTGCTTGTTAAAGTTGTAGCGACCAAGAGTATAAAGCTTCATCACATTGCCGAGTTTGTTTGTGCCTCGTTTCTACATCATCAACATGGTTCCATTGCTCCTAAGGTATGAGTGCATTTTGATTATATATATATAAGAGCTTGGAACATTTTATATTGGGTATTCATTTAATTAAAACTGTTGTTTATTTTCAGAAAGATTTTATTAAAACTTTAAAATAAGTTTATAAATTTTTAGGGCTAAAAATAAAATTTTCAAACTTTCTGGAAGTTCGTTCGATATGTCGTTCGAACGAGTTTGCCAACATATTGGCCACTGGAACTTCGTTCGAAATGTCGTTCGAACGAGATGGATGTTCGAACGAGATTTCTAACGAGTTCACACTGGAACTTCGTTAGAAGCCTCGTTCGAACGAGAATTCGTTCGAACGAGATTTGGCGGGAACAAGTATTTGGCAGTTTTGAGCAGTTTTGACCCACCCTCCCACTTGTTTTTCCCACTAACTTTTTGGCAAATGCAATATGTGTGGAAATGAACTTTTCTAACTTAACTTTTCATTTCATTCTAACTTCTAAGGAGAGTTTTTTAGAGCAAATTCTTTCAAGAAAAGTTCATGGTTTTTGAGTATTAATCTTTCAAAGAAAAATTCATTTGACACTCTAGTTTACACCCAATTATTTGTTTAATCCAAGTTCCATATATATATACTTTCCTTGGAGTTTTGGCACCGGTTTTTCATCTCTACCGTTTGAAGAGACGTTTGGGTTTGCTTCTAAATCCCGTAAAGAATAAGAGGTTTGCGTTGATTTACCCACTTGGAGAAAGGCTCCTAGTTTGGGTGACGGTGATCATATAAAGTCCGATCGGTGGATTCCGGGACCGCGGTGGAGCTCCGTGGTTATTCGCTAGGTAGAGGTTAATACAAAAAGACGCGTCGGGGCTTAAGAGGGATCGATTCGAGTGTTGTAAGTCATCTTTCTTGTATTTGTAAATTCCGTACTTAGTGGATTTGAGGCTTGGGCCGTCCGAGATTTTTTCTCGTTGTGGGTTTTTCCTCGTACATCACGGCGTAGTGATTTATTGTTTATTTTATCTTGCTGTACTCACCTAGAATGCATGCTTAGGTAATTCAAAATAAAATTTGGTTTCAATCACTACATGTTTAATTTGGTGCTAAATTAAATATTGGGTAATGTTTAGTTAATTTAATTCAAGTCAATTAATTTAATTGGATAAAATTAGTTTGGCCTAATTTGGTAAAATTGAGATATATGACTTAGGCAAATTTTCTAGGACTTGGGTAAATTAATTTGGTTTATGTGAAATTTAACTTAGTGTGTGTGTTTGAATCATATTTCACTTGGTTTCATTTTAATTTAAAGTAAATTAAAATTTGGTATTTTTGTGAACCATCTTACGCTTCCGCATATCTCAATAAGGAAATTGATTTTAAAGTATAAGAATATTAAAATTGGGGGCCTACAGGATGATTTTCACAATTTTTATTATTTTAGAGAAAAATACAAATTTTAAAATAAATGGGGTTAATAATACAATTTTGAGAACTTCACGCTCACATCTTATATTGCTAATCTCTTGTGCAAGTTTGTTTTTAAGTGTTGACAGATTTAAAAAGAAAGCGGTGAAGTCGTGATGCAAATTGAGCATGAAAAGGGAACCTATGCAACTTCAGGGGCAAAAATTGTTAATTCAAAAGATTTATTTCAGACTTGGACAAAACATAGAAATTGTAGGCCTCGAATCAAGGGACACCTGGGTTCAAACGGCATGTCAATCAGGGTTGAAACGAAAAATTTATGGCTGTGCAAAATTAGAAGTCGAAAGAAAGTCAAAAGTCAATCCCAAAGTTAAACCTAATCCCTTAACCCAAACCGCCCCTAAACCGAGCCCAACCCATACCTACACCTTGTGTGTGTGTTTAGTTTGTATTTATATATTTATTTATATATATATATATATATATATATATATATATATATATATTTTTATTTTTTTATTTTTAGGATTTATTTTAGATTTATTTAGAATTTTATAGAATTTATTTCTTTTTCTTTTTATTAGTTTTTAATTGTAATCTTTATTCTTAGTTTTGCTAGATTTTATATTTTTAGGACTTTAGTCTTTATTTTTACTTCTTTTATAGTTTTTATTTTTTATTATTTAAGTTTTATTTTTAATAGATTTTGTTTATTTTTAGAGGATTTATTTTTTTAGTTTAGTGCGTCGAGTATTTGCTTTCCTTTATTTTCGTTTTTAGTTAATTTGTTATTATTTTTATTTTGTTTTGTTTTATTATTTTTTTATTTGAGTCATGTTTAGTTTTTAAAGTTTGTATTATGTGTCGTGTTATTTTGATTTGTTTTTAGTTGATTTTTATTTTATTTTATTTTTAGTTTATTTTATTTTTTTATTTACTTGTTTTTATTTTATTTTAGGGTCACAAATTTAAAGAAACACACACCATACTAACCTACTCCAAATAAATAAACAACACAACCTTCCTCACCCTCACACTAACATTCTACACCCTCACACACACAAACCCCCCACCTTACTATTCATCATCTTCCACAAACAACACCCACGATTCTCTCTCCACCAACAAACCTACTCCGTTAAAATACCCCACACCATCTCCACATTAACCAATAACAAACCATCCCACTTCATCTTCCACAAACCCACACCTTTTTTCTCTCCACACTACACCAAATCTGCCGAATTGTCACGGTCATTGACCTTGACAACTTCAGCTTGTCAAGGTCAATGACCGTGACAATTCTGACCGAGACAACTTTTTTTTTTGTCATGGTCATTGATCGTGACAAGTTCATTAGAATTGTCACGGTCCTTGACCGCGACAAGATTTGTCACGATCAAGGATCGTGACAAGTCCGTGATATTATTTAAAAAATTGTTACGGTCAATGACCGTGACAATTCTCGGCAGAATTGAAAAAAATTCTAGTAGGCAGTATGGCCACCGCCACTGCCCAGCAGTATATTTGTACCTGTTATAGCAATGTTGTACCTGTTCAAACATCATATATCTAAATAAAATAGAGATAATGCAAATATATATTCAAAATAGAGAATATGCATCACCATATAATCCAAATATAATTCAAATGTAATAATTTAAAACAATTCAATTCAAACTTAAATCAATGTCACTAAATGTCTGGGGTATGGTTAATGCTGAGGAGGTGAGTTGGCCACACGATATACGAATTAACACATCCACTAATATACGTCGTTCCGCATTGTTCGCGCAACCACAATTGGGAGTTCTCCTTCCCGGACATCACATGCGTGACGAGCACCCTGGACTCGATGTCTTGAAGCTCACGTCCATGAACTAGTGCACCCTGGACGATATTCGGGTCCCTCAACCCCTGCCCTATTCGCTGGCCATCAAATATGTCCAGTATAAACATGCTCAGCCAACCAAGTGTCGACATCGGTCTGTTGAAGGGATCCAAATAGGGAAGTGGATCATCAAAGTCCGCACGTCTCGGCGATGAAGCAGTAAGTCCACATCCTCGTCCTCGTCCTCCCACACCTCCTTCTCCCGCACCTCCTCTCACACCGCCTTCTTCTTCCCTTTACCCTCACGATTTTCGCCCAACGAACGCTTCACAAATGAGTACATATCCTGGATCGTCGCCTCGAAACGGAACAGCTTCGCGTCATGTGAATCCACCGTTCGAGCCAACCCGATGTCGTTCGTCTCCAATCCGATGATCCTAGATTTGTCCACCCGCGAGCTCACCCCCTTGTCCTCCCCTTGCGATCAAAGCGAAGCACTTGGCTGAGTGCGTCTGTGGACAAAAATTCCTTGTCGGCATCAGACTGCGACTCATGCACTTCCTTACGCTTTGCCTGAAATGACAAAAAGCACATGATTAGTAAAATAAGTAAATTAAAAAATTATAACGTAATTAACAAAAAGTAAACTGTCGGATTACTTACAATCGTGGACGCGACGCTTGGGGACACCTCCTTGTCCTTCCCCTTCTTCGTCCGAAGAGCCACATAAGTATCGAGCCTATGTGGCCTACCCCCAGGGCCACTCCTTGTCCCCTCGAATAAAATAAAGTAAAATTAGTATCGGCCCCTCAAAGTAAAATAATGCAGAATAATATATTTTATGTAGTTATAGAAAAATTAAATCTTACCATCATCCTATGCTCCACCTCGGCATAAGACGTCCCACCAAAGTAGTGCACGTCCGTCTTTTTTGCCCGATTTTCCCTTCCCGATTGGCGGCATGCCAATTGTCGCTCCCCGATCTCATTGTCAATGAACCTTTGCCATTGTGCCAATGAGATCGGCTTCTTCGGTGGGACGGATTCACGCCATTGGATAATGGACTCTCGTGCCTTCCCAAAGTACCAGGTCCACATATTTTTCTTCCACGTCTTGTGTTTCTCCCTCAACTACTCCAAGACGGAATTGCATAGCTTTGGATCCGGGTTGAATTTTTCCTGTCCAACGAATACAATGTTAGTTGCAAATAAATATAAATATAAATATAAAATGAATTTGAAATCGAAATTGAAATTGAAATATTCATATAAATATAAATATAAATATATTACCTGTAGTGCCACCCAAACAGCTAACTTGAGCTCATATGGCACCTCCTTCCAACTAATGTACCCTGGGCTGATGATCGTCTTTACCAGCTCGAGGGATCTCGGTAATAGCCCCGACTTGTTCTCGATGGGCATCCCCAATTTGCCATATTTAGGGACATTAGGGGCCGAGGATCCCTCGTCGCCTCCGCTACCACCGAGCCCGGACGACATCATCATAACCAGCATCATCATCCTCGCCTTAATACCTGAAGGAGACATTTGCTGTAAAAAAATGTTATTAGTACATATCAAAATGAATTAAAAGAAGACATGCAAATATGTACAATTACTACAAATAAAAATGAATTGTTACTGTTAATATGTACAAGAGTTAAACATCCCCCCTCCCCACCCCCACCCACCATAAACAGCCCCCCACCCTGCCCCACCCCCTACCCCCACCCTGTCCCAACCCCCTTGCCCCCCCACACACATACACACACACACACACACAATATTTACAAGTATTGTCACCGTCATTTATAAGTATTGTCACGGTCAATGACCGTGCCAAGCCTGTGATAATTATATTTATCATGGACTTGTCACGGTCAATGACCGTGCCACCCCCTACCCCCACCCACCACCCACAAAATTTATGGTATTTTGAAAAAAAAATATTCGGGCCGTGGCCCATTTATTGTAATAATACAGGAATTGCGTGGTATATTTCCTTATTATTATCATTGTTGGATTTAATGGAATTTTTTCAACGTAAATATTGCTAATTAATTAGTTTCCTTAAAGTGAAAGTCTTTTCCATAAATGAAAATTTGTTAATTACCTTATATTTCTTAACACTTAGACTCTGGTTTTACCCAACGGTAGCCCAAATCCAAGTCGGTGTGTATTATTATTATTGTATGTGTGTGTGTGTGTTTTATATAGTTGTCTTTGGTTCCTCACGAACTCTAGTATGCCTCAATTTTGTGCCAAGTAATCGATCAACTATCTCATCACGACTCAATGGTAAAATACACTCGAGAGTTGGATGTATAAACACCCCCCCCCCCACACACACACAGAATAATATATATAACTATATAAAAACTGTAGAGGTAATGTACCACACACAAAATCCATCATCTTCATTGCTGATGAGGTAATGTACCTCTTACATTTGATTCCAAGGCAAGATACCTCTTACATTTGATTCCATTCCAGGTTAATATATGCAGACATTTTATTCCAACAGTTTAATATATAAATAGATAAATGCGTATATGATTTTTTGTTATTATGTTTTAGGGATTCTTTTTGATATGCATGAATTTTATTTGTTACGATTAATTTATCATCAAAATTTGCAATTTCATTAGTAGAATATATTGTGTTAAATAGGTCAGAACAACAAAATAATACAATTTAGTTAAATTCGGCCACGCATCGCGTGGCCTTCATGCTAGTATATATATATAAACACCCCCACCCCTCCCCAACCCCTACCCTGCCCCATGCCCCACCCCCACCCTGCCCCACCCATGCGCGCACACACACACACACATACACACGCACAACCCCCCTCCCCTACCCTGCCCGACCCCCCACCCACCACACACGCACACACACACACACGCACATATATACACACACACACACATATATATACACACAATCATATATATATATATATAAATGGAAGAGAGAGAGAGAGAAAGAGAGAGTAACCTGAAAGTGAGAGAGAGAGAGAGAGAACGGAGCGTAGAGAGAGAGAAAAAGAGGAGGGAAGAAACGACGGGGGAAAAAAGAAGGGAAAGGGTTTTTTTACTGCTACATTTGTCACGGTCGTGTCATGGTCATTGACCATGACAACATTTATTAGTATTGTCACGGTCAATGACCGTGATAATAATTTGTCACGGCCTTGTCACGGTCATTGACCGTGACACAAAACGTGTGTTTGTTGTCACGATCATTGACCGTGACAAGACTAAGCGCTGGAAGGGTGCCAATTTACCCATTTTGGTGTAGTGTCATACCACCATTGGCAAACACCTCCAAAACACCACCACCATAACAACTCACCACGTCTCTCACCTCACCCATTAAACCCACCATATACCTCCCAATAAACCAAACCATACCCGAGTTACACCCACCTGCTAACTCGACCCCCGAGGAACCAACCCCGACCCACCTCCGAAACCATAACCCGGCTGCCACCACCTGTTCAAACCATCCAACCCATTTTCGATTTTTAAACCCCAAACTCCCAAGCCACGATCTCATCACATGCCAAACCAAAAATAAAATAAAACCCATTTACCCCACATTTCTTTAAACCCATTTCTTTATTTCTAAAAGCCAAAAATCATTCCCCCAAAATCTGCGAAAGCACCCACTAAGTCTTCCACTAACCCAATCATGCCAAGACCCATTATGAAAAGACCACCTCTCAATTTAAAAGGAGGGGAAGCTCATTGGGGCCGGACAGATAGAGGAGGGAGAGAGATACACAGAGTGTGTGTGACAAACACACTTAGGAACACCATTTTGTACATAAAGTAGATATATGAATTTTTTACAGTGCAATTTTTGTGTGCAAGTTTGGAACAGAATTTTATTGTATCGACATTCAAATATTGAGACTTCAATCTTGTAAGTTGATTATTATTATGGCCATTAGTATTTCATCTTGCAATTTTTATATTTAATTATGATGTCATTTTAATTTAAATTGCTAGGATGAGGTGAAATTTACCATGATTATTTAGTGCATGTTTAATTGGTTTAATTCGCTAAATTCCCTACTTGTTCCAAAAACGTTTTAAAAATTTGGTATTCATTTAAAATAGTCACGAGAGTAATATTTTAAACCTTCAAAATTAATTGTGCTATTCACATCCTTTGATTTTATGTGCTTACGTTTGATGGATTATGCTTATGTTAAATCATTTGATAGTTCATGCTTATATTTGACATTTAATGCTTAGGAGTGATAATTTTAAGGGATTTTTTGTATCTAAAAAGAGATGTAAAAATATTTATTTAAACTTTCACGTTTTCATCATCCGAAATTTACGCGACTAGAGTCGGTAAAATTTTGAGTTATAGAAGGGAATAACGAGTTAGACTAATTAATCATAAACTAATAAAAAATGGTAAACGGATCCGAATTCCTAGTAATATCGCCATACTTGTTACATAATTTATGCTCACTCACTCACTTATTTATTTATTTTTTTTTGTTTTTTATCTCGAAATCATATTTATATAATCATTTATCTAGTTGGACAGTCGATACTACATAAAAATTAACGAAATCTCTGTGGGTTCGACCCATACGTACACCCGCTATATTCCAATAGCGTGTGCACTTGCGGTGGTTTTATAACAAATAAAACTTGACAACAAGTTTTTAGTGCCGTTGCCGGGGATTTCGATCAATTTTAAGAATATTGATTTTTGGACTAGTTTTATAAAAAAATATATTCCCGCAACATTTTTTTAAAATTTATTTTCATAATATATAAAAAAAAAATCAGATTTAAGTCTTGTGTGATTAAATAGTGTTTTCGACACTAGTTTTGTCATAAAATACCTAAATATTTGTAAAATTCGAAATAAATTAAAAAAAAACATTCTGGAAAATTTCCAGATCCAAAGCTGCGTAATTTGTAAAAATAAAAAATAAAAAAATAGAAAAAAAATTAGATTTAAGTTTTTTTTTATCAAATAGCACTTTTAGCACTAGTTTATCACAAAAATACATAAAAATTGAAAAAGCTTGGAAAAAAGAAGAAATTTTTTTTTGTGGAAATTACCAGATTCGTTTTTTTTAATTAGTGATAAAAAAAACTTTAAAAAAAATTCAATTTTTTTTTACCAGTAGTAATTTTCAGAATAAAAGCAATAAAAAAAATTGTTTCATAAGTGTGCTTGATCATTTTTATTTGTGTGTTGAATACACCATTAGTGCGCGTGTCGTGTTAATTTTTTTCTCTTTCCTTTTTCTTATTATTTTTTCTGTGTTGCACTTTACAATTGGTGTATTTATTTTTTTTATTTTTTTGTGGCACACTAAATAAAATTAATTTAAAAAAAGTGATTGAAGTAATATATTGTAATGTGTGATTCGAATATTGTTATCCCTTCTTATTTTTTGGATTCCTATAGTGATCCTTAGGATGCGTGGCTAGAAAATACTGCATATTCCGATGACTACATATTTCGATTTGAGTCGGATGGGTTGGTAATAATTTTAAAGAAATTAAAGATGGCATGGACGAGAGTCCAACTCCTTTAATTATAATTTGCCCACCAAAGTGTATCAACTGGGAAGAAGTGAACCAACGTTGTAATGACGAGATTTCTAAAAATAGTCATGAAATAATTTAAGATAATCAATTTTGTGTGGAGAAAATTGACAAACTTGTCACAAGTAATAATTGTGATGATTTGGATGTTTATTTTTGTCAAGTTTCTACATATAATTCAATTGATAAAATTGCTACTTCACCTTTTATGTGGGAAAATCTAGTGGAGGATTTATCACCCGATTATATTAATGATTCTAGTGATTATGATTGTCCTCCCATTTTTTACGAAGAGAATGCATCTCCGTGTGATACATCTTCGTTTCGTATTTTTTGTAAAGTCTCACATTTAGGAGTACAGTACGCATCTCTAATTTTACGTGACTATTTTTAGAAATGGGGCAATAATTTTTTGGAATCTCATTGTAATTCATTACTCTAATGTGATATATCGACATATGATTTATTTGATTTGAATTTTTTTATTCTTGAGGATGTCGATGATTACCATTATACCGTTATTTTGATTTTTCGATTTATGTTGTGTGGTCTTATTCTCAAGTTTATGGTGCTTTTTTAGTAAGTACTATAAAGATTATTAATTGGAATGACCCACAACGATTTCGATTATTAATTTACGGTGATGGTGATAATTGTCACGGCCTTGTATATAAATAGTTTTTTCTCTTTTCCTTCTTAGATTTTTTTTTAGATGTTTAGTTTTTTTTTATGGCTAACATATATTTGTATAGTTTGTAAGTAGGTGACACAAGTGGAAATTCACACTTAATATCCTCCTTTTACTTCTCTATTTTATTTTCTTTGTCCATATTTTTATTTGTGTATACATTGAGGACAATGTAAAATTTAGGTTTGGGGGTAAGGGTGGTATTATTAAAAAAAATAAAAAATAAAGTAGAATTAAAAATAAAAAATAATAAAAAAAATCTAAAAAAACATTTTCAATATAAATGAGTTTTGGAAAAATTTCATAATATAGAATTAATTCACAAATCTCTCAACTTATAATTTTTTTACACTTAGCCATATAATATGATCGAAAATGGATATTGAGACGAAAGTAAATATGCTTAACGAATAAATGTGGAGATTTTAACCCAGTGAGATTTTCGCGCCATTCATTATTTTTGAGAAATTTAAATCAATCTGAGTGAGAATAACTCAAACTTTTCTTCGGCGCTTAAAATCGTCGATGATCTCAAATTCTTTGTTTTGTTTGATTACTGAAAACGAAAAGTCAAAATGTGAATCGTAGACACTAAATGTCTTAAGAAGTTGACTTGAAACACAAAAGTAACACGAAACTTGAGAAATGACATTAGTCCATCGTTTGAGAACCCAGAAAATTAAGTTTAAACCGACCTTTATACACTATTTCATTGCAAGCCCAATTGTGCCAAAAAAATGAGCCTTTTATTGAAAACCCCAAAATCCATACCCACTTTCTGAGAATATCGGTAAAATCAGGGTAAAGGGCCAAAAGAAAATTGTTTGCAAGAATGATGTGTGAAAAAAAAAGAAGAAAGAATGAAAAAAAAGAGCACGTGAAAAAAGAAAAGAAAATGGAGGTTGGAAGAAAAAGTGCCTAAAAGTAAAACTACCAAAAAACTTCTATATTCTAAGAAATTTTGAACTCCAAAAATCATTCTTTCTACCCAAAAAGGAGCCTATAATACAACCAAAGAAAGTCCTAATCGATCTCAAGTGAAGTTATTTATAGTGTGGAGAGAAGATGATTATGATATTTTAGTGTGATTCAACTTTTCAAATGTAATCGATCTTCCATTCATGAGATCATAATCATCCATTATAAAATGTCCGTCTTTCATGTATGTATATGTGAAATTTGCTCATTGAATTTACTCTTTTATTCACATATACCGAGAGAAATTATTCAACTACGAGTGTTTGTTTGTGAGCATGCATCTTTTTGTGCGATTCCTTTTATTGCCATCTCTTTTTCATTTTACTGCTTGTGTATTATTTGTTGTCTTTGATTGGATCTCAATTTGCTATGATAAATCCTGCAAACCAAATTTTAGATGATAATAGTGATATTGATGAAAATGCTAGTACAAATGAGGAGATGATAATGAGGATGATAATAAATAATAATGTTGGTCAAAATAATAATGATGATGATAGGTATGGGAGTGACCTAAAGAGGAAATGATACGTTTTTCAAGTCATGATAGAAGTAAATATAGTAATAAAATAATAATAATAATAAGGATATTATTAATATCTATTAAAAGGTAATCATTATTGAAGCATTTGTAGTATTATGATAATAAGCCACAAGGGATGGGATATAACGTCCGGTGGGTGGGTGTGAGTTAGTATATAGATATGAACATGAACCTTTATAAATATATAAGCATTAAATATGGGGTATATGATTAAATGAGGGAATAGAATGACACACACACACACACACACACACACACACTTTGTGTGTGTGTGACTGATATGTCTCAATTTTCTTGTTGCCCTTATTTGCATCCTAGAGGGAGTTCTATATTCAGGGGATCGGTAGGCCATGTGGATAGGCTTGGGTGAGGACTCCTCCTTTTGTCTGCGCCTTCATATACGTTGTGGGTTTTGGTTCCTTGTTTGACAATTTGATTGTAGGTCACTTTAGGATGTGTTGGCCGATCAATGTTGCACTGGGAAAGCGCTGATGGGATAACACTAGTACCTTTTGCTAATGGGGGATATGATGATAACCCCCTTGTACTTATTCTCTTTTACAAGGCTACTGTTTGTTGGTGGTATCATTGGTGGTGGACCGAACAATGACTATTACTATAGAGGGTCTGTTAGCGGCCCTAGGGATAGTTGTTCCTCCCTCTAGGGGAGATTATATAGAGACTAGTATTTTGTTTGCTTATTTGGAGAGGGTGGTAGAGGACTAGGGATTGGAGGTGACATCAGTGAGATGTTACACTGGGAGTTTGTTGATCCTCGTGATTAGAGAATTTTTGCTGCTGAGGGTGACTGGTGGGATCCATCTTTGGTGGTTGTCATTTTTTACGGACTTATCCCAGATTTTAGGATATTCATGAGGAAAATTGGGGATGGCCAAGATGAATCGGTCCATGTCCCTCTTCTTGAGGTATTGCATGGATAGATTATGGGGTTTTCTTATTTGTGGGATATACATATATACCACATGTCCTTTTTATTTATTTAACCTTTAGATTTTTGGGTTACTGATTTTGTTTATTGTTTCTACATATGTGCAGTTATGCTTTTTTCTTTCGTGGTTACGTATTCTGAGCATGTTTAGGTTACGGAGCCGATGAGGGCTATTTTTCCTCTTTTAACACGTTATTCTAGGAGGAATTTAAGGGTGGGGTATGGCTTTGGAGGTAGCTAGGGATCTCTTTAATAGGATGATCTCTGCTAGTATAAGTACTTTTAGCATTTTTTGCATACATCGTTATTTTCTTTATTGCTTAGTATTTACATGTTTGTACTGCCCCGCTTTTATTTTTATATTTTTCCTATTTCGGGTGCCCTAAGCCTTGACCCCCACCTCACGTTAGGGGTTGGAGTAGCGACGGATGAAATGTCGGGGAGGAGGATGTTAATGGATGAGACATATATGACTATTTTTTACTTAGGACAGAAGGTGACTAGTAAGTACATATGGGATGCACCGGTCAAGGTACCATTCACCTACTCACCGTATGAGGCATGCATAGGGACTGATTAATGTGGATAGGCCAGATTTTGTGGAGGGGCTTCCCGTGGGGGACCTTTTGAGGGTGGTTTTTATTATTCCTATTTTATAGGGTTATGGGTGATATCGATCCATCTCCTCATGCCTATGGTAATCTTATTAGCTCGGGCTGGTATGGTGCCAATGACGGAGGTGTATGTGGAAAGGGATCCAACCGTTTCAGAGGGTAAGTCAGGTGGATCTCAGTAAGGGGATGAGCAGATGGTGGACCGGGGTTGTTCCTAACATGGTCTCAGGTGGTGGATCCTAAGGTAGGTTCGAGGGCTCATGTGTGGACCATGAGCCTACCAGTAGGAAGGGAAGTGTAGAAGATCCCATACCTTAAAGGAGATCCTTTGCGATTATATGAGCCAACATCCTAGGGACTATGGATGATATAGGGGTAGGTTTATGGCTAGGTGAGGATCCATCAAGACTTGCTCAGGGTAGCAGGGGGACCCCTTCTTATACACAATTATTGGGTTTGAAATTGTATTGGGTTTTGATAGTTGAAATTAATAAATGGTGTCTGAGGAGAGGGTCAGGGTAGGAGAAGAGGGTGTAGCTCAATGGAGGGCTGAGATGGAGGGGCTAGCTACAGTATATATTTATGCACTGGAGGTTCGTGTAAGGGAGATAGAGGATGAGGCCTTGTAGCAAGGTCAGGAAGGGCAACTACATTATAAGGAGTGCCCGTTCGGGGGGGAGTGCCTACTTGATCTTCTTATCTTTTCGTTTGAGGTGGGAACTACGAATTATAGTTTCTTAAATAGGTTCCCTATTCGTATATTGACCCTTAATTTAGATCGTTTGGCTCTATATTTTAGGATGACATTATGATTAGAGGGGGTATGCCCCATCTCTATTACATATATTTTTAGTATCTTTTACTTACTTCCCTACTTTCATTGTTTTGACTATTTTGTTTATGTTTGTTCTTGTCAAGATGTGGTGGTTCTCATGGACAATTTATAGGGGATGATGACTGGATCACTAGGATTGAATCTTAGTGGACTTTCAGATCGGTGATCCATATTTCTAATGAGATTTTAAGTCTCGCAAAGGGAAGGAGAGTCGATGTCCTAGGTAGGAATCCTTTTAGGCCATGTACTTATTGAGCCTACTATGGTATTAAAACCATTAAGGTATCGTTCTGACTTGCTCACGAATAATAATTCTCAATAAAGTTGACTACCCAGAGATGGACTGGATAACTCCCCATTCTTTCTAGTGGGTTTCTTCTCTTCCCTTTTGGGACCATTCACCCCTTTCCTAACCAAGCATAGGTAGAACGCCTCTTTCCCATAAACAATGATGGTGATATAGGCCTTATAATCGGCCATGTATCGAGTGAACTCATATTTAATTTTAATAACAATGAGGAGTCGCAATGAGTCTGATGATATAAGGAGCATTCCCATGCTGAATCCCCTTTTGTCGGATTCCCCATGGAAGTATAGTTCCCAAGACTCTCTATCATTTAAGGGAAAGAGATTCTCATCCGGGAATTCTGTCTCGTATTTTTCTTCATCTAACAGCCTGTAAGGAGGTCGGATATCGTTCACCGTTTAGTGCCCTTTTATGTGATGTGCGTGATCTCAAACTCAAAAATCTTCAGTATCCATTTGTCCATCTTTCTAAAAAGAGTGGGTTTCTCAAATTAGTATTTCAAGGGGTATATTCTTGGTACGAGTCTTATGATGAAAGACATCATGTAATTGCACAGTTTGTGAGTAATCCATACAAGGGACACACAAGCCTTTTCCAAGGTGGTGTATTTAAGCTCATAGGATACCAATTTTTTAATGACATAATATATGGCACACTCTTTTTTGGGAACTCTTTATATATTGTGTCAGCATGGCTATGAAAAATGTGTTGTTTATGGTCATGTAGAGCAGGAGAGGTCATCCTGGTTATCAATACACAAATTAGGTGAACGGTCGTGGACTTGGGCCTTAACCATGCCCAAGGGTCACAGACCTGGGTGGTGAGAAAATCTAGCATGACCAAAATTACTGGTCACGAACCAAGTCCCTGACCAAGATAAATGGTCACTGACCATTGCATCAAGGAATATGGTCACGGATAAGGGCCGTGACCCTTTGGTCACGGACCAAATCCCTGACCCAAGTGTGACTATGTGGTATCTTGATCATGACCCATAGTCGTGACTGTTTCTTACCCCTCACCAAGGTGGTTACGACCCAAAGTTATGACTAATTTTAACACCTCATGATTGTGGTCATGAACCAAATCCATGACTAATTTTACGCAGACATATACATGAAGATTAGGGTTTCAATTTTAACTAGGGTTAAAATGAATAAACATAAACATATACATGAAGATTAGGGTTTCAATTCTAACTAGGGTTAAGATAAATAAACATAAACTTATACATGAATATTAGGATTTCAATTTTAACCAGGGTTAAAATAAACACACATTAACACATACTCACAAAGTAGGGTTTCAATTTTAACCAGGGTTAAAATAAACACACATTAACATATACTTACAAATTAGAATTTCAAATTTAATTAGGGTTAAAATAAATACGATTTAAAATATACAAGAAAATTAGGGTTTCAATTTTAATTAGGATTCAAATAAACAAACATTAACATATACACGCGCACACACACACACAGGGACATAGCCAGGAATCCTAATGAATGGGGGTTGAGTTCGTAATGGACATCGGGGATTCGGGTGTCTCTTACTTTATATATTAAAATTTCTCATGTATTCAATAATAATGTTACACATCAATTACTAACAACAAAAAAAAAAAATCCGATCACATTAGTCTAAAATTTTACAACAAAAATTGAACCCTCAAATTAAACAAAAAATTTGAAGCCCGCAATCACCTTAAAATTTTAATTAGTCTGTGGGTATTTTTTTTTTAAGAAACATTTGTGGGTATTATCATATATTCAATAATAATATTAACACACACACACACTACACACACAAAACATAACATAATGCACACACACACAGTACACACACACACACACATACACGGATTATACACACATACACGGATTATACACACATGTACACACATAAATACACACACACACACACACACACACACATATATATATATATATATGAAAATACACAAATACCTAAATACAAAACATTTGGGTTTGAGAGTTACCTTTGAGATTGAGAGAGAGGAAAGCCGAAAAACTTGAGATTGAGAGAGACGGGAGTTGAAAATCGCTTAGGGTTTTGAGATTGAGAGAGAGGGAAATTTTGGTTGAAAATAAAACTAAATGTTTCTGAGTTTAAATATAAACACACTTGTCATGGCTCTGGGCCATGACCCATATGCGTGACCATATTGTTTTACACATCTTCAGTCGTGACCAGGGCGTTCAAATAATTTTTGTCACGGCCTTATTCCATGACCCACACATAGGACCATTTTGAACTGGTCACGACCCAAAGTCATTACATTAATGGATGGATTTTTGGCATCATCCATGGACACGGTCACGGCCTAGGTCCGTGACCATACTTGGAGGGAATTTTGGAGCAAATTTGGCACTATGATGATCACACCTTGGTCAAGGATGAGGGTCGTGACCCAATATGGTTAGGGTTCAAAGCTGTGACCAACTCCAATTACTTCCATAACCAAAGTTGGTCATGGAACTTGTCACGCCTATGTTGGATATGGTCACGTCTTTAGGCCGTGACCCGCTAGTCACAGACCAAATTCGTGGCCCCCTGTCATGACTATTCGCAAAATTTGGTGTAATATGGGGAGGCTCTAGAACCGATGGGTGGGTGAGTGAGTGATGTATCCTTGTATCTTCTCGAATGGTTCTCTCCATTAATCACTCCACTCTCTCGAGGATTCCTTTTCCATATTTGGAAGATAGGATCACAAATAGTGATAAGTTGGTTGATAAATCGACTTATGAACCGTACTTAGCCTAAGAACCCTCAGACTTCCTTTTCCATTTTGGGTGAGGGCATTTCTTGTATGGATTTAAATTTGGTAAGGTCTACCTCGATTCCATCCTTCCTGATCATGAATCCGAGAACTTTTCCTTTAGAGACTCTGAAGATGCATTTCTACAAGTTTAGCCTCATTTTGAAGAGGCATAACCTTTGGATGAATTTTTGTAGTGCTGGAACATGTTCCTCACAATCCTTGGATTTGATAATCATGTTGTCCACATAGACCTCCACTTCCTTTTGTTTAAGGTCATGAAGATGTCCGTGACCACTCACTGCTATGTTTCACCGTCATTTTTTAAACTGAATGGCATAACTGTATAATAATACATCCCCGAGGGCGTAATGAATCTGGTTTTCTCCTGATGCCCAGGGTGCATTTTGATATGGTTATAGCCTGCGAATCCAATAAAGGATTTAATCGCGTTTCTGGTTATGCTACCTACCAATAAGTCAACATGTGGCATGAGGAAATCATCCTTAGGTAAGGACCTTTAGAGGGACCTTCGAGAACTTTGTAACTTTTGTACTAATTTCATAATGAGGCATGCGATGTTTCTTCAGTTAGGCCCTCGTTCTCTTGAGGGTGGCCTCTGGGTTTTCAATCGAGTCAGTGATAGGTATGATGTAAGGGTGTGCCTCAGAGAGGGATTTCAGCAAGTGCTGGTGACTTTTCTTATACCATTGATAATCCCATGGGGGTTCACTGGTCATGTCTTGAGGCTCAACTAAAGGTGCTGCTTAAAATGGGAGGGTTTTAGAGTATGGCACATGGAGGTAATGGTCAATTTCAGGGATGCTGACCAATTGTCCTTTCTATGAAGTGGAGCCTCGGGTGGCTGAGGTGGTGTACGAATCATGGAAGCATTTAACGAGGGTTAAGTTAGTGGATCAAAACATGACTACCAAAAAAGTCTCAACCAGAAACAACACGTTTAATACCCATTCAACCTCTTGATGGGAGGATTTTATGTCTTCTACAGTAACCCGTGTTACGTTAAATTCACCCTAATTGACTTTGTGGATTTTCCCATAGTCTATGTACAACCCTTCTTCATAGAGGATTTACATTTCGAGTTGTAGAGATATATTTATTTTTCCCACCATGTCTCGTGGAGCCCGTGATAGGGGAAGTCCTCTACCTAGAGATACAAATGTCCATTCCACCCTTAATGGGGGTCTTTGAGGTTACTGGACATGGCCTTACTATTAGGGATGTACCCAAGGCCAACTCTCACCTTTTGTTCCGTAGAGGCGATGGCTTCGAGTGTTCCTTGTTAATTCTTTTCGAGTCTAAACACGGGAATTTCCTTCTCCAAGGAGATAACTTTTAATATCATGGACTCCTATAACCATGGTGGGATGAAACCAAGAAATCCTTGAACCCAGGGATATAAATACTCTTTGAGGAAGGATTGTACATAGACTATGGCAATATCCACAAAGTCAGCCAAAACGAGCTCAACATATCATAGGTCACTCAGGAAGAGAAAAAGAACTATGAGCCCTAACCAAAGTGGGAATCTCCAGGATTATTTTTTGATGAAATTTTTCTAAAAGCCATATTGGGAATCTCATAGTTAACTACCGTAAAATGCTTCCACGATGAGTACACTGCCTCAGCCACATGAAGGATTACTACTGAGAAGGAGCGATTAATCAGTATAAGTAAACTCAATATCTACCTACGGGTACCAAACTCAACAGTCCCACCTGAGAACGTGTGTGCTCGCGTTCAAATGATCAAGTAATATATTAAATACTTTTTAACCCAAATTAACCCTAAACATGCAACTAGGTGTGATTGAAACAATATGAAATCATGCAAGAATTATTCAACACACAAAGTTTAAGGAAAAATCCCCCACAGGGGCAAAACCATTTGTATATTCACTATAATTTGTAAGAAAATGGCTTACAATCGGATTACAATGAAATACAGGTTGACTAAGAATTACCCTCGGGTATCGGATTCTGTAGTCGCGGCTGGAATATCCCTTTCCAGTAGGGTAGAAATGAAGAGGAAGAAGCGGTCCACTTCACATGGGTTGAACAGCATCAATGGTGTTCTAGGGTTACCAAAAGTGACTCACAAATGTATGGAATTTGTGTGAATCAAGGGTATGAATCAATGGACTCAAATACCATGAAGACTTAAGAGTTATGGAACTCAGAAAATCGTGTGTAAGTCTTAAAAAAAACACTTCCCCTAGTGGGATTAAGTAGGAGAACTTGAGCCCTAAAATTCGGAACATGATCTGACCACGATATGTTTGAAATTATCCCCGTCGGATCGATCCGGTCCCTTTAGGCGGATCGGTCCGGTGACATCGGATCGGTTCCTTTTTGAAGACGGATCCATCTGGTTGGCATCGGATCAGTTCGACATTTTGGCTTCATCGGTTCGCTATGGATCCGGGGTATACTGGCCTCACCTCAGCAGGCGAATCGGTCCGGATGAACCGGATCGGTTCTTTTATCTGGGCCGAATCGGTCCGGTCTGTTCCCTGATTCCATTTCTGCTTTTGATATTAGGATTCCGTTGATGAGCGTATGATTCTTGAATTTTCTCAACGGTGTAACGGCGTACGACATATAAAATGCTAATGGACAAAAATGTCCTTACAAATCTCCCCCTATGTCTATGCCGGTACATGCATAAAAACAAACATCCGAATTATCAAGTAAAAGTGCCTATACAAATCTACCCTTCCATGAACCCAAAACTGAAAGAGTACAAGTGAGTAAGACTGCATCGTTTGATCTTCAAATCTTCAGGAATCTCAATGCTTTTCTCATCAGGGTGTGCAATTCAGTTATCAAAGTAGTACCTACACACATGAGACAAAGCAAAATACCAAGTGACATATCGAGTTTGAAATGAGATAAACATATATACCAATTTATGAACAAATCTCAAAATTTCAAATCTCCCCCATAATAAGATAATTCTTTCTCCCCCTTTTTATGATGTCCCCAAATAGACAAATGAGAGAAATAAATCAAATAAGCAAGTGCGGGATGTCACAAGGATAATATCACACCATGAATGAACACACAGCAACCAAGTCGATGATAGCGTAAATGAAGAGGTGTAATCAAATTCGATAGGAAAATCAATGCATACAAACATGACATATGTGCACGATGAATATTGGATATTCCTAGCGAATGAACTCAAATACTTCCTTTGGTGTAAAAGAATGACAAGATAAGATATTGACTCAATCAAATCAACAAATCAAAGCTCAAAATGATTTTCACACCAATAACGTCCAAAATGATTTTATGCTTTTTCAGGACTTTCAAGGAAGTGCAAACCCGTTTATATTCTCCAACCAAACTCCCTCAGATATTATATTGAATAGAGGCATTCTGAATTCTCAAACTTTGGAGAATTAATGGTGAAACCTAAGTGGCCCATATTTGGCATGAATTGCTTTTTATTGCCTTTTAAATTTTTCGGGCTCTTTTAACCTCTTTGGACCTCGGATATTAAAATTCCTCCATTTTTTAGGTCCTGTTTAACGGTGGCTTTTGCGCAAAGGATAGATGATTACCTTTCGCAGCCCCTCCCCGTTATATAAAAACACACAGTCCCACCAAAACGGTTTTTACATGCATTCCAATCTTGTCAAGTTTTATCGCATTTTGTACATTGTATACACATGATTGAGATGAAAACACGCAAGCCAACATGAGATAGACAAGTGCAATAATCAAATATGGCCGTGCATGTGTGCAATAAAGGATATAGGAGTCAAACATGTAGGAAGATATCACTAATTACATCTCAAAGACTCCGACCAATGTAAATCACATGGATGAAATGATGTAGCCTCTCAAATCTCTATCAAACAGTCACATGGATATATGGAATGAAGTTGTGACTTGGCTAACTTACATGCTCATCCATAAAAGAAGCAAAAAAAATCTTTTTGGTATTTTTCAAAAAAAATTATCAAAATAAAATCTTTTTGTGCTTTTCTCAAAAATTTTCATAAAGTAAAATCTTTTTGTATTTTTTTTTTAAAAAATGAAAAACTAACTAATGATACATGCTAGCAATAGGTAAAAACAAAACAAGATAAACAACCTATGCTAGCAATCAAGACTAGATCTCAACCGGGAGTAACGGTGGAGTTTTCTAAAGATGGTGACATCTTTTGAACCAACTCCACTAGACCATGTGTAGTCTTGATCAAAAACTTCACTTGCTCGCGAATATGTGCAAACTCTCTATCAAAATGAGCAGGCAAAGTATCATGAGTGGGTGCATGTGCATGAATGTGTGAAGTGGCATGATATGGCATAAAACCCAACTTAGAACAAAATTCCCTAAGATGTCCTCGCTTCTTGCAGTGGGAGCAAACATAAACCGGTCTAGGAAGTAATTTATCAACAATTTTGGGATGAACATTCCTAGACGGACACCCATGGGACTCACTCACAATGGTGGATATAGGCTCGGGTGAATTCTCTAATGTGACTTGAACCTCCCGTGCTTGTTTGAGGTCATCCTTGAGATGGGATACACGTGTCGTCAGACTAGACACTGTGTTGGTCAAGTCACCTTTTTCCCTTTTAAGCTCATCATTCTCTCCCTTCAACTCACCAATTCGAAGACCTAGGATCCTATTAGTCCTTTTTATTTCCATGGTCTCGATAAACAACTTTCTAAAGACTTTTTGGATCAAACTATCATCACCATCATCATCCTCACTATCACTTAGAGAAGTGGGCATATCAACTTTCTTGCCCTCTCTCTTAAGTCTAGTGGGACACTCAAATTTCTTGTGCCCTGTCCCATTGCACTCAAAACATCTTATCTTCTCAAGTTTTTTATTTCTCTCATTCTCACCACAACTCTCTCTCTCTCCAAACAATCTTAAATCCTTCTCTAAAGCGGTGATCCTAAGGACTAAATCATTATTACGCTTCTTGGTTTCAAAAAACTCAGAATATAACTCAGCGTAAGCGTGTGGGAGATCACACTCGCTCTCACTTGCCTCATCCTCTCCTTCACTCTCATCGCTCTTACTGTCGAGGTGTCCTTGTGACGTAGCATCCTCATCGACGTGAGAAGCATTGGAGGTACTCACCTGACTTGTCATGAACGCAGTGAAGTTACGCTCATGTGGTGACTCATCTCTCGAGTCCACCGACTCGACCTCACTGTCGTCACTAAGGGTAGTATTCAGGACAGTTTTACCCTTTTCTCTATTCAGTCGGGTGGCACACTCAAACGCTCTATGACCCTTACCATCGCATTCGAAACATCTCTCACTGTCTTTCTTAGGAGGGTCTTTGAAATCTTTCTCATTTTCCTTTTCAAAAATATTTTTCTCAACATTCCTTTTATCATTGAAATTTCCACTTTTCTTGAATTTGAAAATTCTTTTGAAATTTTTTGCAAACAGGGCCAAGTCATCTAAGTCAAAATCACATTCAGACTTGGACTCAAAAACTTTTTCTTTCTTTTTATGAAAATGAGTCTTTAAAGAAATCCCATTATCCTTAGCCTTAATGGTTTTGGGAAACATGTCAATCTAATAGGTTTGAAGATCTCCTACAAGTTCTTCCAACTTAAGTGATTTCAAATTTCCCAAAGAGTTCAAAACAGTGACTTTAGGAATAAAGCATTTTGGGAGAGATCTCAAAATCTTTTTAACGACACGCGTGTTATCAATTACCTCACCCAAATTAAAACTAGTGTTAACAATGTCCGACAAGCGTGCAAAAAACTCATCAAAGCATTCGGACTCAGACATGGTGATAGTCTCAAATTAGGTGGCCAAATTTTGTAATTTAGACTCTTTAACAGCGTTCGTACCCTCATGGGTAAGTTGCAAAACATCCCATGCCTCCTTTGACGTGGTGCATGTCATTATACGTTTGAACTCATCAGGTGTGACAGACCCAGAAATAGCACTTAGACCCTTAGAATTAAAATATGACCATTTAAATTCTTCATCAGTCCAAGAGGTGTCAGGTTTCAAGTTGGTCACATTATCAACAGTCACGGTGGGAGGAGTCCACCCTCGTTCAACCAAAATCCAGACACGTTCATCAATGGCTTTTAAAGTCGACCTCATACGGGCTTTCCAATAAGCATAATTTGTCCCGTCAAAAATAGGCATTTTATAATATGACTTCTCCATTTGAACACGCACTTTTTCAAAAATCAATCTTTTTAGAAAATTGATATCTTAGAAAAATTTTGCTGAAAAAGGAATACGCGATAGATTAGCGTAACCTGCTCTGATACCAATTTGAGAACGTGTGTGCTCGCGTTCAAATGATCAAGTAATATATTAAATACCTTCTAACCTAAATTAACCCTAAACATGCAACTAGGTGTGATTGAAACAATATGAAATCATGCAAGAATTATTCAACACACAAAGTTTAAGGAAAAATCCCCCACAGGGGAAAAACCATTTGTATATTCACTATAATTTGTAAGAAAATGGCTTACAATCGGATTACAATGAAATACAGGTTGACTAAGAATTACCCTCGGGTATCGGATTCTGTAGTCGCGGTTGGAATATCCCTTTTCCAGTAGGGTAGCAATGAAGAGGAAGAAGCGGTCCACTTCACATGGGTTGAACAGCATCAATGGTGTTCTAGGGTTACCAAAAGTGACTCACAAATGTATGGAATTTGTGTGAATCAAGGGTATGAATCAATGGACTCAAATACCATGAAGACTTAAGAGTTATGGAACTCAGAAAATCGTGTGTAAGTCTTAAAAAAAACACTTCCCGTAGTGGGATTAAGTAGGAGAACTTGAGCCCTAAAATTCGGAACATGATCTGACCACGATCTGTTTGAAATTATCCTCGTCGGATCGATCCGGTCCCTTTAGGCGGATCAGTCTGGTGACATCGGATCGGTTCCTTTTTGAAGACGGATCCATCTGGTTGGCATCGGATCGGTTCGGCATTTTGGCTTCATCGGTTCGCTATGGATCCGGGGTATACTGGCCTCACCTCAGCAGGCGGATCGATCCGGTTCCTTTAGGCGGATCGGTCCGGATGAACCGGATCGGTTCTTTTATCTGGGCCGGATCGGTCCGGTCTGTTCCCTGATTCCTTTTCTGCTTTTGATATTCGGATTCCGTTGATGGGCGTATGATTCTTGAATTTTCTCAACGGTGTAACGGCGTACGACATATAAAATGTTAATGGACAAAAATGTCCTTAAACCACCCACTAAAACATATCCTTCTATTGAGCCTTAGTATAAGACATTCCAACATTCAAAGAACTATTAGTGGAATGAAAAAATCCTCCAGCTCTTGCTGCAAGTCATGTTCAAGGAACTCCCCTACACTGAGCCTGTGGCAGACTCAATAAAGAATCTCGCCTCAAGTTTCAAGGGGGAACTGATCTAATTCAAGGAACAAAACTGGAGGCCCTTTGAGTCTGTCATGTTAGCCTGCTATTTATGCTAATGTTCTAGAGCCCTTGAAGACCATTGCAAAGGTCCCCTGGAAGAATCCATCCCATTCATCACCAACATTATGGGAGCCACAGTACTTGATAACTTAACTTTTATAAAATTCATCCCATTGTGTATCATCTAGAGGCCCTTTGAGTCTGTCATGTTAGAAAAAGAAGCCCCATTATCCCCTCTCTTTATGTCTCCCTCTACAAAGACAACTTTTTTTGCTATTATCAATGTTGCAATGCCTCCCTGTTATGGAATGAATTGTGATTTCTAGTATTTTCCTGCGTGTGTTGTTTGTGATGAATAAAAATCCAAATATGGATTAAAAATCACACCTAATAAAGATAACTCGTTGGAATTAAAATACTTAAAACACCTATAAAATCTTGACTAAAGTAAAAACTAAATGTATGTATCCCAACAAGGATAACACAATAACCATAAATTTAGGCACTCCCCAAAACCCTAAACAATTACAAATAGGGTCCTCCCTAAATGAGAATGAACAAATATATCTCAAAGGTCTCCTCGCCAGCTCTGTGGATGTATTCGCATGGTCTTATGTCGACATGCTCAGCATTGACCCGACTATCGTATGGTATGAGATACCCACTCCACCTAATGTGAAACCTGTAAAGCAAAGAATTCATAAACTGGTACCCATATAGCCATTGAAAGTAAAGTAGCAAGTAATGAAATAGTTCAATGTCGGCTTCATCTGAGTAATCGAATATCTCACTTGGCTAGCCAACATCATGCCAACACCCAAATCCAGCGACAAAGTCTGAATGTGTGTAGAATACATGGATCTTAATCAGGACTACCCTAAAGTTTATTTTCCTCTACCTCATATCGACTTATTAAAATACAATATAGCCATTAATGTGCTCAAGTCCTTTGTCAACGAGTTCTTAGGCAATAACCAGATAAAAATGCACCCTGACTACCAAGAGAAAACTGGGTTGATCACCCCTTGGGGGACATATTGTTATACAGTCATGCCCTTCGGTATCAAGAATGCCCATCCAAATTACCAAATAGAGGACACACTCATCCTAAACGATCTCATACACATTTGGAGGACACACTCATCCAAATCTGCCCATTTGTCAAGGTCATTGACCTTGACAAATTCACCTTGTCAAGGTCAATGACCGTGACATTTCGAGGCGAGACAACTTTTTTTATCACGGTCGTGTCACGGTCAATGACCTTGACATAAAACTCGCGTTTTGTGTCACGGTCGTGTCAAGGTCAATGACCGTGACACGTTTGTCACGGTCAATGACCGTGACAAAGCCGTGACCCTCTGTAAAAAAATTGTCACGGTCAATGACCGTGATAAGACCGTGTCAAAATTGTCACGGTCTTGTCACGATCAATGACCGTGACAATTCTGGGCAGAATTAAAAAAAAACTGCTGGGCAGTATGGCCACTGCCACTGCCCAGCAGTATATTTGTATCTGTTATAGCAACGTTGTACCTGTTCCACACATCATATATCCGAACAAACTAAAGATAATGCAAATATATATTCAAATAAGAAACTATTTAAAAAGAAACAACATCACCATCATTTTATCTCAAATCTACAAACTATTTGCATGGAAAAGAGATTTTGTACCGCGACGCTCGGGAACACCTCCTTATCCTTCCCTTCTCGTCCGAGTAGCCACATAAGTAGAGCATATGTGGCCTACCCTTAGGGCCACTCCCTGTCCCCTGAATTGAAATAAAGTAAAATTAGTATCCGCCCCTCAAATATAGATAAATATAAATTGTAATTGAAATCGAAATCGAAATTGACATATAAATATAAATACATTACCTGTAGTGTCACTCAAACAGCTAACTTGAGCTCATATGGCACCTCCTTCCAACTAATGTACCCCGGGCAATCGTGTCAATTATAATTCTCTTCATATCTAAACACTAAGAGATACCATAATCCTATGGAGGTATGCGTTGCAAATTCCTTCCAACCGTTGTGTAGCCAAAAATCAGCAGTTGAAGTTGTCAACTCCACCTTTGAATGGGGTATGGAAAGTGGTGGGGTATGGAAAGTGGAATTGACAACTTCAACCGGTGATGTTTGGCTACGTAACGGTTGGGAGGAATTTGCAGAGCATCGCTCCATAGGATTATGGTATTTCTTAGTGTTCGGATAGACGAAGAGATTCAGTCTCCTCTCCACAAATAGGACACCCCAAATAACTATGTACTAATCACCTATTAAAGGTAAGAAGCGTATATTCATGGATTAGTATAAACAAAACTTAGATGTAGTTGGAATATTTATGTATTAATCTCCTCTCCACACACGCAAACTACAGAAGAGTGAAAATGATAAAGTGCAGATCAAGTAAAAGCATTAAAAATGGATGTTTCGGTACAAATTGAAATAATTATTACAAATTGAAAAATTGTTTCAAATTCGGGTTATCATCAAAAATGGATTGATATTCGGTAGGAGCAGCCAAGTCATCCACACTACTATTTAGACGCCTTGGCGCGTGTTGGACAATTGACCACGGCTCGTTGTTGATATACTCCGAGTAAAACACTTGCTTAACCTTTTGAAATGCACAAACAAACGGCTCATCGCTCACGTGGTCGTTGCTCTTCAACTTGGACAAGTCAACCATGATCAAATTGGTGACAGGATCAACTTTAGAAGCATTTTTATCCTCAACTCTTACCCATTCACAGTAAAATACAACCTCTTTGAAGCTTATATAATCCAATTCAAATATATTTTGAATTACACCATAGTAAGTCATTTCAGCTTCAACGAGGTTTTTATCTTTTGCGCTTGCTCGAAAGAAAGTAAGAGCCTTGTATGAAATACCCGAGTTCTGTACATTTGTACTTTCCTTGTACACTTTAGCGCCGAAAATGTAACCGTTCAATCGATATTTTTTGTACTCTTGTGCCACGAACAAGGGTCCAGTGGCTAGACGAGCAAGCCTTGATGTCGCATCACCCATCTTTAGGAGCTGAGAATATAGATAAATTAATTATATTAGTGGTAAAATATGAGTGTAATGTAACGTTATATAACGACTGTTTTCATTGTAATTACCTCTTGTGTCAACCATAGCCTAAATTCGCTGTCTGATTGTACCACTGTTTTTCGTCTTTTATTGTTCTCACAGGCTTCATATTTACTGCATATTACAAAATTAATCATGTATAAAATAATCTAAAATAATGTTAAACATTATAATATTCGAAACTTACTTTTTCCATTCTTCGACATCTTCATGTGTGTCAAATAGATAACGAGCTACTTGTTCATATTGCAAACTCGTTAATTTCACTCGTTTTCCCATCACATTACCACCATCATCGAGGAATTCATCAGTGTCATCAACGCTGGTAGAGTCAGTCATATATTCCCGAGTATATATTGATGACTCCACGGTGATGTATTCCTCTGCAATTGATCCTGCAATGTATCGCGTATTCTTGGCGTAATCTTTAAAAACTTTCATCAATCTTTCAAACGGATACATCCACCGATATCTAACTGGACCACAAAGAAGTGCCTCGTCGCATAGGTGTACCAACAAGTGAACACTTATGTCAAAGAATGCTGGGGGAAAGTACTTCTCCAATACACAAATCGCTTCGTTCACAGCCAATTTTGCGGCCACTATGTGTTCTCGATTCACTACCTTCTCACACAAGAGGGAGAAGGTAATACTAATTTGCATAATAGCCCTACGCAAATCCTTGTGCTTGGAGAAACAGTGCTTAAACAATAGAGGAACCAATTGCATGATCACATGCCAATCGTGGGACTTACACTTATGTAAATCATGAGTAGCATAATTCACAATCCTTTGCAAGTTGGACGAAAAAGTAGATGGGCCCTTCAAATTATATATTGTGTCTAGAAGCACCTTCCTTTCCTCACTCGTCAAAGTAAACGCACCAGGGGGAATTATTGTCCTTCCCCTACTATCTTCTTTCAACCATAGTTGTGGTTTAAGTTTTAACGTTTTAAGGTCTTTTCGTGCATTTTCTCCATCCTTCGAATGACTCCCCCCAAGGCAAGTACCCACAATATGTTCAGCGAAGTTCTTCTCTGCATGCATCACATCCAATACATGGCGCACCGGGTTTTTCTTCCAATAAGGCAAGTCAAATAAAATTGACCTCCGAGACCATGCCTTTCTTATCTCAGTTTCATTCCTAGTTGGGGTCTTCTTATGCTTGACATTCTTAAATTTGGGATTCTTACCTGGCATATTTGGGCCACATTGAGAAGATTTACTTTCAATTTCTGAACCCGAAAGTTGTCTCGGCGGTAGCCTATGTTCAACTCCGCCCAATAAAAAATTGGAAGCTTTCTCAAATCTGAAACTATGAGCTGGGGGTAAAAACCTCCTGTGGCAATGGTATACATTTTTTAAGCTGGAGGATAGACGAAGAGATTCAGTCTCCTCTCCACAAATAGGACACCCCAAATAACCATGTACTACACATCCAGATAATGTCCCATAAGCTGGAAAATCATGAATTGCCCACATCAACATAGCTTTCAGCGTAAACTCTTCTTTTCTAAAAGAGTCAAATGATTGCACACCATCTTCCCACAACTCATTTAATTCTTCTACCAAAGGAGCCAGGTAGATATCAATGTCTTCACTTGGTGCCTTTGGCCCAGGTATCAATAAAGCCATCATCGAAAATTCAGGTCTCATACACTGTGAAGGAGGGAGGTTGAGTGGGGCTAGGATCACTGGCCATACACTCTGATTGGTGCTTAGATTTCCAAATGGATTGAAACCATCTGTTGATATAGCCAAACGAATGTTGCGTTGTTCTCGAGCAAAATCGGGATACTCATAATTCATCCTCCGCCAGGCAGTAGAATCAATAGGATGACGCATGATATTACCCCCTACTTCTGCCCTAGCATGCCAAGTCATTGCCTCTGCAATCCATGGTACTGTGAAAAATCGCTTTAATCTAGGCCCAACGGGAAAATATTTCAATACTTTTTGAGGCACTTTTGAGCTTGTGCCTTCCTTACTAGTAGATTGGACATATCTAGGTTCATCGCATACCGGACAACGATCGAGATTTTCATACTCCTTTCGGTATAGTATGCAGTCATACACACAAGCATGAATCGATTTGTACTTCATTCCCAAACCTTTCAAACTGTTCTTCATAACAGGATAGCTATTTGGAAGTGTATTCACCTTGGGTAATAAGCCCTTCACCCATTTCAGAATTCCCGTCACGCTATTGCCAGACAAACCGTACTGCGTCTTCAAACTGTGCAAACCAACCATGGCATGTAAAGTTGTTTGATCTTTCTCACAGCCAGAGTATAACGGTTGGGTCGCCTTAAATTTTAAACTTTGGTAGTCATCGTCAAGTTTTATCGTGTTATCTTCACGAGCACTTGAATCTTCTACATCATCAGTAACCTCATTCTCCTCAGCTTCATAAACTCCGTACGCATCATCAACTAAATCCTCTAACATATTATGATCTACGTCATCCCCTTCTTCATCTATTCTACTTGTTGAAGGATGTTGTGAAGGTTGGTCAGGGACAAAAGGAACTTTCAATTCACCGTGAAAACTCCAAAATCGATAACTATCTTGCATACCCGATCTTAACAAATGTAGTTCAACTGTTTTCCACTCAAACACCTTACCATTCTTACACCTAGCACACGGACACGGAAACTCTTCATCATTACGACATCTCTTTGCATATTTCACAAATTCGTTAGCACCTCTGCGAAACACATCCCCCATTCTATTAGTCTCACCCATCCACTCTTTGTATTTCGGATATCCCATCACAGCTACCACAACTAAACACCTATTAAAGGTAAACAAAACTTAGATTTATAGTATGTTTTTTTTAATTATCCCATCATTTAATTATCCTATTAAAGGGTATGTGGTCCTATCCCATTCAAGAATGCATTTTTCTGTAATATACTTAACAGCTCATGCACATTGTTACGATTTGGAAAAAATTCGACAGCATATCCCCTTAGTTCTCCAAGTACACGACGTAGATTGGCAGGTGTGAGTGTTATTTCAATTGGTCAATTAAAATAACAGTCACACTTGTCAATCTAGTATGTACCCAGAGAACATTAAGATACGACTGCAGAACTTCCTCCAAAAGTAACAACTTTAAGCCAATAAGAATATTATACAAAAATTATACAGTCTCAAACTGTCCAAACGGGACAATTCGAGAGATCTC